>CAWLCU010000368.1:0-532000 GCA_963855975.1 Andrena chrysosceles | reverse complement strand
TTTCAAATTCCGTTAATACAATTTGACTAAAAATTTATATGAAATAAAAAAAAATAGAAGTAAATTTCATCTAAATTCACTCAAATTTAACCACTCCAACAAAAAAACTCATCAAAATCCAAAAAAATCGAAGTTGGTTTCAAATTCCGTTAATACAATTTGACTAAAAATTTATATGAAATAAAAAAAAATAGAAGTAAATTTCATCTAAATTCACTCAAATTTAACCACTCCAACAAAAAAACTCATCAAAATCCAAAAAAATCGAAGTTGGTTTAAAATTACTTTATTACAATTTGACTAAAAATTTATATAAAATCCCAAAAAAATAGGTGTTAATTTCATCTAAATTTACTGAAATTTAACTCCTCCAACAAAAAAACTCATCAAAATCCAAAAAAATCGAAGTTGGTTTCAAATTCCGTTAATACAATTTGACTAAAAATTTATATAAAATATAAAAAATACAAGTAAATTTCATCTACATTCACTCAAATTTAACTCCTCCAACAAAAAAACTCATCAAAATCCAAAAAATCGAAGTTGGTTTCAAATTACTTTATTACAATTTGACTAAAAATTTATATAAAATAAAAAAAAAATAGAAGTAAATTTCATCTAAATTCACTCAAATTGAACTCCTCCAACCAAAAAACTTATCAAAATCCTAAAAAATCGAAGTTGATTTCAAATTACTTTATTACAATTAGACTAAAAATTTATATAAAATAAAAAAAAATAGAAGTAAATTTCATCTAAATTCAATCAAATTTAACTCCTCCAACCAAAAAACTCATCAAAATCCGAAAAAATCTAAGTTGGTTTCAAATTACTTTATTACAATTTGACTAAAAATTTATATAAAATCCAAAAAAATAAAATTAAATTCCATCTAAATTCACTCAAATTTAACTCCTCCAACAAAAAAACTCATCAAAATTAAAAAAAATCGAAGATTGTTTCACATTACTTTATTACAATTGGACTAAAAATTTATATAAAATCCAAAAAAATAGAAGTAAATTTCATCTAAATTCACTCAAATTTAACTCCACCAACAAAAAAACTCATCAAAATCCAAAAAAATCGAATTTGGTTTCGAATTACTTTATTACAATTTGACTAAAAATTTATATAAAATCAAAAAAAAAATACAAGTAAATTTCATCTAAATTCACTCGAATTTAACTCCTCCAACAAAAAAACTCATCAAAATACATAAAAATAGAAATTGGTTTCAAATTACATTATTACAATTTGACTAAAAATTTATATAAATAAAAAAAAAATAGTAGTAAATTTCATCTAAATTCACTCAAATTTAACTCCTCCAACAAAAAAACTCATCAAAATCCAAAAAAATCGTAGTTGGTTTCAAATTACTTTATTACAATTTGACTAAAAATTTATATAAAATCCAAAAAAAATAGGTGTTAATTTCATCTAAATTTACTCAAATTTAACTCCTACAACAACCAAAATCATCAAAATCCAAAAAAATCGAAGTTGGTTTCAAATTCCGTTAATACAATTTGACTAAAAATTTATATAAAATCAAAAAAAAAATAGAAGTAAATTTCATCTAAATTCACTCAAATTTAACTCCTCCAACAACCAAAATCATCAAAATCCAAAAAAATCGAAGTTGGTTTCAAATTCCGTTAATACAATTTGACTAAAAATTTATATAAAATAAAAAAAATAGAAGTAAATTTCATCTAAATTCACTCAAATTTAACTCCTCCAACAAAAAAACTCTTCAAAATCCAAAAAAATCGAAGTTGGTTCAAAATTACTTTATTACAATTTGACTAAAAATTTATATAAAATAAAAAAAAATAGAAGTAAATTTCATCTAAATTCACTCAAATTGAACTCCTCCAACCAAAAAACTTATCAAAATCCTAAAAAATCGAAGTTGATTTCAAATTACTTTATTACAATTAGACTAAAAATTTATATAAAATAAAAAAAAATAGAAGTAAATTTCATCTAAATTCAATCAAATTTAACTCCTCCAACCAAAAAACTCATCAAAATCCGAAAAAATCTAAGTTGGTTTCAAATTACTTTATTACAATTTGACTAAAAATTTATATAAAATCCAAAAAAATAAAATTAAATTCCATCTAAATTCACTCAAATTTAACTCCTCCAACAAAAAAACTCATCAAAATTAAAAAAAATCGAAGATTGTTTCACATTACTTTATTACAATTGGACTAAAAATTTATATAAAATCCAAAAAAATAGAAGTAAATTTCATCTAAATTCACTCAAATTTAACTCCACCAACAAAAAAACTCATCAAAATCCAAAAAAATCGAATTTGGTTTCGAATTACTTTATTACAATTTGACTAAAAATTTATATAAAATCAAAAAAAAAATACAAGTAAATTTCATCTAAATTCACTCGAATTTAACTCCTCCAACAAAAAAACTCATCAAAATACATAAAAATAGAAATTGGTTTCAAATTACATTATTACAATTTGACTAAAAATTTATATAAATAAAAAAAAAATAGTAGTAAATTTCATCTAAATTCACTCAAATTTAACTCCTCCAACAAAAAAACTCATCAAAATCCAAAAAAATCGTAGTTGGTTTCAAATTACTTTATTACAATTTGACTAAAAATTTATATAAAATCCAAAAAAAATAGGTGTTAATTTCATCTAAATTTACTCAAATTTAACTCCTACAACAACCAAAATCATCAAAATCCAAAAAAATCGAAGTTGGTTTCAAATTCCGTTAATACAATTTGACTAAAAATTTATATAAAATCAAAAAAAAAATAGAAGTAAATTTCATCTAAATTCACTCAAATTTAACTCCTCCAACAACCAAAATCATCAAAATCCAAAAAAATCGAAGTTGGTTTCAAATTCCGTTAATACAATTTGACTAAAAATTTATATAAAATAAAAAAAATAGAAGTAAATTTAATCTAAATTCACTCAAATTTAACTCCTCCAACAAAAAAACTCTTCAAAATCCAAAAAAATCGAAGTTGGTTCAAAATTACTTTATTACAATTTGACTAAAAATTTATATAAAATCCAAAAAAATAGGTGTAAATTTCATCTAAATTTACTGACATTTAACTCCTCCACCAACCAAATTAATCAAAATCCAAAAAAATCGAAGTTGGTTTCAAATTACTTTATTACAATTTGACTAAAAATTTATATAAATAAAAAAAAAATAGTAGTAAATTTCATCTAAATTCACTCAAATTTAACTCCACCAACAAAAAAACTCATCAAAATCCAAAAAAATTGAAGTTGGTTTCAAATTACTTTATTACAATTTGACTAAAAATTTATATAAAATTAAAAAAATAGAAGTAAATTTCATCTAAATTCAATCAAATTTAACTCCTCCAACCAAAAAACTCATCAAAATCCAAAAAAATCGAAGTTGGTTTCAAATTACTTTATTACAATTTGACTAAAAATTTATATAAAATCAAAAAAAATAGGTGTTAATTTCATCTAAATTTACTCAAATTTAACTCCTACAACAACCAAAATCATCAAAATCCAAAAAAATCGAAGTTGGTTTCAAATTACTTTATTACAATTTGACTAAAAATTTATATAAAATTAAAAAAGATAGAAGTAAATTTCATCTAAATTCACTCAAATTTAACTCCACCAACAAAAAAACTCATCAAAATCCAAAAAAATTGAAGTTGGTTTCAAATTACTTTATTACAATTTGACTAAAAATTTATATAAAATTAAAAAAATAGAAGTAAATTTCATCTAAATTCAATCAAATTTAACTCCTCCAACCAAAAAACTCATCAAAATCCAAAAAAATCGAAGTTGGTTTCAAATTACTTTATTACAATTTGACTAAAAATTTATATAAAATCCAAAAAAATAAAATTAAATTCCATCTAAATTCACTCAAATTTTAACTCCTCCAACAAAAAAACTCATCAAAATTAAAAAAAATCGAAGATTGTTTCACATTACTTTATTACAATTGGACTAAAAATTTATATAAAATCCAAAAAAATAGAAGTAAATTTCATCTATATTCACTCAAATTTAACTCCACCAACAAAAAAACTCATCAAAATCCAAAAAAATCGAAGTTGGTTTCGAATTACTTTATTACAATTTGACTAAAAATTTATATAAAATCAAAAAAAAAAATACAAGTAAATTCCATCTAAATTCACTCGAATTTAACTCCTCCAACAAAAAAACTCATCAAAATACATAAAAATAGAAATTGGTTTCAAATTACTTTATTACAATTTGACTAAAAATTTATATAAATAAAAAAAAATAGAAGTAAATTTCATCTAAATTCACTCAAATTTAACCACTCCAACAAAAAAACTCATCAAAATCCAAAAAAATCGAAGTTGGTTTAAAATTACTTTATTACAATTTGACTAAAAATTTATATAAAATCCAAAAAAAATAGGTGTTAATTTCATCTAAATTTACTGAAATTTAACTCCTCCAACAACCAAAATCATCAAAATCCAAAAAAATCGAAGTTGGTTTCAAATTCCGTTAATACAATTAGACTAAAAATTTATATAAAATAAAAAAAAATAGAAGTAAATTTCATCTACATTCACTCAAATTTAACTCCTCCAACAAAAAAACTCATCAAAATCCAAAAAATCGAAGTTGGTTTCAAATTACTTTATTACAATTTGACTAAAAATTTATATAAAATAAAAAAAAATAGAAGTAAATTTCATCTAAATTCACTCAAATTTAACTCCTCCAACCAAAAAACTTATCAAAATCCTAAAAAATCGAAGTTGATTTCAAATTACTTTATTACAATTAGACTAAAAATTTATATAAAATAAAAAAAAATAGAAGTAAATTTCATCAACATTCACTCAAATTTAACTCCTCCAACAAAAAAACTCATCAAAATCCAAAAAATCGAAGTTGGTTTCAAATTACTTTATTACAGTTTGACTAAAAATTTATATAAAATAAAAAAAAATAGAAGTAAATTTCATCTAAATTCAATCAAATTTAACTCCTCCAACCAAAAAACTCATCAAAATCCAAAAAAATCGAAGTTGGTTTCAAATTACTTTATTACAATTTGACTAAAAATTTATATAAAATCCAAAAAAATAGAAGTAAATTTCATCTACATTCACTCAAATTTAACTCCTCCAACAAAAAAACTCATCAAAATTAAAAAAAATCGAAGATTGTTTCACATTACTTTATTACAATTGGACTAAAAATTTGTATAAAATCCAAAAAATAGAAGTAAATTTCATCTAAATTCAATCAAATTTAACTCCTCCAATCAAAAAACTCATCAAAATCCAAAAAAATCGAAGTTGGTTTCAAATTACTTTATTACAATTTGACTAAAAATTTATATAAAATCCAAAAAAATAAAATTAAATTCCATCTAAATTCACTCAAATTTAACTCCTCCAACAAAAAAACCCATCAAAATTAAAAAAAATCGAAGATTGTTTCACATTACTTTATTACAATTGGACTAAAAATTTGTATAAAATCCAAAAAATAGAAGTAAATTTCATCTACATTCACTCAAATTTAACTCCTCCAACAAAAAAACTCATCAAAATCCAAAAAATCGCAGTTGGTTTCAAATTACTTTATTACAATTTGACTAAAAATTTATATAAAATAAAAAAAAATAGAAGTAAATTTCATCTAAATTCACTCAAATTTAACTCTTCCAACAAAAAAACTCTTCAAAATCCAAAAAAATCGAAGTTGGTTCAAAATTACTTTATTACAATTTGACTAAAAATTTATATAAAATCCAAAAAAATAGGTGTAAATTTCATCTAAATTTACTGACATTTAACTCCTCCACCAACCAAATTAATCAAAATCCAAAAAAATCGAAGTTGGTTTCAAATTACTTTATTACAATTTGACTAAAAATTTATATAAAATTAAAAAAGATAGAAGTAAATTTCATCTAAATTCACTCAAATTTAACTCCACCAACAAAAAAACTCATCAAAATCCAAAAAAATTGAAGTTGGTTTCAAATTACTTTATTACAATTTGACTAAAAATTTATATAAAATTAAAAAAATAGAAGTAAATTTCATCTAAATTCAATCAAATTTAACTCCTCCAACCAAAAAACTCATCAAAATCCAAAAAAATCGAAGTTGGTTTCAAATTACTTTATTACAATTTGACTAAAAATTTATATAAAATCAAAAAAAATAGGTGTTAATTTCATCTAAATTTACTCAAATTTAACTCCTACAACAACCAAAATCATCAAAATCCAAAAAAATCGAAGTTGGTTTCAAATTACTTTATTACAATTTGACTAAAAATTTATATAAAATTAAAAAAGATAGAAGTAAATTTCATCTAAATTCACTCAAATTTAACTCCACCAACAAAAAAACTCATCAAAATCCAAAAAAATTGAAGTTGGTTTCAAATTACTTTATTACAATTTGACTAAAAATTTATATAAAATTAAAAAAATAGAAGTAAATTTCATCTAAATTCAATCAAATTTAACTCCTCCAACCAAAAAACTCATCAAAATCCAAAAAAATCGAAGTTGGTTTCAAATTACTTTATTACAATTTGACTAAAAATTTATATAAAATCCAAAAAAATAAAATTAAATTCCATCTAAATTCACTCAAATTTTAACTCCTCCAACAAAAAAACTCATCAAAATTAAAAAAAATCGAAGATTGTTTCACATTACTTTATTACAATTGGACTAAAAATTTATATAAAATCCAAAAAAATAGAAGTAAATTTCATCTATATTCACTCAAATTTAACTCCACCAACAAAAAAACTCATCAAAATCCAAAAAAATCGAAGTTGGTTTCGAATTACTTTATTACAATTTGACTAAAAATTTATATAAAATCAAAAAAAAAAATACAAGTAAATTCCATCTAAATTCACTCGAATTTAACTCCTCCAACAAAAAAACTCATCAAAATACATAAAAATAGAAATTGGTTTCAAATTACTTTATTACAATTTGACTAAAAATTTATATAAATAAAAAAAAATAGAAGTAAATTTCATCTAAATTCACTCAAATTTAACCACTCCAACAAAAAAACTCATCAAAATCCAAAAAAATCGAAGTTGGTTTAAAATTACTTTATTACAATTTGACTAAAAATTTATATAAAATCCAAAAAAAATAGGTGTTAATTTCATCTAAATTTACTGAAATTTAACTCCTCCAACAACCAAAATCATCAAAATCCAAAAAAATCGAAGTTGGTTTCAAATTCCGTTAATACAATTAGACTAAAAATTTATATAAAATAAAAAAAAATAGAAGTAAATTTCATCTACATTCACTCAAATTTAACTCCTCCAACAAAAAAACTCATCAAAATCCAAAAAATCGAAGTTGGTTTCAAATTACTTTATTACAATTTGACTAAAAATTTATATAAAATAAAAAAAAATAGAAGTAAATTTCATCTAAATTCACTCAAATTTAACTCCTCCAACCAAAAAACTTATCAAAATCCTAAAAAATCGAAGTTGATTTCAAATTACTTTATTACAATTAGACTAAAAATTTATATAAAATAAAAAAAAATAGAAGTAAATTTCATCAACATTCACTCAAATTTAACTCCTCCAACAAAAAAACTCATCAAAATCCAAAAAATCGAAGTTGGTTTCAAATTACTTTATTACAGTTTGACTAAAAATTTATATAAAATAAAAAAAAATAGAAGTAAATTTCATCTAAATTCAATCAAATTTAACTCCTCCAACCAAAAAACTCATCAAAATCCAAAAAAATCGAAGTTGGTTTCAAATTACTTTATTACAATTTGACTAAAAATTTATATAAAATCCAAAAAAATAAAATTAAATTCCATCTAAATTCACTCAAATTTAACTCCTCCAACAAAAAAACCCATCAAAATTAAAAAAAATCGAAGATTGTTTCACATTACTTTATTACAATTGGACTAAAAATTTGTATAAAATCCAAAAAATAGAAGTAAATTTCATCTACATTCACTCAAATTTAACTCCTCCAACAAAAAAACTCATCAAAATCCAAAAAATCGCAGTTGGTTTCAAATTACTTTATTACAATTTGACTAAAAATTTATATAAAATAAAAAAAAATAGAAGTAAATTTCATCTAAATTCACTCAAATTTAACTCTTCCAACAAAAAAACTCATCAAAATCCAAAAAAATCGAAGTTGGTTTCAAATTACTTTATTACAATTTGACTAAAAATTTATATAAAATCCAAAAAAATAAAATTAAATTCCATCTAAATTCACTCAAATTTAAGTCCTCCAACCAAAAAACTCATCAAAATTAAAAAAAATCGAAGATTGTTTCACATTACTTTATTACAATTGGACTAAAAATTTGTATAAAATCCAAAAAAATAGAAGTAAATTTCATCTAAATTCACTCAAATTTAACTCGTCCAACAAAAAAACTTATCAAAATCCTAAAAAATCGAAGTTGATTTCAAATTACTTTATTACAATTTGACTAAAAATTTATATAAAATAAAAAAAAAATAGAAGTAAATTTCATCTAAATTCAGTCAAATTTAACTCCTCCAACAACCAAAATCATCAAAATCCAAAAAAATCGAAGTTGGTTTCAAATTCCGTTAATTCAATTTGACTAAAAATTTATATGAATTAAAAAAAAAATAGAAGTAAATTTCATCTAAATTCACTCAAATTTAACCACTCCAACAAAAAAACTCATCAAAATCCAAAAAAATCGAAGTTGGTTTAAAATTACTTTATTACAATTTGATTAAAAATTTATATAAAATCCAAAAAAATAGGTGTTAATTTCATCTAAATTTACTGAAATTTAACTCCTCCAACAACCAAACTCATCAAAATCCAAAAAAATCGAAGTTGGTTTCAAATTACTTTATTACAATTTGACTAAAAATTTATATAAAATCCAAAAAAATAAAATTAAATTCCATCTAAATTCACTCAAATTTAACTCCTCCAACAAAAAAACTCATCAAAATTAAAAAAAATCGAAGATTGTTTCACATTACTTTATTACAATTGGACTAAAAATTTGTATAAAATCCAAAAAAATAGAAGTAAATTTCATCTAAATTCACTCAAATTTAACTCGTCCAACAAAAAAACTTATCAAAATCCTAAAAAATCGAAGTTGATTTCAAATTACTTTATTACAATTTGACTAAAAATTTATATAAAATAAAAAAAAATAGAAGTAAATTTCATCTAAATTCACTCAAATTTAACTCCTCCAACAAAAAAACTCATCAAAATCCAAAAAAATCGAAGTTGGTTTCAAATTACTTTATTACAATTTGACTAAAAATTTATATAAAATCAAAAAAAAAATAGAAGTGAATTTCATCTAAATTCAATCAAATTTAAGTCCTCCAACCAAAAAACTCATCAAAATCCAAAAAAATCGAAGTTGGTTTCAAATTACTTTATTACAATTTGACTAAAAATTTATATAAAATCCAAAAAAATAAAATTAAATTCCATCTAAATTCACTCAAATTTAACTCCTCCAACAAAAAAACTCATCAAAATTAAAAAAAATCGAAGATTGTTTCACATTACTTTATTACAATTGGACTAAAAATTTGTATAAAATCCAAAAAAATAGAAGTAAATTTCATCTAAATTCACTCAAATTTAACTCGTCCAACAAAAAAACTTATCAAAATCCTAAAAAATCGAAGTTGATTTCAAATTACTTTATTACAATTTGACTAAAAATTTATATAAAATAAAAAAAAATAGAAGTAAATTTCATCTAAATTCAGTCAAATTTAACTCCTCCAACAACCAAAATCATCAAAATCCAAAAAAATCGAAGTTGGTTTCAAATTCCGTTAATACAATTTGACTAAAAATTTATATGAATTAAAAAAAAAATAGAAGTAAATTTCATCTAAATTCACTCAAATTTAACCACTCCAACAAAAAAACTCATCAAAATCCAAAAAAATCGAAGTTGGTTTAAAATTACTTTATTACAATTTGATTAAAAATTTATATAAAATCCAAAAAAATAGGTGTTAATTTCATCTAAATTTACTGAAATTTAACTCCTCCAACAACCAAACTCATCAAAATCCAAAAAAATCGAAGTTGGTTTCAAATTACTTTATTACAATTTGACTAAAAATTTATATAAAATCCAAAAAAATAAAATTAAATTCCATCTAAATTCACTCAAATTTAACTCCTCCAACAAAAAAACTCATCAAAATTAAAAAAAATCGAAGATTGTTTCACATTACTTTATTACAATTGGACTAAAAATTTGTATAAAATCCAAAAAAATAGAAGTAAATTTCATCTAAATTCACTCAAATTTAACTCGTCCAACAAAAAAACTTATCAAAATCCTAAAAAATCGAAGTTGATTTCAAATTACTTTATTACAATTTGACTAAAAATTTATATAAAATCAAAAAAAATAGAAGTAAATTTCATCTAAATTCAGTCAAATTTAACTCCTCCAACAACCAAAATCATCAAAATCCAAAAAAATCGAAGTTGGTTTCAAATTCCGTTAATACAATTTGACTAAAAATTTATATGAATTAAAAAAAAAATAGAAGTAAATTTCATCTAAATTCACTCAAATTTAACCACTCCAACAAAAAAACTCATCAAAATCCAAAAAAATCGAAGTTGGTTTCAAATTACTTTATTACAATTTGACTAAAAATTTATATAAAATCCAAAAAAATAAAATTAAATTCCATCTAAATTCACTCAAATTTAACTCCTCCAACAAAAAAACTCATCAAAATTAAAAAAAATCGAAGATTGTTTCACATTACTTTATTACAATTGGACTAAAAATTTGTATAAAATCCAAAAAAATAGAAGTAAATTTCATCTAAATTCACTCAAATTTAACTCGTCCAACAAAAAAACTTATCAAAATCCTAAAAAATCGAAGTTGATTTCAAATTACTTTATTACAATTTGACTAAAAATTTATATAAATTAAAAAAAAATAGAAGTAAATTTCATCTAAATTCAGTCAAATTTAACTCCTCCAACAACCAAAATCATCAAAATCCAAAAAAATCGAAGTTGGTTTCAAATTCCGTTAATACAATTTGACTAAAAATTTATATGAATTAAAAAAAAAATAGAAGTAAATTTCATCTAAATTCACTCAAATTTAACCACTCCAACAAAAAAACTCATCAAAATCCAAAAAAATCGAAGTTGGTTTAAAATTACTTTATTACAATTTGATTAAAAATTTATATAAAATCCAAAAAAATAGGTGTTAATTTCATCTAAATTTACTGAAATTTAACTCCTCCAACAACCAAACTCATCAAAATCCAAAAAAATCGAAGTTGGTTTCAAATTACTTTATTACAATTTGACTAAAAATTTATATAAAATCCAAAAAAATAAAATTAAATTCCATCTAAATTCACTCAAATTTAACTCCTCCAACAAAAAAACTCATCAAAATTAAAAAAAATCGAAGATTGTTTCACATTACTTTATTACAATTGGACTAAAAATTTGTATAAAATCCAAAAAAATAGAAGTAAATTTCATCTAAATTCACTCAAATTTAACTCGTCCAACAAAAAAACTTATCAAAATCCTAAAAAATCGAAGTTGATTTCAAATTACTTTATTACAATTTGACTAAAAATTTATATAAAATCAAAAAAAATAGAAGTAAATTTCATCTAAATTCAGTCAAATTTAACTCCTCCAACAACCAAAATCATCAAAATCCAAAAAAATCGAAGTTGGTTTCAAATTCCGTTAATACAATTTGACTAAAAATTTATATGAATTAAAAAAAAAATAGAAGTAAATTTCATCTAAATTCACTCAAATTTAACCACTCCAACAAAAAAACTCATCAAAATCCAAAAAAATCGAAGTTGGTTTAAAATTACTTTATTACAATTTGATTAAAAATTTATATAAAATCCAAAAAAATAGGTGTTAATTTCATCTAAATTTACTGAAATTTAACTCCTCCAACAACCAAACTCATCAAAATCCAAAAAAATCGAAGTTGGTTTCAAATTACTTTATTACAATTTGACTAAAAATTTATATAAAATCCAAAAAAATAAAATTAAATTCCATCTAAATTCACTCAAATTTAACTCCTCCAACAAAAAAACTCATCAAAATTAAAAAAAATCGAAGATTGTTTCACAATACTTTATTACAATTGGACTAAAAATTTGTATAAAATCCAAAAAAATAGAAGTAAATTTCATCTAAATTCACTCAAATTTAACTCGTCCAACAAAAAAACTTATCAAAATACAAAAAAATCGAAGTTGGTTTCAAATTCCGTTAATACAATTTGACTAAAAATTTATATAAAATCAAAAAAAAAAATAGAAGTAAATTTCATCTAAATTCACTCAAATTTAACTCCTCCAACAAAAAAACTCATCAAAATCCAAAAAATCGAAGTTGGTTTCAAATTACTTTATTACAATTTGACTAAAAATTTATATAAAATAAAAAAAAATAGAAGTAAATTTCATCTAAATTCACTCAAATTTAACTCCTCCAACCAAAAAACTTATCAAAATCCTAAAAAATCGAAGTTGATTTCAAATTACTTTATTACAATTAGACTAAAAATTTAAATAAAATAAAAAAAAATAGAAGTAAATTTCATCTACATTCACTCAAATTCTACTCCTCCAACAAAAAAACTCATCAAAATCCAAAAAATCGAAGTTGGTTTCAAATTACTTTATTACAATTAGACTAAAAATTTATATAAAATAAAAAAAAATAGAAGTAAATTTCATCTACATTCACTCAAATTCTACTCCTCCAACAAAAAAACTCATCAAAATCCAAAAAATCGAAGTTGGTTTCAATTTACTTTATTACAATTTGACTAAAAATTTATATAAAATAAAAAAAAATAGAAGTAAATTTCATCTAAATTCAATCAAATTTAACTCCTCCAACCAAAAAACTCATCAAAATCCAAAAAAATCGAAGTTGGTTTCAAATTACTTTATTACAATTTGACTAAAAATTTATATAAAATCCAAAAAAATAGAAGTAAATTTCATCTACATTCACTCAAATTTAACTCCTCCAACAAAAAAACTCATCAAAATCCAAAAAATCGAAGTTGGTTTCAAATTACTTTATTACAATTTGACTAAAAATTTATATAAAATAAAAAAAAATAGAAGTAAATTTCATCTAAATTCACTCAAATTTAACTCCTCCAACAAAAAAACTCATCAAAATCCAAAAAATCGAAGTTGGTTTCAAATTACTTTATTACAATTTGACTAAAAATTTATATAAAATAAAAAAAAATAGAAGTAAATTTCATCTAAATTCACTCAAATTTAACTCCTCCAACCAAAAAACTTATCAAAATCCTAAAAAATCGAAGTTGATTTCAAATTACTTTATTACAAATAGACTAAAAATTTATATAAAATAAAAAAAAATAGAAGTAAATTTCATCTACATTCACTCAAATTCTACTCCTCCAACAAAAAAACTCATCAAAATCCAAAAAATCGAAGTTGGTTTCAAATTACTTTATTACAATTTGACTAAAAATTTATATAAAATAAAAAAAAATAGAAGTAAATTTCATCTAAATTCACTCAAATTTAACCACTCCAACAAAAAAACTCATCAAAATCCAAAAAAATCGAAGTTGGTTTCAAATTACTTTATTACAATTTGACTAAAAATTTATATGAAATCCAAAAAAATAGAAGTAAATTTCATCTACATTCACTCAAATTTAACTCCTCCAACAACCAAACTCATCAAAATCCAAAAAAATCGAAGTTGGTTTCAAATTACTTTATTACAATTTGACTAAAAATTTATATAAAATCCAAAAAAATAAAATTAAATTCCATCTAAATTCACTCAAATTTAACTCCTCCAACCAAAAAACTCATCAAAATTAAAAAAAATCGAAGATTGTTTCACATTACTTTATTACAATTGGACTAAAAATTTGTATAAAATCCAAAAAATAGAAGTAAATTTCATCTAAATTCACTCAAATTTAACTCGTCCAACAAAAAAACTTATCAAAATCCTAAAAAATCGAAGTTGATTTCAAATTACTTTATTACAATTTGACTAAAAATTTATATAAAATCAAAAAAAAATAGAAGTAAATTTCATCTAAATTCACTCAAATTTAACTCCTCCAACAACCAAAATCATCAAAATCCAAAAAAATCGATGTTGGTTTCAAATTCCGTTAATACAATTTGACTAAAAATTTATATGAAATAAAAAAAAAATAGAAGTAAATTTCATCTAAATTCACTCAAATTTAACCACTCCAACAAAAAAACTCATCAAAATCCAAAAAAATCGAAGTTGGTTTAAAATTACTTTATTACAATTTGACTAAAAATTTATATAAAATCCAAAAAAATAGGTGTTAATTTCATCTAAATTTACTAAAATTTAACTCCTCCAACAACCAAAATCATCAAAATCCAAAAAAATCGAAGTTGGTTTCAAATTCCGTTAATACAATTAGACTAAAAATTTATATAAAATAAAAAAAATAGAAGTAAATTTCATCTACATTCACTCAAATTTAACTCCTCCAACAAAAAAACTCATCAAAATCCAAAAAATCGAAGTTGGTTTCAAATTACTTTATTACAATTTGACTAAAAATTTATATGAAATAAAAAAAATAGAAGTAAATTTCATCTTAGTTCAATCAAAATTAACTCCTCCAACAAAAAAACTCATCAAAATCCAAAAAAATCGAAGTTGGTTTCAAATTACTTTATTACAATTTGACTAAAAATTTATATAAAATTAAAAAAAATAGAAGTAAATTTCATCTAAATTCACTCAAATTTAACTCCTCCAACAAAAAAACTCATCAAAATCCAAAAAATCGAAGTTGGTTTCAAATTACTTTATTACAATTTGACTAAAAATTTATATAAAATAAAAAAAAATAGAAGTAAATTTCATCTAAATTCACTCAAATTTAACTCCTCCAACAAAAAAACTCATCAAAATCCAAAAAATCGAAGTTGGTTTCAAATTACTTTATTACAATTTGACTAAAAATTTATATAAAATAAAAAAAAATAGAAGTAAATTTCATCTAAATTCACTCAAATTTAACTCCTCCAACCAAAAAACTTATCAAAATCCTAAAAAATCGAAGTTGATTTCAAATTACTTTATTACAATTAGACTAAAAATTTATATAAAATAAAAAAAAATAGAAGTAAATTTCATCAACATTCACTCAAATTTAACTCCTCCAACAAAAAAACTCATCAAAATCCAAAAAATCGAAGTTGGTTTCAAATTACTTTATTACAGTTTGACTAAAAATTTATATAAAATAAAAAAAAATAGAAGTAAATTTCATCTAAATTCAATCAAATTTAACTCCTCCAACCAAAAAACTCATCAAAATCCAAAAAAATCGAAGTTGGTTTCAAATTACTTTATTACAATTTGACTAAAAATTTATATAAAATCCAAAAAAATAAAATTAAATTCCATCTAAATTCACTCAAATTTAACTCCTCCAACAAAAAAACCCATCAAAATTAAAAAAAATCGAAGATTGTTTCACATTACTTTATTACAATTGGACTAAAAATTTGTATAAAATCCAAAAAATAGAAGTAAATTTCATCTACATTCACTCAAATTTAACTCCTCCAACAAAAAAACTCATCAAAATCCAAAAAATCGCAGTTGGTTTCAAATTACTTTATTACAATTTGACTAAAAATTTATATAAAATAAAAAAAAATAGAAGTAAATTTCATCTAAATTCACTCAAATTTAACTCTTCCAACAAAAAAACTCATCAAAATCCAAAAAAATCGAAGTTGGTTTCAAATTACTTTATTACAATTTGACTAAAAATTTATATAAAATCCAAAAAAATAAAATTAAATTCCATCTAAATTCACTCAAATTTAAGTCCTCCAACCAAAAAACTCATCAAAATTAAAAAAAATCGAAGATTGTTTCACATTACTTTATTACAATTGGACTAAAAATTTGTATAAAATCCAAAAAAATAGAAGTAAATTTCATCTAAATTCACTCAAATTTAACTCGTCCAACAAAAAAACTTATCAAAATCCTAAAAAATCGAAGTTGATTTCAAATTACTTTATTACAATTTGACTAAAAATTTATATAAAATAAAAAAAAAATAGAAGTAAATTTCATCTAAATTCAGTCAAATTTAACTCCTCCAACAACCAAAATCATCAAAATCCAAAAAAATCGAAGTTGGTTTCAAATTCCGTTAATACAATTTGACTAAAAATTTATATGAATTAAAAAAAAAATAGAAGTAAATTTCATCTAAATTCACTCAAATTTAACCACTCCAACAAAAAAACTCATCAAAATCCAAAAAAATCGAAGTTGGTTTAAAATTACTTTATTACAATTTGATTAAAAATTTATATAAAATCCAAAAAAATAGGTGTTAATTTCATCTAAATTTACTGAAATTTAACTCCTCCAACAACCAAACTCATCAAAATCCAAAAAAATCGAAGTTGGTTTCAAATTACTTTATTACAATTTGACTAAAAATTTATATAAAATCCAAAAAAATAAAATTAAATTCCATCTAAATTCACTCAAATTTAACTCCTCCAACAAAAAAACTCATCAAAATTAAAAAAAATCGAAGATTGTTTCACATTACTTTATTACAATTGGACTAAAAATTTGTATAAAATCCAAAAAAATAGAAGTAAATTTCATCTAAATTCACTCAAATTTAACTCGTCCAACAAAAAAACTTATCAAAATCCTAAAAAATCGAAGTTGATTTCAAATTACTTTATTACAATTTGACTAAAAATTTATATAAAATAAAAAAAAATAGAAGTAAATTTCATCTAAATTCACTCAAATTTAACTCCTCCAACAAAAAAACTCATCAAAATCCAAAAAAATCGAAGTTGGTTTCAAATTACTTTATTACAATTTGACTAAAAATTTATATAAAATCAAAAAAAAAATAGAAGTGAATTTCATCTAAATTCAATCAAATTTAAGTCCTCCAACCAAAAAACTCATCAAAATCCAAAAAAATCGAAGTTGGTTTCAAATTACTTTATTACAATTTGACTAAAAATTTATATAAAATCCAAAAAAATAAAATTAAATTCCATCTAAATTCACTCAAATTTAACTCCTCCAACAAAAAAACTCATCAAAATTAAAAAAAATCGAAGATTGTTTCACATTACTTTATTACAATTGGACTAAAAATTTGTATAAAATCCAAAAAAATAGAAGTAAATTTCATCTAAATTCACTCAAATTTAACTCGTCCAACAAAAAAACTTATCAAAATCCTAAAAAATCGAAGTTGATTTCAAATTACTTTATTACAATTTGACTAAAAATTTATATAAAATAAAAAAAAATAGAAGTAAATTTCATCTAAATTCAGTCAAATTTAACTCCTCCAACAACCAAAATCATCAAAATCCAAAAAATCGAAGTTGGTTTCAAATTACTTTATTACAATTTGACTAAAAATTTATATAAAATAAAAAAAAATAGAAGTAAATTTCATCTAAATTCACTCAAATTTAACTCCTCCAACAAAAAAACTCATCAAAATCCAAAAAATCGAAGTTGGTTTCAAATTACTTTATTACAATTTGACTAAAAATTTATATAAAATAAAAAAAAATAGAAGTAAATTTCATCTAAATTCACTCAAATTTAACTCCTCCAACCAAAAAACTTATCAAAATCCTAAAAAATCGAAGTTGATTTCAAATTACTTTATTACAATTAGACTAAAAATTTAAATAAAATAAAAAAAAATAGAAGTAAATTTCATCTAAATTCAATCAAATTTAACTCCTCCAACCAAAAAACTCATCAAAATCCAAAAAAATCGAAGTTGGTTTCAAATTACTTTATTACAATTTGACTAAAAATTTATATAAAATCCAAAAAAATAGAAGTAAATTTCATCTACATTCACTCAAATTTAACTCCTCCAACAAAAAAACTCATCAAAATCCAAAAAATCGAAGTTGGTTTCAAATTACTTTATTACAATTTGACTAAAAATTTATATAAAATAAAAAAAAATAGAAGTAAATTTCATCTAAATTCACTCAAATTTAACTCCTCCAACAAAAAAACTCATCAAAATCCAAAAAATCGAAGTTGGTTTCAAATTACTTTATTACAATTTGACTAAAAATTTATATAAAATAAAAAAAAATAGAAGTAAATTTCATCTAAATTCACTCAAATTTAACTCCTCCAACCAAAAAACTTATCAAAATCCTAAAAAATCGAAGTTGATTTCAAATTACTTTATTACAAATAGACTAAAAATTTATATAAAATAAAAAAAAATAGAAGTAAATTTCATCTACATTCACTCAAATTCTACTCCTCCAACAAAAAAACTCATCAAAATCCAAAAAATCGAAGTTGGTTTCAAATTACTTTATTACAATTTGACTAAAAATTTATATAAAATAAAAAAAAATAGAAGTAAATTTCATCTAAATTCACTCAAATTTAACCACTCCAACAAAAAAACTCATCAAAATCCAAAAAAATCGAAGTTGGTTTCAAATTACTTTATTACAATTTGACTAAAAATTTATATAAAATCCAAAAAAATAGAAGTAAATTTCATCTACATTCACTCAAATTTAACTCCTCCAACAACCAAACTCATCAAAATCCAAAAAAATCGAAGTTGGTTTCAAATTACTTTATTACAATTTGACTAAAAATTTATATAAAATCCAAAAAAATAAAATTAAATTCCATCTAAATTCACTCAAATTTAACTCCTCCAACCAAAAAACTCATCAAAATTAAAAAAAATCGAAGATTGTTTCACATTACTTTATTACAATTGGACTAAAAATTTGTATAAAATCCAAAAAATAGAAGTAAATTTCATCTAAATTCACTCAAATTTAACTCGTCCAACAAAAAAACTTATCAAAATACTAAAAAATCGAAGTTGATTTCAAATTACTTTATTACAATTTGACTAAAAATTTATATAAAATCAAAAAAAATAGAAGTAAATTTCATCTAAATTCACTCAAATTTAACTCCTCCAACAACCAAAATCATCAAAATCCAAAAAAATCGATGTTGGTTTCAAATTCCGTTAATACAATTTGACTAAAAATTTATATGAAATAAAAAAAAAATAGAAGTAAATTTCATCTAAATTCACTCAAATTTAACCACTCCAACAAAAAAACTCATCAAAATCCAAAAAAATCGAAGTTGGTTTCAAATTACTTTATTACAATTTGACTAAAAATTTATATGAAATAAAAAAAATAGAAGTAAATTTCATCTTAGTTCAATCAAAATTAACTCCTCCAACAAAAAAACTCATCAAAATCCAAAAAAATCGAAGTTGGTTTCAAATTACTTTATTACAATTTGACTAAAAATTTATATAAAATTAAAAAAAATAGATGTAAATTTCATCTAAATTCACTCAAATTTAACTCCTCCAACAAAAAAACTCATCAAAATCCAAAAAATCGAAGTTGGTTTCAAATTACTTTATTACAATTTGACTAAAAATTTATATAAAATAAAAAAAAATAGAAGTAAATTTCATCTAAATTCACTCAAATTTAACTCCTCCAACAAAAAAACTCATCAAAATCCAAAAAATCGAAGATGGTTTCAAATTACTTTATTACAATTTGACTAAAAATTTATATAAAATAAAAAAAAATAGAAGTAAATTTCATCTAAATTCACTCAAATTTAACTCCTCCAACCAAAAAACTTATCAAAATCCTAAAAAATCGAAGTTGATTTCAAATTACTTTATTACAATTAGACTAAAAATTTATATAAAATAAAAAAAAATAGAAGTAAATTTCATCTACATTCACTCAAATTCTTCTCCTCCAACAAAAAAACTCATCAAAATCCAAAAAATCGAAGTTGGTTTCAAATTACTTTATTACAATTTGACTAAAAATTTATATAAAATCCAAAAAAATAAAATTAAATTCCATCTAAATTCACTCAAATTTAACTCCTCCAACCAAAAAACTCATCAAAATTAAAAAAAATCGAAGATTGTTTCACATTACTTTATTACAATTGGACTAAAAATTTGTATAAAATCCAAAAAATAGAAGTAAATTTCATCTAAATTCACTCAAATTTAACTCGTCCAACAAAAAAACTTATCAAAATCCTAAAAAATCGAAGTTGATTTCAAATTACTTTATTACAATTTGACTAAAAATTTATATAAAATCAAAAAAAAATAGAAGTAAATTTCATCTAAATTCACTCAAATTTAACTCCTCCAACAACCAAAATCATCAAAATCCAAAAAAATCGAAGTTGGTTTCAAATTCCGTTAATACAATTTGACTAAAAATTTATATGAAATAAAAAAAAATAGAAGTAAATTTCATCTAAATTCACTCAAATTTAACCACTCCAACAAAAAAACTCATCAAAATCCAAAAAAATCGAAGTTGGTTTAAAATTACTTTATTACAATTTGACTAAAAATTTATATAAAATCCAAAAAAATAGGTGTTAATTTCATCTAAATTTACTAAAATTTAACTCCTCCAACAACCAAAATCATCAAAATCCAAAAAAATCGAAGTTGGTTTCAAATTCCGTTAATACAATTAGACTAAAAATTTATATAAAATAAAAAAAATAGAAGTAAATTTCATCTACATTCACTCAAATTTAACTCCTCCAACAAAAAAACTCATCAAAATCCAAAAAATCGAAGTTGGTTTCAAATTACTTTATTACAATTTGACTAAAAATTTATATGAAATAAAAAAAATAGAAGTAAATTTCATCTTAGTTCAATCAAAATTAACTCCTCCAACAAAAAAACTCATCAAAATCCAAAAAAATCGAAGATTGTTTCACATTACTTTATTACAATTGGACTAAAAATTTGTATAAAATCCAAAAAATAGAAGAAAATTTCATCTAAATTCACTCAAATTTAACTCGTCCAACAAAAAAACTTATCAAAATCCTAAAAAATCGAAGTTGATTTCAAATTACTTTATTACAATTTGACTAAAAATTTATATAAAATAAAAAAAAATAGAAGTAAATTTCATCTAAATTCAGTCAAATTTAACTCCTCCAACAACCAAAATCATCAAAATCCAAAAAAATCGAAGTTGGTTTCAAATTCCGTTAATACAATTTGACTAAAAATTTATATGAATTAAAAAAAAAATAGAAGTAAATTTCATCTAAATTCACTCAAATTTAACCACTCCAACAAAAAAACTCATCAAAATCCAAAAAAATCGAAGTTGGTTTAAAATTACTTTATTACAATTTGATTAAAAATTTATATAAAATCCAAAAAAATAGGTGTTAATTTCATCTAAATTTACTGAAATTTAACTCCTCCAACAACCAAACTCATCAAAATCCAAAAAAATCGAAGTTGGTTTCAAATTACTTTATTACAATTTGACTAAAAATTTATATAAAATCCAAAAAAATAAAATTAAATTCCATCTAAATTCACTCAAATTTAACTCCTCCAACAAAAAAACTCATCAAAATTAAAAATAATCGAAGATTGTTTCACATTACTTTATTACAATTGGACTAAAAATTTGTATAAAATCCAAAAAAATAGAAGTAAATTTCATCTAAATTCACTCAAATTTAACTCGTCCAACAAAAAAACTTATCAAAATCCTAAAAAATCGAAGTTGATTTCAAATTACTTTATTACAATTTGACTAAAAATTTATATAAAATCAAAAAAAAATAGAAGTAAATTTCATCTAAATTCACTCAAATTTAACTCCTCCAACAACCAAAATCATCAAAATCCAAAAAAATCGAAGTTGGTTTCAAATTCCGTTAATACAATTTGACTAAAAATTTATATGAAATAAAAAAAAAATAGAAGTAAATTTCATCTAAATTCACTCAAATTTAACCACTCCAACAAAAAAACTCATCAAAATCCAAAAAAATCGAAGTTGGTTTAAAATTACTTTATTACAATTTGACTAAAAATTTATATAAAATCCAAAAAAATAGGTGTTAATTTCATCTAAATTTACTAAAATTTAACTCCTCCAACAACCAAAATCATCAAAATCCAAAAAAATCGAAGTTGGTTTCAAATTCCGTTAATACAATTAGACTAAAAATTTATATAAAATAAAAAAAAATAGAAGTAAATTTCATCTACATTCACTCAAATTTAACTCCTCCAACAAAAAAACTCATCAAAATCCAAAAAATCGAAGTTGGTTTCAAATTACTTTATTACAATTTGACTAAAAATTTATATAAAATAAAAAAAATAGAAGTAAATTTCATCTGAATTCAATCAAAATTAACTCCTCCAACCAAAAAACTCATCAAAATCCAAAAAAATCGAAGTTGGTTTCAAAATACTTTATTACAATTTGACTAAAAATTTATATAAAATCCAAAAAAATAAAATTAAATTCCATCTAAATTCACTCAAATTTAACTCCTCCAACAAAAAAACTCATCAAAATTAAAAAAAATCGAAGATTGTTTCACATTACTTTATTACAATTGGACTAAAAATTTATATAAAATCAAAAAAAATAGAAGTAAATTTCATCTAAATTCACTCAAATTTAACTCCACCAACAAAAAAACTCATCAAAATCCAAAAAAATCGAAGTTGGTTTCAAATTCCGTTAATACAATTTGACTAAAAATTTATATAAAATAAAAAAAAATAGAAGTAAATTTCATCTAAATTCACTCAAATTTAACTCCTCCAACAAAAAAACTCATCAAAATCCAAAAAATCGAAGTTGGTTTCAAATTACTTTATTACAATTTGACTAAAAATTTATATAAAATAAAAAAAATAGAAGTAAATTTCATCTAAATTCACTCAAATTTAACTCCTCCAACCAAAAAACTTATCAAAATCCTAAAAAATCGAAGTTGATTTCAAATTACTTTATTACAATTAGACTAAAAATTTATATAAAATAAAAAAAAATAGTAGTAAATTTCATCTACATTCACTCAAATTCTACTCCTCCAACAAAAAAACTCATCAAAATCCAAAAAATCGAAGTTGGTTTCAAATTACTTTATTACAATTTGACTAAAAATTTATATAAAATTAAAAAAGATAGAAGTAAATTTCATCTAAATTCACTCAAATTTAACTCCACCAACAAAAAAACTCATCAAAATCCAAAAAAATTGAAGTTGGTTTCAAATTACTTTATTACAATTTGACTAAAAATTTATATAAAATTAAAAAAAATAGAAGTAAATTTCATCTAAATTCAATCAAATTTAACTCCTCCAACCAAAAAACTCATCAAAATCCAAAAAAATCGAAGTTGGTTTCAAATTACTTTATTACAATTTGACTAAAAATTTATATAAAATCCAAAAAAATAAAATTAAATTCCATCTAAATTCACTCAAATTTTAACTCCTCCAACAAAAAAACTCATCAAAATTAAAAAAAAATCGAAGATTGTTTCACATTACTTTATTACAATTGGACTAAAAATTTATATAAAATCCAAAAAAATAGAAGTAAATTTCATCTATATTCACTCAAATTTAACTCCACCAACAAAAAAACTCATCAAAACCCAAAAAAATCGAAGTTGGTTTCGAATTACTTTATTACAATTTGACTAAAAATTTATATAAAATCAAAAAAAAATACAAGTAAATTTCATCTAAATTCACTCGAATTTAACTCCTCCAACAAAAAAACTCATCAAAATACATAAAAATAGAAATTGGTTTCAAATTACTTTATTACAATTTGACTAAAAATTTATATAAATAAAAAAAATAGAAGTAAATTTCATCTAAATTCACTCAAATTTAACCACTCCAACAAAAAAACTCATCAAAATCCAAAAAAATCGAAGTTGGTTTAAAATTACTTTATTACAATTAGACTAAAAATTTATATAAAATAAAAAAAAATAGAAGTAAATTTCATCTACATTCACTCAAATTTAACTCCTCCAACAAAAAAACTCATCAAAATCCAAAAAATCGCATTTGGTTTCAAATTACTTTATTACAATTTGACTAAAAATTTATATAAAATAAAAAAAATAGAAGTAAATTTCATCTAAATTCACTCAAATTTAACTCCTCCAACCAAAAAACTTATCAAAATCCAAAAAATCGAAGTTGGTTTCAAATTACTTTATTACAATTTGACTAAAAATTTATATAAAATTAAAAAAGATAGAAGTAAATTTCATCTAAATTCACTCAAATTTAACTCCACCAACAAAAAAACTCATCAAAATCCAAAAAAATTGAAGTTGGTTTCAAATTACTTTATTACAATTTGACTAAAAATTTATATAAAATTAAAAAAAATAGAAGTAAATTTCATCTAAATTCATTCAAATTTAACTCCTCCAACCAAAAAACTCATCAAAATCCAAAAAAATCGAAGTTGGTTTCAAATTACTTTATTACAATTTGACTAAAAATTTATATAAAATTAAAAAAAATAAAATTAAATTCCATCTAAATTCACTCAAATTTTAACTCCTCCAACAAAAAAACTCATCAAAATTAAAAAAAAATCGAAGATTGTTTCACATTACTTTATTACAATTGGACTAAAAATTTATATAAAATCCAAAAAAATAGAAGTAAATTTCATCTATATTCACTCAAATTTAACTCCACCAACAAAAAAACTCATCAAAACCCAAAAAAATCGAAGTTGGTTTCGAATTACTTTATTACAATTTGACTAAAAATTTATATAAAATCAAAAAAAAATACAAGTAAATTTCATCTAAATTCACTCGAATTTAACTCCTCCAACAAAAAAACTCATCAAAATACATAAAAATAGAAATTGGTTTCAAATTACTTTATTACAATTTGACTAAAAATTTATATAAATAAAAAAAATAGAAGTAAATTTCATCTAAATTCACTCAAATTTAACCACTCCAACAAAAAAACTCATCAAAATCCAAAAAAATCGAAGTTGGTTTAAAATTACTTTATTACAATTAGACTAAAAATTTATATAAAATAAAAAAAAATAGAAGTAAATTTCATCTACATTCACTCAAATTTAACTCCTCCAACAAAAAAACTCATCAAAATCCAAAAAATCGCATTTGGTTTCAAATTACTTTATTACAATTTGACTAAAAATTTATATAAAATAAAAAAAATAGAAGTAAATTTCATCTAAATTCACTCAAATTTAACTCCTCCAACCAAAAAACTTATCAAAATCCTAAAAAATCGAAGTTGATTTCAAATTACTTTATTACAATTAGACTAAAAATTTATATAAAATAAAAAAAAATAGAAGTAAATTTCATCTACATTCACTCAAATTTAACTCCTCCAACAAAAAAACTCATCAAAATCCATAAAATCGAAGTTGGTTTCAAATTACTTTATTACAATTTGACTAAAAATTTATATAAAATAAAAAAAATAGAAGTAAATTTCATCTAAATTCATTCAAATTTAACTCCTCCAACCAAAAAACTCATCAAAATCCAAAAAAATCGAAGTTGGTTTCAAATTACTTTATTACAATTTGACTAAAAATTTATATAAAATTAAAAAAAATAGAAGTAAATTTCATCTAAATTCACTCAAATTTAACTCCACCAACAAAAAAACTCATCAAAATCCAAAAAAATTGAAGTTGGTTTCAAATTACTTTATTACAATTTGACTAAAAATTTATATAAAATTAAAAAAAATAGAAGTAAATTTCATCTAAATTCAATCAAATTTAACTCCTCCAACCAAAAAACTCATCAAAATCCAAAAAAATCGAAGTTGGTTTCAAATTACTTTATTACAATTTGACTAAAAATTTATATAAAATCCAAAAAAATAAAATTAAATTCCATCTAAATTCACTCAAATTTTAACTCCTCCAACAAAAAAACTCATCAAAATTAAAAAAAATCGAAGATTGTTTCACATTACTTTATTACAATTGGACTAAAAATTTATATAAAATCCAAAAAAATAGAAGTAAATTTCATCTATATTCACTCAAATTTAACTCCTCCAACAAAAAAACTCATCAAAATCCAAAAAAATCGAAGTTGGTTTCGAATTACTTTATTACAATTTGACTAAAAATTTATATAAAATCAAAAAAAAAATACAAGTAAATTTCATCTAAATTCACTCGAATTTAACTCCTCCAACAAAAAAACTCATCAAAATACATAAAAATAGAAATTGGTTTCAAATTACTTTATTACAATTTGACTAAAAATTTATATAAATAAAAAAAATAGAAGTAAATTTCATCTAAATTCACTCAAATTTAACCACTCCAACAAAAAAACTCATCAAAATCCAAAAAAATCGAAGTTGGTTTAAAATTACTTTATTACAATTAGACTAAAAATTTATATAAAATAAAAAAAAATAGAAGTAAATTTCATCTACATTCACCCAAATTTAACTCCTCCAACAAAAAAACTCATCAAAATCCAAAAAATCGCATTTGGTTTCAAATTACTTTATTACAATTTGACTAAAAATTTATATAAAATAAAAAAAATAGAAGTAAATTTCATCTAAATTCACTCAAATTTAACTCCTCCAACAAAAAAACTCATCAAAATCCAAAAAATCGAAGTTGGTTTCAAATTACTTTATTACAATTTGACTAAAAATTTATATAAAATAAAAAAAAATAGAAGTAAATTTCATCTAAATTCACTCAAATTTAACTCCTCCAACAAAAAAACTCATCAAAATCCAAAAAATCGAAGTTGGTTTCAAATTACTTTATTACAATTTGACTAAAAATTTATATAAAATAAAAAAAAATAGAAGTAAATTTCATCTAAATTCACTCAAATTTAACTCCTCCAACCAAAAAACTTATCAAAATCCTAAAAAATCGAAGTTGATTTCAAATTACTTTATTACAATTAGACTAAAAATTTATATAAAATAAAAAAAAATAGAAGTAAATTTCATCTACATTCACTCAAATTCTACTCCTCCAACAAAAAAACTCATCAAAATCCAAAAAATCGAAGTTGGTTTCAAATTACTTTATTACAATTTGACTAAAAATTTATATAAAATCCAAAAAAATAAAATTAAATTCCATCTAAATTCACTCAAATTTAACTCCTCCAACAAAAAAACTCATCAAAATTAAAAATAATCGAAGATTGTTTCACATTACTTTATTACAATTGGACTAAAAATTTGTATAAAATCCAAAAAAATAGAAGTAAATTTCATCTAAATTCACTCAAATTTAACTCGTCCAACAAAAAAACTTATCAAAATCCTAAAAAATCGAAGTTGATTTCAAATTACTTTATTACAATTTGACTAAAAATTTATATAAAATCAAAAAAAAATAGAAGTAAATTTCATCTAAATTCACTCAAATTTAACTCCTCCAACAACCAAAATCATCAAAATCCAAAAAAATCGAAGTTGGTTTCAAATTCCGTTAATACAATTTGACTAAAAATTTATATGAAATAAAAAAAAAATAGAAGTAAATTTCATCTAAATTCACTCAAATTTAACCACTCCAACAAAAAAACTCATCAAAATCCAAAAAAATCGAAGTTGGTTTAAAATTACTTTATTACAATTTGACTAAAAATTTATATAAAATCCAAAAAAATAGGTGTTAATTTCATCTAAATTTACTAAAATTTAACTCCTCCAACAACCAAAATCATCAAAATCCAAAAAAATCGAAGTTGGTTTCAAATTCCGTTAATACAATTAGACTAAAAATTTATATAAAATAAAAAAAAATAGAAGTAAATTTCATCTACATTCACTCAAATTTAACTCCTCCAACAAAAAAACTCATCAAAATCCAAAAAATCGAAGTTGGTTTCAAATTACTTTATTACAATTTGACTAAAAATTTATATAAAATAAAAAAAATAGAAGTAAATTTCATCTGAATTCAATCAAAATTAACTCCTCCAACCAAAAAACTCATCAAAATCCAAAAAAATCGAAGTTGGTTTCAAAATACTTTATTACAATTTGACTAAAAATTTATATAAAATCCAAAAAAATAAAATTAAATTCCATCTAAATTCACTCAAATTTAACTCCTCCAACAAAAAAACTCATCAAAATTAAAAAAAATCGAAGATTGTTTCACATTACTTTATTACAATTGGACTAAAAATTTATATAAAATCAAAAAAAATAGAAGTAAATTTCATCTAAATTCACTCAAATTTAACTCCACCAACAAAAAAACTCATCAAAATCCAAAAAAATCGAAGTTGGTTTCAAATTCCGTTAATACAATTTGACTAAAAATTTATATAAAATAAAAAAAAATAGAAGTAAATTTCATCTAAATTCACTCAAATTTAACTCCTCCAACAAAAAAACTCATCAAAATCCAAAAAATCGAAGTTGGTTTCAAATTACTTTATTACAATTTGACTAAAAATTTATATAAAATAAAAAAAATAGAAGTGAATTTCATCTAAATTCACTCAAATTTAACTCCTCCAACCAAAAAACTTATCAAAATCCTAAAAAATCGAAGTTGATTTCAAATTACTTTATTACAATTAGACTAAAAATTTATATAAAATAAAAAAAAATAGTAGTAAATTTCATCTACATTCACTCAAATTCTACTCCTCCAACAAAAAAACTCATCAAAATCCAAAAAATCGAAGTTGGTTTCAAATTACTTTATTACAATTTGACTAAAAATTTATATAAAATTAAAAAAGATAGAAGTAAATTTCATCTAAATTCACTCAAATTTAACTCCACCAACAAAAAAACTCATCAAAATCCAAAAAAATTGAAGTTGGTTTCAAATTACTTTATTACAATTTGACTAAAAATTTATATAAAATTAAAAAAAATAGAAGTAAATTTCATCTAAATTCAATCAAATTTAACTCCTCCAACCAAAAAACTCATCAAAATCCAAAAAAATCGAAGTTGGTTTCAAATTACTTTATTACAATTTGACTAAAAATTTATATAAAATCCAAAAAAATAAAATTAAATTCCATCTAAATTCACTCAAATTTTAACTCCTCCAACAAAAAAACTCATCAAAATTAAAAAAAATCGAAGATTGTTTCACATTACTTTATTACAATTGGACTAAAAATTTATATAAAATCCAAAAAAATAGAAGTAAATTTCATCTATATTCACTCAAATTTAACTCCACCAACAAAAAAACTCATCAAAATCCAAAAAAATCGAAGTTGGTTTCGAATTACTTTATTACAATTTGACTAAAAATTTATATAAAATCAAAAAAAAAATACAAGTAAATTTCATCTAAATTCACTCGAATTTAACTCCTCCAACAAAAAAACTCATCAAAATACATAAAAATAGAAATTGGTTTCAAATTACTTTATTACAATTTGACTAAAAATTTATATAAATAAAAAAAATAGAAGTAAATTTCATCTAAATTCACTCAAATTTAACCACTCCAACAAAAAAACTCATCAAAATCCAAAAAAATCGAAGTTGGTTTAAAATTACTTTATTACAATTAGACTAAAAATTTATATAAAATAAAAAAAAATAGAAGTAAATTTCATCTACATTCACTCAAATTTAACTCCTCCAACAAAAAAACTCATCAAAATCCAAAAAATCGCATTTGGTTTCAAATTACTTTATTACAATTTGACTAAAAATTTATATAAAATAAAAAAAATAGAAGTAAATTTCATCTAAATTCACTCAAATTTAACTCCTCCAACCAAAAAACTTATCAAAATCCTAAAAAATCGAAGTTGATTTCAAATTACTTTATTACAATTAGACTAAAAATTTATATAAAATAAAAAAAAATAGAAGTAAATTTCATCTACATTCACTCAAATTTAACTCCTCCAACAAAAAAACTCATCAAAATCCAAAAAATCGAAGTTGGTTTCAAATTACTTTATTACAATTTGATTAAAAATTTATATAAAATCCAAAAAAATAGGTGTTAATTTCATCTAAATTTACTGAAATTTAACTCCTCCAACAACCAAACTCATCAAAATCCAAAAAAATCGAAGTTGGTTTCAAATTACTTTATTACAATTTGACTAAAAATTTATATAAAATCCAAAAAAATAAAATTAAATTCCATCCAAATTCACTCAAATTTAACTCCTCCAACAAAAAAACTCATCAAAATTAAAAAAAATCGAAGATTGTTTCACATTACTTTATTACAATTGGACTAAAAATTTGTATAAAATCCAAAAAAATAGAAGTAAATTTCATCTAAATTCACTCAAATTTAACTCGTCCAACAAAAAAACTTATCAAAATCCTAAAAAATCGAAGTTGATTTCAAATTACTTTATTACAATTTGACTAAAAATTTATATAAAATCAAAAAAAAATAGAAGTAAATTTCATCTAAATTCACTCAAATTTAACTCCTCCAACAACCAAAATCATCAAAATCCAAAAAAATCGAAGTTGGTTTCAAATTCCGTTAATACAATTTGACTAAAAATTTATATGAAATAAAAAAAAAAATAGAAGTAAATTTCATCTAAATTCACTCAAATTTAACCACTCCAACAAAAAAACTCATCAAAATCCAAAAAAATCGAAGTTGGTTTAAAATTACTTTATTACAATTTGACTAAAAATTTATATAAAATCCAAAAAAATAGGTGTTAATTTCATCTAAATTTACTAAAATTTAACTCCTCCAACAACCAAAATCATCAAAATCCAAAAAAATCGAAGTTGGTTTCAAATTCCGTTAATACAATTAGACTAAAAATTTATATAAAATAAAAAAAAATAGAAGTAAATTTCATCTACATTCACTCAAATTTAACTCCTCCAACAAAAAAACTCATCAAAATCCAAAAAATCGAAGTTGGTTTCAAATTACTTTATTACAATTTGACTAAAAATTTATATAAAATAAAAAAATAGAAGTAAATTTCATCTTAATTCAATCAAAATTAACTCCTCCAACCAAAAAACTCATCAAAATCCAAAAAAATCGAAGTTGGTTTCAAATTACTTTATTACAATTTGACTAAAAATTTATATAAAATCCAAAAAAATAGAAGTAAATTTCATCTACATTCACTCAAATTTAACTCCTCCAACAAAAAAACTCATCAAAATCCAAAAAATCGAAGTGGGTTTCAAATTACTTTATTACAATTTGACTAAAAATTTATATAAAATAAAAAAAATAGAAGTAAATTTCATCTAAATTCAATCAAATTTAACTCCTCCAACCAAAAAACTCATCAAAATTAAAAAAAATCGAAGATTGTTTCACATTACTTTATTACAATTGGACTAAAAATTTATATAAAATCCAAAAAAATAGAAGTAAATTTCATCTAAATTCACTCAAATTTAACTCCACCAACAAAAAAACTCATCAAAATCCAAAAAATCGAAGTTGGTTTCAAATTACTTTATTACAATTTGACTAAAAATTTATATAAAATCCAAAAAAATAAAATTAAATTCCATCTAAATTCACTCAAATTTAACTCCTCCAACAAAAAAACTCATCAAAATCCAAAAAAATCGAAGTTGGATTCAAATTACTTTATTACAATTTGACTAAAAATTTATATAAAATCCAAAAAAATAGAAGTAAATTTCATCTACATTCACTCAAATTTAACTCCTCCAACAAAAAAACTCATCAAAATCCAAAAAATCGAAGTTGGTTTCAAATTACTTTATTACAATTTGACTAAAAATTTATATAAAATAAAAAAAAATAGAAGTAAATTTCATCTAAATTCACTCAAATTTAACTCCTCCAACAAAAAAATTCATCAAAATCCAAAAAAATCGAAGTTGGTTTCAAATTACTTTATTACAATTTGACTAAAAATTTATATAAAATCAAAAAAAAAATAGGTGTTAATTTCATCTAAATTTACTCAAATTTAACTCCTCCAACCAAAAAACTCATCAAAATCCAAAAAAATCGAAGTTGGTTTCAAATTACTTTATTACAATTTGACTAAAAATTTATATAAAATCCAAAAAATAGAAGTAAATTTCATCTACATTCACTCAAATTTAACTCCTCCAACAAAAAAACTCATCAAAATCCAAAAAATCGAAGTTGGTTTCAAATTCCGTTAATACAATTTGACTAAAAATTTATATAAAATAAAAAAATAGAAGTAAATTTCATCTAAATTCACTCAAATTTAACTCCTCCAACAAAAAAACTCTTCAAAATCCAAAAAAATCGAAGTTGGATTAAAATTACTTTATTACAATTTGACTAAAAATTTATATAAAATCCAAAAAATAGGTGTAAATTTCATCTAAATTTACTGACATTTAACTCCTCCACCAACCAAATTAATCAAAATCCAAAAAAATCGAAGTTGGTTTCAAATTACTTTATTACAATTTGACTAAAAATTTATATAAAATTAAAAAAGATAGAAGTAAATTTCATCTAAATTCACTCAAATTTAACTCCACCAACAAAAAACTCATCAAAATCCAAAAAAATTGAAGTTGGTTTCAAATTACTTTATTACAATTTGACTAAAAATTTATATAAAATTAAAAAAAATAGAAGTAAATTTCATCTAAATTCAATCAAATTTAACTCCTCCAACCAAAAAACTCATCAAAATCCAAAAAAATCGAAGTTGGTTTCAAATTACTTTATTACAATTTGACTAAAAATTTATATAAAATTAAAAAAAATAGAAGTAAATTTCATCTAAATTCACTCAAATTTAACTCCACCAACAAAAAAACTCATCAAAATCCAAAAAAATTGAAGTTGGTTTCAAATTACTTTATTACAATTTGACTAAAAATTTATATAAAATTAAAAAAAATAGAAGTGAATTTCATCTAAATTCAATCAAATTTAACTCCTCCAACCAAAAAACTCATCAAAATCCAAAAAAATCGAAGTTGGTTTCAAATTACTTTATTACAATTTGACTAAAAATTTTTATAAAATCCAAAAAAATAAAATTAAATTCCATCTACATTCACTCAAATTTAACTCCTCCAACAAAAAAACTCATCAAAATTAAAAAAAATCGAAGATTGTTTCACATTACTTTATTACAATTGGACTAAAAATTTGTATAAAATCCAAAAAAATAGAAGTAAATTTCATCTAAATTCACTCAAATTTAACTCCACCAACAAAAAAACTCATCAAAATCCAAAAAATCGAAGTTGGTTTCAAATTACTTTATTACAATTTGACTAAAAATTTATATAAAATCCAAAAAAATAAAATTAAATTCCATCTAAATTCACTCAAATTTAACTCCTCCAACAAAAAAACTCATCAAAATCCAAAAAAATCGAAGTTGGATTCAAATTACTTTATTACAATTTGACTAAAAATTTATATAAAATCCAAAAAAATAGAAGTAAATTTCATCTACATTCACTCAAATTTAACTCCTCCAACAAAAAAACTCATCAAAATCCAAAAAATCGAAGTTGGTTTCAAATTACTTTATTACAATTTGACTAAAAATTTATATAAAATAAAAAAAAATAGAAGTAAATTTCATCTAAATTCACTCAAATTTAACTCCTCCAACAAAAAAATTCATCAAAATCCAAAAAAATCGAAGTTGGTTTCAAATTACTTTATTACAATTTGACTAAAAATTTATATAAAATAAAAAAAAAAATAGGTGTTAATTTCATCTAAATTTACTCAAATTTAACTCCTCCAACCAAAAAACTCATCAAAATCCAAAAAAATCGAAGTTGGTTTCAAATTACTTTATTACAATTTGACTAAAAATTTATATAAAATCCAAAAAATAGAAGTAAATTTCATCTACATTCACTCAAATTTAACTCCTCCAACAAAAAAACTCATCAAAATCCAAAAAATCGAAGTTGGTTTCAAATTCCGTTAATACAATTTGACTAAAAATTTATATAAAATAAAAAAATAGAAGTAAATTTCATCTAAATTCACTCAAATTTAACTCCTCCAACAAAAAAACTCTTCAAAATCCAAAAAAATCGAAGTTGGATTAAAATTACTTTATTACAATTTGACTAAAAATTTATATAAAATCCAAAAAATAGGTGTAAATTTCATCTAAATTTACTGACATTTAACTCCTCCACCAACCAAATTAATCAAAATCCAAAAAAATCGAAGTTGGTTTCAAATTACTTTATTACAATTTGACTAAAAATTTATATAAAATTAAAAAAGATAGAAGTAAATTTCATCTAAATTCACTCAAATTTAACTCCACCAACAAAAAACTCATCAAAATCCAAAAAAATTGAAGTTGGTTTCAAATTACTTTATTACAATTTGACTAAAAATTTATATAAAATTAAAAAAAATAGAAGTAAATTTCATCTAAATTCAATCAAATTTAACTCCTCCAACCAAAAAACTCATCAAAATCCAAAAAAATCGAAGTTGGTTTCAAATTACTTTATTACAATTTGACTAAAAATTTATATAAAATCCAAAAAAATAGAAGTAAATTTCATCTACATTCACTCAAATTTAACTCCTCCAACAAAAAAACTCATCAAAATCCAAAAAAATTGAAGTTGGTTTCAAATTACTTTATTACAATTTGACTAAAAATTTATATAAAATAAAAAAAATAGAAGTAAATTTCATCTAAATTCAATCAAATTTAACTCCTCCAACCAAAAAACTCATCAAAATCCAAAAAAATCGAAGTTGGTTTCAAATTACTTTATTACAATTTGACTAAAAATTTATATAAAATAAAAAAAATAGAAGTAAATTTCATCTAAATTCAATCAAATTTAACTCCTCCAACCAAAAAACTCATCAAAATCCAAAAAAATCGAAGTTGGTTTCAAATTACTTTATTACAATTTGACTAAAAATTTATATAAAATCCAAAAAAATAGAAGTAAATTTCATCTACATTCACTCAAATTTAACTCCTCCAACAAAAAAACTCATCAAAATCCAAAAAATCGAAGTGGGTTTCAAATTACTTTATTACAATTTGACTAAAAATTTATATAAAATAAAAAAAATAGAAGTAAATTTCATCTAAATTCAATCAAATTTAACTCCTCCAACCAAAAAACTCATCAAAATCCAAAAAAATCGAAGTTGGTTTCAAATTACTTTATTACAATTTGACTAAAAATTTATATAAAATCCAAAAAAATAAAATTAAATTCCATCTAAATTCACTCAAATTTAACTCCTCCAACAAAAAAACTCATCAAAATTAAAAAAAATCGAAGATTGTTTCACATTACTTTATTACAATTGGACTAAAAATTTATATAAAATCCAAAAAAATAGAAGTAAATTTCATCTAAATTCACTCAAATTTAACTCCACCAACAAAAAAACTCATCAAAATCCAAAAAATCGAAGTTGGTTTCAAATTACTTTATTACAATTTGACTAAAAATTTATATAAAATCCAAAAAAATAAAATTAAATTCCATCTAAATTCACTCAAATTTAACTCCTCCAACAAAAAAACTCATCAAAATCCAAAAAAATCGAAGTTGGATTCAAATTACTTTATTACAATTTGACTAAAAATTTATATAAAATCCAAAAAAATAGAAGTAAATTTCATCTACATTCACTCAAATTTAACTCCTCCAACAAAAAAACTCATCAAAATCCAAAAAATCGAAGTTGGTTTCAAATTACTTTATTACAATTTGACTAAAAATTTATATAAAATAAAAAAAAATAGAAGTAAATTTCATCTAAATTCACTCAAATTTAACTCCTCCAACAAAAAAATTCATCAAAATCCAAAAAAATCGAAGTTGGTTTCAAATTACTTTATTACAATTTGACTAAAAATTTATATAAAATCAAAAAAAAAATAGGTGTTAATTTCATCTAAATTTACTCAAATTTAACTCCTCCAACCAAAAAACTCATCAAAATCCAAAAAAATCGAAGTTGGTTTCAAATTACTTTATTACAATTTGACTAAAAATTTATATAAAATCCAAAAAAATAAAATTAAATTCCATCTAAATTCACTCAAATTTAACTCCTCCAACAAAAAAACTCATCAAAATTAAAAAAAATCGAAGATTGTTTCACATTACTTTATTACAATTGGACTAAAAATTTATATAAAATCAAAAAAAATAGAAGTAAATTTCATCTAAATTCACTCAAATTTAACTCCACCAACAAAAAAACTCATCAAAATCCAAAAAAATCGAAGTTGGTTTCAAATTACGTTAATACAATTTGACTAAAAATTTATATAAAATAAAAAAAATAGAAGTAAATTTCATCTAAATTCACTCAAATTTAACTCCTCCAACAAAAAAACTCATCAAAATCCAAAAAATCGAAGTTGGTTTCAAATTACTTTATTACAATTTGACTAAAAATTTATATAAAATAAAAAAAAATAGAAGTAAATTTCATCTAAATTCACTCAAATTTAACTCCTCCAACCAAAAAACTCATCAAAATCCAAAAAAATCGAAGTTGGTTTCAAATTACTTTATTACAATTTGACTAAAAATTTATATAAAATCCAAAAAAATAGAAGTAAATTTCATCTACATTCACTCAAATTTAACTCCTCCAACAAAAAAACTCATCAAAATCCAAAAAATCGAAGTTGGTTTCAAATTACTTTATTACAATTTGACTAAAAATTTATATAAAATCCAAAAAAATAAAATTAAATTCCATCTAAATTCACTCAAATTTAACTCGTCCAACAAAAAAACTTATCAAAATCCTAAAAAATCGAAGTTGATTTCAAATTACTTTATTACAATTTGACTAAAAATTTATATAAAATCAAAAAAAATAGAAGTAAATTTCATCTAAATTCACTCAAATTTAACTCCTCCAACAACCAAAATCATCAAAATCCAAAAAAATCGAAGTTGGTTTCAAATTCCGTTAATACAATTTGACTAAAAATTTATATGAAATAAAAAAAAAATAGAAGTAAATTTCATCTACATTCACTCAAATTTAACTCCTCCAACAAAAAAACTCATCAAAATCCAAAAAATCGAAGTTGGTTTCAAATTACTTTATTACAATTTGACTAAAAATTTATATAAAATAAAAAAAATAGAAGTAAATTTCATCTTAATTCAATCAAAATTAACTCCTCCAACCAAAAAACTCATCAAAATCCAAAAAAATCGAAGTTGGTTTCAAATTACTTTATTACAATTTGACTAAAAATTTATATAAAATCCAAAAAAATAAAATTAAATTCCATCTAAATTCACTCAAATTTAACTCCTCCAACAAAAAAACTCATCAAAATTAAAAAAAATCGAAGATTGTTTCACATTACTTTATTACAATTGGACTAAAAATTTATATAAAATCAAAAAAAATAGAAGTAAATTTCATCTAAATTCACTCAAATTTAACTCCACCAACAAAAAAACTCATCAAAATCCAAAAAAATCGAAGTTGGTTTCAAATTACGTTAATACAATTTGACTAAAAATTTATATAAAATAAAAAAAATAAAAGTAAATTTCATCTAAATTCACTCAAATTTAACTCCTCCAACAAAAAAACTCATCAAAATCCAAAAAATCGAAGTTGGTTTCAAATTACTTTATTACAATTTGACTAAAAATTTATATAAAATAAAAAAAAATAGAAGTAAATTTCATCTAAATTCACTCAAATTTAACTCCTCCAACCAAAAAACTTATCAAAATCCTAAAAAATCGAAGTTGATTTCAAATTACTTTATTACAATTAGACTAAAAATTTATATAAAATAAAAAAAAATAGAAGTAAATTTCATCTACATTCACTCAAATTCTACTCCTCCAACAAAAAAACTCATCAAAATCCAAAAAATCGAAGTTGGTTTCAAATTACTTTATTACTATTTGACTAAAAATTTATATAAAATAAAAAAAAATAGAAGTAAATTTCATCTAAATTCAATCAAATTTAACTCCTCCAACCAAAAAACTCATCAAAATCCAAAAAAATCGAAGTTGGTTTCAAATTACTTTATTACAATTTGACTAAAAATTTATATAAAATCCAAAAAAATAGAAGTAAATTTCATCTACATTCACTCAAATTTAACTCCTCCAACAAAAAAACTCATCAAAATCCAAAAAATCGAAGTTGGTTTCAGATTACTTTATTACAATTTGACTAAAAATTTATATAAAATAAAAAAAATAGAAGTAAATTTCTTCTAAATTCAATCAAATTTAACTCCTCCAACCAAAAAACTCATCAAAATCCAAAAAAATCGAAGTTGGTTTCAAATTACTTTATTACAATTTGACTAAAAATTTATATAAAATCCAAAAAAATAAAATTAAATTCCATCTAAATTCACTCAAATTTAACTCCTCCAACAAAAAAACTCATCAAAATTAAAAAAAATCGAAGATTGTTTCACATTACTTTATTACAATTGGACTAAAAATTTATATAAAATCCAAAAAAATAGAAGTAAATTTCATCTAAATTCACTCAAATTTAACTCCACCAACAAAAAAACTCATCAAAATCCAAAAAATCGAAGTTGGTTTCAAATTACTTTATTACAATTTGACTAAAAATTTATATAAAATCCAAAAAAATAAAATTAAATTCCATCTAAATTCACTCAAATTTAACTCCTCCAACAAAAAAACTCATCAAAATTCAAAAAAATCGAAGTTGGTTTCAAATTACTTTATTACAATTTGACTAAAAATTTATATAAAATCCTAAAAAATAGAAGTAAATTTCATCTACATTCACTCAAATTTAACTCCTCCAACGCAAAAACTCATCAAAATCCAAAAAATCGAAGTTGGTTTCAAATTACTTTATTACAATTTGACTAAAAATTTATATAAAATAAAAAAAAATAGAAGTAAATTTCATCTAAATTCACTCAAATTTAACTCCTCCAACAAAAAAACTCATCAAAATTAAAAAAAATCGAAGATTGTTTCACATTACTTTATTACAATTGGACTAAAAATTTATATAAAATCAAAAAAAATAGAAGTAAATTTCATCTAAATTCACTCAAATTTAACTCCACCAACAAAAAAACTCATCAAAATCCAAAAAAATCGAAGTTGGTTTCAAATTACGTTAATACAATTTGACTAAAAATTTATATAAAATAAAAAAAATAGAAGTAAATTTCATCTAAATTCACTCAAATTTAACTCCTCCAACAAAAAAACTCATCAAAATCCAAAAAATCGAAGTTGGTTTCAAATTACTTTATTACAATTTGACTAAAAATTTATATAAAATAAAAAAAAATAGAAGTAAATTTCATCTAAATTCACTCAAATTTAACTCCTCCAACAAAAAACTCATCAAAATCCAAAAAAATCGAAGTTGGTTTCAAATTACTTTATTACAATTTGACTAAAAATTTATATAAAATCCAAAAAAATAGAAGTAAATTTCATCTACATTCACTCAAATTTAACTCCTCCAACAAAAAAACTCATCAAAATCCAAAAAATCGAAGTTGGTTTCAAATTACTTTATTACAATTTGACTAAAAATTTATATAAAATAAAAAAAATAGAAGTAAATTTCTTCTAAATTCAATCAAATTTAACTCCTCCAACCAAAAAACTCATCAAAATCCAAAAAAATCGAAGTTGGTTTCAAATTACTTTATTACAATTTGACTAAAAATTTATATAAAATCCAAAAAAATAAAATTAAATTCCATCTAAATTCACTCAAATTTAACTCCTCCAACAAAAAAACTCATCAAAATTAAAAAAAATCGAAGATTGTTTCACATTACTTTATTACAATTGGACTAAAAATTTATATAAAATCCAAAAAAATAGAAGTAAATTTCATCTAAATTCACTCAAATTTAACTCCACCAACAAAAAAACTCATCAAAATCCAAAAAATCGAAGTTGGTTTCAAATTACTTTATTACAATTTGACTAAAAATTTATATAAAATCCAAAAAAATAAAATTAAATTCCATCTAAATTCACACAAATTTAACTCGTCCAACAAAAAAACTTATCAAAATCCTAAAAAATCGAAGTTGATTTCAAATTACTTTATTACAATTTGACTAAAAATTTATATAAAATCAAAAAAAATAGAAGTAAATTTCATCTAAATTCACTCAAATTTAACTCCTCCAACAACCAAAATCATCAAAATCCAAAAAAATCGAAGTTGGTTTCAAATTCCGTTAATACAATTTGACTAAAAATTTATATGAAATAAAAAAAAAATAGAAGTAAATTTCATCTACATTCACTCAAATTTAACTCCTCCAACAAAAAAACTCATCAAAATCCAAAAAATCGAAGTTGGTTTCAAATTACTTTATTACAATTTGACTAAAAATTTATATAAAATAAAAAAAATAGAAGTAAATTTCATCTTAATTCAATCAAAATTAACTCCTCCAACCAAAAAACTCATCAAAATCCAAAAAAATCGAAGTTGGTTTCAAATTACTTTATTACAATTTGACTAAAAATTTATATAAAATCCAAAAAAATAAAATTAAATTCCATCTAAATTCACTCAAATTTAACTCCTCCAACAAAAAAACTCATCAAAATTAAAAAAAATCGAAGATTGTTTCACATTACTTTATTACAATTGGACTAAAAATTTATATAAAATCAAAAAAAATAGAAGTAAATTTCATCTAAATTCACTCAAATTTAACTCCACCAACAAAAAAACTCATCAAAATCCAAAAAAATCGAAGTTGGTTTCAAATTACGTTAATACAATTTGACTAAAAATTTATATAAAATAAAAAAAATAGAAGTAAATTTCATCTAAATTCACTCAAATTTAACTCCTCCAACAAAAAAACTCATCAAAATCCAAAAAATCGAAGTTGGTTTCAAATTACTTTATTACAATTTGACTAAAAATTTATATAAAATAAAAAAAAATAGAAGTAAATTTCATCTAAATTCACTCAAATTTAACTCCTCCAACCAAAAAACTTATCAAAATCCTAAAAAATCGAAGTTGATTTCAAATTACTTTATTACAATTAGACTAAAAATTTATATAAAATAAAAAAAAATAGAAGTAAATTTCATCTACATTCACTCAAATTCTACTCCTCCAACAAAAAAACTCATCAAAATCCAAAAAATCGAAGTTGGTTTCAAATTACTTTATTACTATTTGACTAAAAATTTATATAAAATAAAAAAAAATAGAAGTAAATTTCATCTAAATTCAATCAAATTTAACTCCTCCAACCAAAAAACTCATCAAAATCCAAAAAAATCGAAGTTGGTTTCAAATTACTTTATTACAATTTGACTAAAAATTTATATAAAATCCAAAAAAATAGAAGTAAATTTCATCTACATTCACTCAAATTTAACTCCTCCAACAAAAAAACTCATCAAAATCCAAAAAATCGAAGTTGGTTTCAAATTACTTTATTACAATTTGACTAAAAATTTATATAAAATAAAAAAAATAGAAGTAAATTTCTTCTAAATTCAATCAAATTTAACTCCTCCAACCAAAAAACTCATCAAAATCCAAAAAAATCGAAGTTGGTTTCAAATTACTTTATTACAATTTGACTAAAAATTTATATAAAATCCAAAAAAATAAAATTAAATTCCATCTAAATTCACTCAAATTTAACTCCTCCAACAAAAAAACTCATCAAAATTAAAAAAAATCGAAGATTGTTTCACATTACTTTATTACAATTGGACTAAAAATTTATATAAAATCCAAAAAAATAGAAGTAAATTTCATCTAAATTCACTCAAATTTAACTCCACCAACAAAAAAACTCATCAAAATCCAAAAAAATCGAAGTAGGTTTCAAATTACTTTATTACAATTTGACTAAAAATTTATATAAAATCCAAAAAAATAGAAGTAAATTTCATCTACATTCACTCAAATTTAACTCCTCCAACAAAAAAACTCATCAAAATCCAAAAAATCGAAGTTGGTTTCAAATTACTTTATTACAATTTGACTAAAAATTTATATAAAATCCAAAAAAATAGAAGTAAATTTCATCTACATTCACTCAAATTTAACTCCTCCAACAAAAAAACTCATCAAAATCCAAAAAATCGAAGTTGGTTTCAAATTACTTTATTACAATTTGACTAAAAATTTATATAAAATAAAAAAAATAGAAGTAAATTTCATCTAAATTCACTCAAATTTAACTCCTCCAACAAAAAAACTCATCAAAATCCAAAAAAATCGAAGTTGGTTTCAAATTACTTTATTACAATTTGACTAAAAATTTATATAAAATCAAAAAAAAATAGGTGTTAATTTCATCTAAATTTACTCAAATTTAACTCCTCCAACAACCAAAATCATCAAAATCCAAAAAAATCGAAGTTGGTTTCAAATTCCGTTAATACAATTTGACTAAAAATTTATATAAAATAAAAAAAATAGAAGTAAATTTCATCTAAATTCACTCAAATTTAACTCCTCCAACAAAAAAACTCTTCAAAATCCAAAAAAATCGAAGTTGGTTTAAAATTACTTTATTACAATTAGACTAAAAATTTATATAAAATCCAAAAAATAGGTGTAAATTTCATCTAAATTTACTGACATTTAACTCCTCCACCAACCAAATTAATCAAAATCCAAAAAAATCGAAGTTGGTTTCAAATTACTTTATTACAATTTGACTAAAAATTTATATAAAATTAAAAAAGATAGAAGTAAATTTCATCTAAATTCACTCAAATTTAACTCCTCCAACAACCAAACTCATCAAAATCCAAAAAAATCGAAGTTGGATTCAAATTACTTTATTACAATTTGACTAAAAATTTATATAAAATCCAAAAAAATAAAATTAAATTCCATCTAAATTCACTCAAATTTAACTCCTCCAACAAAAAAACTCATCAAAATCCAAAAAAATCGAAGTAGGTTTCAAATTACTTTATTACAATTTGACTAAAAATTTATATAAAATCCAAAAAAATAGAAGTAAATTTCATCTACATTCACTCAAATTTAACTCCTCCAACAAAAAAACTCATCAAAATCCAAAAAATCGAAGTTGGTTTCAAATTACTTTATTACAATTTGACTAAAAATTTATATAAAATCCAAAAAAATAGAAGTAAATTTCATCTACATTCACTCAAATTTAACTCCTCCAACAAAAAAACTCATCAAAATCCAAAAAATCGAAGTTGGTTTCAAATTACTTTATTACAATTTGACTAAAAATTTATATAAAATAAAAAAAATAGAAGTAAATTTCATCTAAATTTACTCAAATTTAACTCCTCCAACAAAAAAACTCATCAAAATCCAAAAAAATCGAAGTTGGTTTCAAATTACTTTATTACAATTTGACTAAAAATTTATATAAAATCAAAAAAAAATAGGTGTTAATTTCATCTAAATTTACTCAAATTTAACTCCTCCAACAACCAAAATCATCAAAATCCAAAAAAATCGAAGTTGGTTTCAAATTCCGTTAATACAATTTGACTAAAAATTTATATAAAATAAAAAAAATAGAAGTAAATTTCATCTAAATTCACTCAAATTTAACTCCTCCAACAAAAAAACTCTTCAAAATCCAAAAAAATCGAAGTTGGTTTAAAATTACTTTATTACAATTAGACTAAAAATTTATATAAAATCCAAAAAATAGGTGTAAATTTCATCTAAATTTACTGACATTTAACTCCTCCACCAACCAAATTAATCAAAATCCAAAAAAATCGAAGTTGGTTTCAAATTACTTTATTACAATTTGACTAAAAATTTATATAAAATTAAAAAAGATAGAAGTAAATTTCATCTAAATTCACTCAAATTTAACTCCACCAACAAAAAAACTCATCAAAATCCAAAAAAATTGAAGTTGGTTTCAAATTACTTTATTACAATTTGACTAAAAATTTATATAAAATTAAAAAAAATAGAAGTAAATTTCATCTAAATTCAATCAAATTTAACTCCTCCAACCAAAAAACTCATCAAAATCCAAAAAAATCGAAGTTGGTTTCAAATTACTTTATTACAATTTGACTAAAAATTTATATAAAATTAAAAAAGATAGAAGTAAATTCCATCTAAATTCACTCAAATTTAACTCCTCCAACAAAAAAACTCATCAAAATTTAAAAAAATCGAAGATTGTTTCACATTACTTTATTACAATTGGACTAAAAATTTGTATAAAATCCAAAAAAATAGAAGTAAATTTCATCTAAATTCACTAAAATTTAACTCGTCCTACAAAAAAACTTATCAAAATCCTAAAAAATCGAAGTTGATTTCAAATTCCGTTAATACAATTTGACTAAAAATTTATATAAAATCAAAAAAAAAATAGAAGTAAATTTCATCTAAATTCACTCAAATTTAACTCCTCCAATAACCAAAATCATCAAAATCCAAAAAAATCGAAGTTGGTTTCAAATTCCGTTAATACAATTTGACTAAAAATTTATATAAAATAAAAAAAATAGAAGTAAATTTCATCTAAATTCACTCAAATTTAACTCCTCCAACAAAAAAACTCTTCAAAATCCAAAAAAATCGAAGTTGGTTTAAAATTACTTTATTACAATTTGACTAAAAATTTATATAAAATCCAAAAAAATAGGTGTAAATTTCATCTAAATTTACTGACATTTAACTCCTCCACCAACCAAATTAATCAAAATCCAAAAAAATCGAAGTTGGTTTCAAATTACTTTAATACAATTTGACTAAAAATTTATATAAAATTAAAAAAGATAGAAGTAAATTTCATCTAAATTCACTCAAATTTAACTCCACCAACAAAAAAACTCATCAAAATCCAAAAAAATTGAAGTTGGTTTCAAATTACTTTATTACAATTTGACTAAAAATTTATATAAAATTAAAAAAAATAGAAGTAAATTTCATCTAAATTCAATCAAATTTAACTCCTCCAACCAAAAAACTCATCAAAATCCAAAAAAATCGAAGTTGATTTAAAATTACTTTATTACAATTTGATTAAAAATTTATATAAAATCCAAAAAAATAGGTGTTAATTTCATCTAAATTTACTGAAATTTAACTCCTCCAACAACCAAACTCATCAAAATCCAAAAAAATCGAAGTTGGATTCAAATTACTTTATTACAATTTGACTAAAAATTTATATAAAATCCAAAAAAATAAAATTATATTCCATCTAAATTCACTCAAATTTAACTCCTCCAACAAAAAAACTCATCAAAATCCAAAAAAATCGAAGTAGGTTTCAAATTACTTTATTACAATTTGACTAAAAATTTATATAAAATCCAAAAAAATAGAAGTAAATTTCATCTACATTCACTCAAATTTAACTCCTCCAACAAAAAAACTCATCAAAATCCAAAAAATCGAAGTTGGTTTCAAATTACTTTATTACAATTTGACTAAAAATTTATATAAAATCCAAAAAAATAAAATTAAATTCCATCTAAATTCACTCAAATTTAACTCCTCCAACAAAAAAACTCATCAAAATGCAAAAAAATCGAAGTTGGTTTCAAATTACTTTATTACAATTTGACTAAAAATTTATATAAAATCCAAAAAAATAGAAGTAAATTTCATCTACATTCACTCAAATTTAACTCCTCCAACAAAAAAACTCATCAAAATCCAAAAAATCGAAGTTGGTTTCAAATTACTTTATTACAATTTGACTAAAAATTTATATAAAATAAAAAAAAATAGAAGTAAATTTCATCTAAATTCACTCAAATTTAACTCCTCCAACAAAAAAACTCATCAAAATCCAAAAAAATCGAAGTTGGTTTCAAATTACTTTATTACAATTTGACTAAAAATTTATATAAAATCAAAAAAAAATAGGTGTTAATTTCATCTAAATTTACTCAAATTTAACTCCTCCAACAACCAAAATCATCAAAATCCAAAAAAATCGAAGTTGGTTTCAAATTCCGTTAATACAATTTGACTAAAAATTTATATAAAATAAAAAAAATAGAAGTAAATTTCATCTAAATTCACTCAAATTTAACTCCTCCAACAAAAAAACTCTTCAAAATCCAAAAAAATCGAAGTTGGTTTAAAATTACTTTATTACAATTAGACTAAAAATTTATATAAAATCCAAAAAATAGGTGTAAATTTCATCTAAATTTACTGACATTTAACTCCTCCACCAACCAAATTAATCAAAATCCAAAAAAATCGAAGTTGGTTTCAAATTACTTTATTACAATTTGACTAAAAATTTATATAAAATTAAAAAAGATAGAAGTAAATTTCATCTAAATTCACTCAAATTTAACTCCACCAACAAAAAAACTCATCAAAATCCAAAAAAATTGAAGTTGGTTTCAAATTACTTTATTACAATTTGACTAAAAATTTATATAAAATTAAAAAAAATAGAAGTAAATTTCATCTAAATTCAATCAAATTTAACTCCTCCAACCAAAAAACTCATCAAAATCCAAAAAAATCGAAGTTGGTTTCAAATTACTTTATTACAATTTGACTAAAAATTTATATAAAATTAAAAAAGATAGAAGTAAATTCCATCTAAATTCACTCAAATTTAACTCCTCCAACAAAAAAACTCATCAAAATTTAAAAAAATCGAAGATTGTTTCACATTACTTTATTACAATTGGACTAAAAATTTGTATAAAATCCAAAAAATAGAAGTAAATTTCATCTAAATTCACTCAAATTTAACTCCTCCAACAAAAAAACTCATCAAAATCCAAAAAAATCGAAGTTGGTTTCAAATTCCGTTAATACAATTTGACTAAAAATTTATATAAAATCCAAAAAAATAAAATTAAATTCCATCTAAATTCACTCAAATTTTAACTCCTCCAACAAAAAAACTCATCAAAATTAAAAAAAATCGAAGATTGTTTCAAATTACTTTATTACAATTTGACTAAAAATTTATATAAAATAAAAAAAATAGAAGTAAATTTCATCTAAATTCACTCAAATTTAACTCCTCCAACAAAAAAACTCATCAAAATCCAAAAAAATCGAAGTTGGTTTCAAATTACTTTATTACAATTTGACTAAAAATTTATATAAAATCAAAAAAAAATAGGTGTTAATTTCATCTAAATTTACTCAAATTTAACTCCTCCAACAACCAAAATCATCAAAATCCAAAAAAATCGAAGTTGGTTTCAAATTCCGTTAATACAATTTGACTAAAAATTTATATAAAATAAAAAAAATAGAAGTAAATTTCATCTAAATTCACTCAAATTTAACTCCTCCAACAAAAAAACTCTTCAAAATCCAAAAAAATCGAAGTTGGTTTAAAATTACTTTATTACAATTAGACTAAAAATTTATATAAAATCCAAAAAATAGGTGTAAATTTCATCTAAATTTACTGACATTTAACTCCTCCACCAACCAAATTAATCAAAATCCAAAAAAATCGAAGTTGGTTTCAAATTACTTTATTACAATTTGACTAAAAATTTATATAAAATTAAAAAAGATAGAAGTAAATTTCATCTAAATTCACTCAAATTTAACTCCACCAACAAAAAAACTCATCAAAATCCAAAAAAATTGATGTTGGTTTCAAATTACTTTATTACAATTTGACTAAAAATTTATATAAAATTAAAAAAAATAGAAGTAAATTTCATCTAAATTCAATCAAATTTAACTCCTCCAACCAAAAAACTCATCAAAATCCAAAAAAATCGAAGTTGGTTTCAAATTACTTTATTACAATTTGACTAAAAATTTATATAAAATTAAAAAAGATAGAAGTAAATTCCATCTAAATTCACTCAAATTTAACTCCTCCAACAAAAAAACTCATCAAAATTTAAAAAAATCGAAGATTGTTTCACATTACTTTATTACAATTGGACTAAAAATTTGTATAAAATCCAAAAAATAGAAGTAAATTTCATCTAAATTCACTAAAATTTAACTCGTCCTACAAAAAAACTTATCAAAATCCTAAAAAATCGAAGTTGATTTCAAATTCCGTTAATACAATTTGACTAAAAATTTATATAAAATTAAAAAAGATAGATGTAAATTTCATCTAAATTCACTCAAATTTAACTCCACCAACAAAAAAACTCATCAAAATCCAAAAAAATTGAAGTTGGTTTCAAATTACTTTATTACAATTTGACTAAAAATTTATATAAAATTAAAAAAAATAGAAGTAAATTTCATCTAAATTCAATCAAATTTAACTCCTCCAACCAAAAAACTCATCAAAATCCAAAAAAATCGAAGTTGATTTAAAATTACTTTATTACAATTTGATTAAAAATTTATATAAAATCCAAAAAAATAGGTGTTAATTTCATCTAAATTTACTGAAATTTAACTCCTCCAACAACCAAACTCATCAAAATCCAAAAAAATCGAAGTTGGATTCAAATTACTTTATTACAATTTGACTAAAAATTTATATAAAATCCAAAAAAATAAAATTAAATTCCATCTAAATTCACTCAAATTTAACTCCTCCAACAAAAAAACTCATCAAAATCCAAAAAAATCGAAGTAGGTTTCAAATTACTTTATTACAATTTGACTAAAAATTTATATAAAATCCAAAAAAATAGAAGTAAATTTCATCTACATTCACTCAAATTTAACTCCTCCAACAAAAAAACTCATCAAAATCCAAAAAATCGAAGTTGGTTTCAAATTACTTTATTACAATTTGACTAAAAATTTATATAAAATAAAAAAAAATAGAAGTAAATTTCATCTAAATTCACTCAAATTTAACTCCTCCAACAAAAAAACTCATCAAAATCCAAAAAAATCGAAGTTGGTTTCAAATTACTTTATTACAATTTGACTAAAAATTTATATAAAATCCAAAAAAATAAAATTAAATTCCATCTAAATTCACTCAAATTTTAACTCCTCCAACAAAAAAACTCATCAAAATTAAAAAAAATCGAAGATTGTTTCACATTACTTTATTACAATTGGACTAAAAATTTATATAAAATCCAAAAAAATAGAAGTAAATTTCATCTATATTCACTCAAATTTAACTCCACCAACAAAAAAACTCATCAAAATCCAAAAAAATCGAAGTTGGTTTCGAATTACTTTATTACAATTTGACTAAAAATTTATATAAAATCAAAAAAAAATAGGTGTTAATTTCATCTAAATTTACTCAAATTTAACTCCTCCAACAACCAAAATCATCAAAATCCAAAAAAATCGAAGTTGGTTTCAAATTCCGTTAATACAATTTGACTAAAAATTTATATAAAATAAAAAAAATAGAAGTAAATTTCATCTAAATTCACTCAAATTTAACTCCTCCAACAAAAAAACTCTTCAAAATCCAAAAAAATCGAAGTTGGTTTAAAATTACTTTATTACAATTAGACTAAAAATTTATATAAAATCCAAAAAATAGGTGTAAATTTCATCTAAATTTACTGACATTTAACTCCTCCACCAACCAAATTAATCAAAATCCAAAAAAATCGAAGTTGGTTTCAAATTACTTTATTACAATTTGACTAAAAATTTATATAAAATTAAAAAAGATAGAAGTAAATTTCATCTAAATTCACTCAAATTTAACTTCACCAACAAAAAAACTCATCAAAATCCAAAAAAATTGAAGTTGGTTTCAAATTACTTTATTACAATTTGACTAAAAATTTATATAAAATTAAAAAAAATAGAAGTAAATTTCATCTAAATTCAATCAAATTTAACTCCTCCAACCAAAAAACTCATCAAAATCCAAAAAAATCGAAGTTGGTTTCAAATTACTTTATTACAATTTGACTAAAAATTTATATAAAATTAAAAAAGATAGAAGTAAATTCCATCTAAATTCACTCAAATTTAACTCCTCCAACAAAAAAACTCATCAAAATTTAAAAAAATCGAAGATTGTTTCACATTACTTTATTACAATTGGACTAAAAATTTGTATAAAATTAAAAAAAATAGAAGTAAATTTCATCTAAATTCAATCAAATTTAACTCCTCCAACCAAAAAACTCATCAAAATCCAAAAAAATCGAAGTTGGTTTCAAATTACTTTATTACAATTTGACTAAAAATTTATATAAAATTAAAAAAGATAGAAGTAAATTCCATCTAAATTCACTCAAATTTAACTCCTCCAACAAAAAAACTCATCAAAATTTAAAAAAATCGAAGATTGTTTCACATTACTTTATTACAATTGGACTAAAAATTTGTATAAAATCCAAAAAATAGAAGTAAATTTCATCTAAATTCACTAAAATTTAACTCGTCCTACAAAAAAACTTATCAAAATCCTAAAAAATCGAAGTTGATTTCAAATTCCGTTAATACAATTTGACTAAAAATTTATATAAAATTAAAAAAGATAGAAGTAAATTTCATCTAAATTCACTCAAATTTAACTCCACCAACAAAAAAACTCATCAAAATTTAAAAAAATCGAAGATGGTTTCAAATTACTTTATTACAATTTGACTAAAAATTTATATAAAATTAAAAAAAATAGAAGTAAATTTCATCTAAATTCAATCAAATTTAACTCCTCCAACCAAAAAACTCATCAAAATCCAAAAAAATCGAAGTTGGTTTAAAATTACTTTATTACAATTTGATTAAAAATTTATATAAAATCCAAAAAAAATAGGTGTTAATTTCATCTAAATTTACTGAAATTTAACTCCTCCAACAACCAAACTCATCAAAATCCAAAAAAATCGAAGTTGGATTCAAATTACTTTATTACAATTTGACTAAAAATTTATATAAAATCCAAAAAAATAAAATTAAATTCCATCTAAATTCACTCAAATTTAACTCCTCCAACAAAAAAACTCATCAAAATCCAAAAAAATCGAAGTAGGTTTCAAATTACTTTATTACAATTTGACTAAAAATTTATATAAAATCCAAAAAAATAGAAGTAAATTTCATCTACATTCACTCAAATTTAACTCCTCCAACAAAAAAACTCATCAAAATCCAAAAAATCGAAGTTGGTTTCAAATTACTTTATTACAATTTGACTAAAAATTTATATAAAATAAAAAAAAATAGAAGTAAATTTCATCTAAATTCACTCAAATTTAACTCCTCCAACAAAAAAACTCATCAAAATCCAAAAAAATCGAAGTTGGTTTAAAATTACTTTATTACAATTTGATTAAAAATTTATATAAAATCCAAAAAAATAGGTGTTAATTTCATCTAAATTTACTGAAATTTAACTCCTCCAACAACCAAACTCATCAAAATCCAAAAAAATCGAAGTTGGATTCAAATTACTTTATTACAATTTGACTAAAAATTTATATAAAATCCAATAAAATAAAATTAAATTCCATCTAAATTCACTCAAATTTAACTCCTCCAACAAAAAAACTCATCAAAATCCAAAAAAATCGAAGTAGGTTTCAAATTACTTTATTACAATTTGACTAAAAATTTATATAAAATCCAAAAAAATAGAAGTAAATTTCATCTACATTCACTCAAATTTAACTCCTCCAACAAAAAAACTCATCAAAATCCAAAAAATCGAAGTTGGTTTCAAATTACTTTATTACAATTTGACTAAAAATTTATATAAAATCCAAAAAAATAAAATTAAATTCCATCTAAATTCACTCAAATTTAACTCCTCCAACAAAAAAACTCATCAAAATCCAAAAAAATCGAAGTTGGTTTCAAATTACTTTATTACAATTTGACTAAAAATTTATATAAAATCCAAAAAAATAGAAGTAAATTTCATCTACATTCACTCAAATTTAACTCCTCCAACAAAAAAACTCATCAAAATCCAAAAAATCGAAGTTGGTTTCAAATTACTTTATTACAATTTGACTAAAAATTTATATAAAATAAAAAAAAATAGAAGTAAATTTCATCTAAATTCACTCAAATTTAACTCCTCCAACAAAAAAACTCATCAAAATCCAAAAAAATCGAAGTTGGTTTCAAATTACTTTATTACAATTTGACTAAAAATTTATATAAAATCAAAAAAAAATAGGTGTTAATTTCATCTAAATTTACTCAAATTTAACTCCTCCAACAACCAAAATCATCAAAATCCAAAAAAATCGAAGTTGGTTTCAAATTCCGTTAATACAATTTGACTAAAAATTTATATAAAATAAAAAAAATAGAAGTAAATTTCATCTAAATTCACTCAAATTTAACTCCTCCAACAAAAAAACTCTTCAAAATCCAAAAAAATCGAAGTTGGTTTAAAATTACTTTATTACAATTAGACTAAAAATTTATATAAAATCCAAAAAATAGGTGTAAATTTCATCTAAATTTACTGACATTTAACTCCTCCACCAACCAAATTAATCAAAATCCAAAAAAATCGAAGTTGGTTTCAAATTACTTTATTACAATTTGACTAAAAATTTATATAAAATTAAAAAAGATAGAAGTAAATTTCATCTAAATTCACTCAAATTTAACTCCACCAACAAAAAAACTCATCAAAATCCAAAAAAATTGATGTTGGTTTCAAATTACTTTATTACAATTTGACTAAAAATTTATATAAAATTAAAAAAAATAGAAGTAAATTTCATCTAAATTCAATCAAATTTAACTCCTCCAACCAAAAAACTCATCAAAATCCAAAAAAATCGAAGTTGGTTTCAAATTACTTTATTACAATTTGACTAAAAATTTATATAAAATTAAAAAAGATAGAAGTAAATTCCATCTAAATTCACTCAAATTTAACTCCTCCAACAAAAAAACTCATCAAAATTTAAAAAAATCGAAGATTGTTTCACATTACTTTATTACAATTGGACTAAAAATTTGTATAAAATCCAAAAAATAGAAGTAAATTTCATCTAAATTCACTAAAATTTAACTCGTCCTACAAAAAAACTTATCAAAATCCTAAAAAATCGAAGTTGATTTCAAATTCCGTTAATACAATTTGACTAAAAATTTATATAAAATTAAAAAAGATAGATGTAAATTTCATCTAAATTCACTCAAATTTAACTCCACCAACAAAAAAACTCATCAAAATCCAAAAAAATTGAAGTTGGTTTCAAATTACTTTATTACAATTTGACTAAAAATTTATATAAAATTAAAAAAAATAGAAGTAAATTTCATCTAAATTCAATCAAATTTAACTCCTCCAACCAAAAAACTCATCAAAATCCAAAAAAATCGAAGTTGATTTAAAATTACTTTATTACAATTTGATTAAAAATTTATATAAAATCCAAAAAAATAGGTGTTAATTTCATCTAAATTTACTGAAATTTAACTCCTCCAACAACCAAACTCATCAAAATCCAAAAAAATCGAAGTTGGATTCAAATTACTTTATTACAATTTGACTAAAAATTTATATAAAATCCAAAAAAATAAAATTAAATTCCATCTAAATTCACTCAAATTTAACTCCTCCAACAAAAAAACTCATCAAAATCCAAAAAAATCGAAGTAGGTTTCAAATTACTTTATTACAATTTGACTAAAAATTTATATAAAATCCAAAAAAATAGAAGTAAATTTCATCTACATTCACTCAAATTTAACTCCTCCAACAAAAAAACTCATCAAAATCCAAAAAATCGAAGTTGGTTTCAAATTACTTTATTACAATTTGACTAAAAATTTATATAAAATAAAAAAAAATAGAAGTAAATTTCATCTAAATTCACTCAAATTTAACTCCTCCAACAAAAAAACTCATCAAAATCAAAAAAAATCGAAGTTGGTTTCAAATTACTTTATTACAATTTGACTAAAAATTTATATAAAATCAAAAAAAAAATAGGTGTTAATTTCATCTAAATTTACTCAAATTTAACTCCTACAACAACCAAAATCATCAAAATCCAAAAAAATCGAAGTTGGTTTCAAATTCCGTTAATACAATTTGACTAAAAATTTATATAAAATCAAAAAAAAAATAGAAGTAAATTTCATATAAATTCACTCAAATTTAACTCCTCCAACAACCAAAATCATCAAAATCCAAAAAAATCGAAGTTGGTTTCAAATTCCGTTAATACAATTTGACTAAAAATTTATATAAAATAAAAAAAATAGAAGTAAATTTCATCTAAATTCACTCAAATTTAACTCCTCCAACAAAAAAACTCTTCAAAATCCAAAAAAATCGAAGTTGGTTTAAAATTACTTTATTACAATTTGACTAAAAATTTATATAAAATCCAAAAAAATAGGTGTAAATTTCATCTAAATTTACTGACATTTAACTCCTCCACCAACCAAATTAATCAAAATCCAAAAAAATCGAAGTTGGTTTCAAATTACTTTATTACAATTTGACTAAAAATTTATATAAAATTAAAAAAGATAGAAGTAAATTTCATCTAAATTCACTCAAATTTAACTCCACCAACAAAAAAACTCATCAAAATCCAAAAAAATTGAAGTTGGTTTCAAATTACTTTATTACAATTTGACTAAAAATTTATATAAAATTAAAAAAAATAGAAGTAAATTTCATCTAAATTCAATCAAATTTAACTCCTCCAACCAAAAAACTCATCAAAATCCAAAAAAATCGAAGTTGGTTTCAAATTACTTTATTACAATTTGACTAAAAATTTATATAAAATCCAAAAAAATAAAATTAAATTCCATCTAAATTCACTCAAATTTTAACTCCTCCAACAAAAAAACTCATCAAAATTAAAAAAAATCGAAGATTGTTTCACATTACTTTATTACAATTGGACTAAAAATTTATATAAAATCCAAAAAAATAGAAGTAAATTTCATCTATATTCACTCAAATTTAACTCCTACAACAACCAAAATCATCAAAATCCAAAAAAATCGAAGTTGGTTTCGAATTACTTTATTACAATTTGACTAAAAATTTATATAAAATCAAAAAAAAAATAGAAGTAAATTTCATCTAAATTTACTCAAATTTAACTCCTCCAACAACCAAAATCATCAAAATCCAAAAAAATCGAAGTTGGTTTCAAATTCCGTTAATACAATTTGACTAAAAATTTATATAAAATAAAAAAAATAGAAGTAAATTTCATCTAAATTCACTCAAATTTAACTCCTCCAACAAAAAAACTCTTCAAAATCCAAAAAAATCGAAGTTGGTTTAAAATTACTTTATTACAATTAGACTAAAAATTTATATAAAATCCAAAAAATAGGTGTAAATTTCATCTAAATTTACTGACATTTAACTCCTCCACCAACCAAATTAATCAAAATCCAAAAAAATCGAAGTTGGTTTCAAATTACTTTATTACAATTTGACTAAAAATTTATATAAAATTAAAAAAGATAGAAGTAAATTTCATCTAAATTCACTCAAATTTAACTCCACCAACAAAAAAACTCATCAAAATCCAAAAAAATTGAAGTTGGTTTCAAATTACTTTATTACAATTTGACTAAAAATTTATATAAAATTAAAAAAAATAGAAGTAAATTTCATCTAAATTCAATCAAATTTAACTCCTCCAACCAAAAAACTCATCAAAATCCAAAAAAATCGAAGTTGGTTTCAAATTACTTTATTACAATTTGATTAAAAATTTATATAAAATCCAAAAAAATAAAATTAAATTCCATCTAAATTCACTCAAATTTTAACTCCTCCAACAAAAAAACTCATCAAAATTAAAAAAAATCGAAGATTGTTTCACATTACTTTATTACAATTGGACTAAAAATTTATATAAAATCCAAAAAAATAGAAGTAAATTTCATCTATATTCACTCAAATTTAACTCCACCAACAAAAAAACTCATCAAAATCCAAAAAAATCGAAGTTGGTTTCGAATTACTTTATTACAATTTGACTAAAAATTTATATAAAATCAAAAAAAAATAGGTGTTAATTTCATCTAAATTTACTCAAATTTAACTCCTCCAACAACCAAAATCATCAAAATCCAAAAAAATCGAAGTTGGTTTCAAATTCCGTTAATACAATTTGACTAAAAATTTATATAAAATAAAAAAAATAGAAGTAAATTTCATCTAAATTCACTCAAATTTAACTCCTCCAACAAAAAAACTCTTCAAAATCCAAAAAAATCGAAGTTGGTTTAAAATTACTTTATTACAATTAGACTAAAAATTTATATAAAATCCAAAAAATAGGTGTAAATTTCATCTAAATTTACTGACATTTAACTCCTCCACCAACCAAATTAATCAAAATCCAAAAAAATCGAAGTTGGTTTCAAATTACTTTATTACAATTTGACTAAAAATTTATATAAAATTAAAAAAGATAGAAGTAAATTTCATCTAAATTCACTCAAATTTAACTCCACCAACAAAAAAACTCATCAAAATCCAAAAAAATTGAAGTTGGTTTCAAATTACTTTATTACAATTTGACTAAAAATTTATATAAAATTAAAAAAAATAGAAGTAAATTTCATCTAAATTCAATCAAATTTAACTCCTCCAACCAAAAAACTCATCAAAATCCAAAAAAATCGAAGATTGTTTCACATTACTTTATTACAATTGGACTAAAAATTTGTATAAAATCCAAAAAATAGAAGTAAATTTCATCTAAATTCACTAAAATTTAACTCGTCCTACAAAAAAACTTATCAAAATCCTAAAAAATCGAAGTTGATTTCAAATTCCGTTAATACAATTTGACTAAAAATTTATATAAAATTAAAAAAGATAGATGTAAATTTCATCTAAATTCACTCAAATTTAACTCCACCAACAAAAAAACTCATCAAAATCCAAAAAAATTGAAGTTGGTTTCAAATTACTTTATTACAATTTGACTAAAAATTTATATAAAATTAAAAAAAATAGAAGTAAATTTCATCTAAATTCAATCAAATTTAACTCCTCCAACCAAAAAACTCATCAAAATCCAAAAAAATCGAAGTTGATTTAAAATTACTTTATTACAATTTGATTAAAAATTTATATAAAATCCAAAAAAATAGGTGTTAATTTCATCTAAATTTACTGAAATTTAACTCCTCCAACAACCAAACTCATCAAAATCCAAAAAAATCGAAGTTGGATTCAAATTACTTTATTACAATTTGACTAAAAATTTATATAAAATCCAAAAAAATAAAATTAAATTCCATCTAAATTCACTCAAATTTAACTCCTCCAACAAAAAAACTCATCAAAATCCAAAAAAATCGAAGTAGGTTTCAAATTACTTTATTACAATTTGACTAAAAATTTATATAAAATCCAAAAAAATAGAAGTAAATTTCATCTACATTCACTCAAATTTAACTCCTCCAACAAAAAAACTCATCAAAATCCAAAAAATCGAAGTTGGTTTCAAATTACTTTATTACAATTTGACTAAAAATTTATATAAAATAAAAAAAAATAGAAGTAAATTTCATCTAAATTCACTCAAATTTAACTCCTCCAACAAAAAAACTCATCAAAATCCAAAAAAATCGAAGTTGGTTTCAAATTACTTTATTACAATTTGACTAAAAATTTATATAAAATCAAAAAAAAAATAGGTGTTAATTTCATCTAAATTTACTCAAATTTAACTCCTACAACAACCAAAATCATCAAAATCCAAAAAAATCGAAGTTGGTTTCAAATTCCGTTAATACAATTTGACTAAAAATTTATATAAAATCAAAAAAAAAATAGAAGTAAATTTCATATAAATTCACTCAAATTTAACTCCTCCAACAACCAAAATCATCAAAATCCAAAAAAATCGAAGTTGGTTTCAAATTCCGTTAATACAATTTGACTAAAAATTTATATAAAATAAAAAAAATAGAAGTAAATTTCATCTAAATTCACTCAAATTTAACTCCTCCAACAAAAAAACTCTTCAAAATCCAAAAAAATCGAAGTTGGTTTAAAATTACTTTATTACAATTTGACTAAAAATTTATATAAAATCCAAAAAAATAGGTGTAAATTTCATCTAAATTTACTGACATTTAACTCCTCCACCAACCAAATTAATCAAAATCCAAAAAAATCGAAGTTGGTTTCAAATTACTTTATTACAATTTGACTAAAAATTTATATAAAATTAAAAAAGATAGAAGTAAATTTCATCTAAATTCACTCAAATTTAACTCCACCAACAAAAAAACTCATCAAAATCCAAAAAAATTGAAGTTGGTTTCAAATTACTTTATTACAATTTGACTAAAAATTTATATAAAATTAAAAAAAATAGAAGTAAATTTCATCTAAATTCAATCAAATTTAACTCCTCCAACCAAAAAACTCATCAAAATCCAAAAAAATCGAAGTTGGTTTCAAATTACTTTATTACAATTTGACTAAAAATTTATATAAAATCCAAAAAAATAAAATTAAATTCCATCTAAATTCACTCAAATTTTAACTCCTCCAACAAAAAAACTCATCAAAATTAAAAAAAATCGAAGATTGTTTCACATTACTTTATTACAATTGGACTAAAAATTTATATAAAATCCAAAAAAATAGAAGTAAATTTCATCTATATTCACTCAAATTTAACTCCACCAACAAAAAAACTCATCAAAATCCAAAAAAATCGAAGTTGGTTTCGAATTACTTTATTACAATTTGACTAAAAATTTATATAAAATCAAAAAAAAATAGGTGTTAATTTCATCTAAATTTACTCAAATTTAACTCCTCCAACAACCAAAATCATCAAAATCCAAAAAAATCGAAGTTGGTTTCAAATTCCGTTAATACAATTTGACTAAAAATTTATATAAAATAAAAAAAATAGAAGTAAATTTCATCTAAATTCACTCAAATTTAACTCCTCCAACAAAAAAACTCTTCAAAATCCAAAAAAATCGAAGTTGGTTTAAAATTACTTTATTACAATTAGACTAAAAATTTATATAAAATCCAAAAAATAGGTGTAAATTTCATCTAAATTTACTGACATTTAACTCCTCCACCAACCAAATTAATCAAAATCCAAAAAAATCGAAGTTGGTTTCAAATTACTTTATTACAATTTGACTAAAAATTTATATAAAATTAAAAAAGATAGAAGTAAATTTCATCTAAATTCACTCAAATTTAACTCCACCAACAAAAAAACTCATCAAAATCCAAAAAAATTGAAGTTGGTTTCAAATTACTTTATTACAATTTGACTAAAAATTTATATAAAATTAAAAAAAATAGAAGTAAATTTCATCTAAATTCAATCAAATTTAACTCCTCCAACCAAAAAACTCATCAAAATCCAAAAAAATCGAAGTTGGTTTAAAATTACTTTATTACAATTTGATTAAAAATTTATATAAAATCCAAAAAAATAGGTGTTAATTTCATCTAAATTTACTGAAATTTAACTCCTCCAACAACCAAACTCATCAAAATCCAAAAAAATCGAAGTTGGATTCAAATTACTTTATTACAATTTGACTAAAAATTTATATAAAATCCAAAAAAATAAAATTAAATTCCATCTAAATTCACTCAAATTTAACTCCTCCAACAAAAAAACTCATCAAAATCCAAAAAAATCGAAGTAGGTTTCAAATTACTTTATTACAATTTGACTAAAAATTTATATAAAATCCAAAAAAATAGAAGTAAATTTCATCTACATTCACTCAAATTTAACTCCTCCAACAAAAAAACTCATCAAAATCCAAAAAATCGAAGTTGGTTTCAAATTACTTTATTACAATTTGACTAAAAATTTATATAAAATAAAAAAAAATAGAAGTAAATTTCATCTAAATTCACTCAAATTTAACTCCTCCAACAAAAAAACTCATCAAAATCCAAAAAAATCGAAGTTGGTTTAAAATTACTTTATTACAATTTGATTAAAAATTTATATAAAATCCAAAAAAATAGGTGTTAATTTCATCTAAATTTACTGAAATTTAACTCCTCCAACAACCAAACTCATCAAAATCCAAAAAAATCGAAATTGGATTCAAATTACTTTATTACAATTTGACTAAAAATTTATATAAAATCCAATAAAATAAAATTAAATTCCATCTAAATTCACTCAAATTTAACTCCTCCAACAAAAAAACTCATCAAAATCCAAAAAAATCGAAGTAGGTTTCAAATTACTTTATTACAATTTGACTAAAAATTTATATAAAATCCAAAAAAATAGAAGTAAATTTCATCTACATTCACTCAAATTTAACTCCTCCAACAAAAAAACTCATCAAAATCCAAAAAATCGAAGTTGGTTTCAAATTACTTTATTACAATTTGACTAAAAATTTATATAAAATCCAAAAAAATAAAATTAAATTCCATCTAAATTCACTCAAATTTAACTCCTCCAACAAAAAAACTCATCAAAATCCAAAAAAATCGAAGTTGGTTTCAAATTACTTTATTACAATTTGACTAAAAATTTATATAAAATCCAAAAAAATAGAAGTAAATTTCATCTACATTCACTCAAATTTAACTCCTCCAACAAAAAAACTCATCAAAATCCAAAAAATCGAAGTTGGTTTCAAATTACTTTATTACAATTTGACTAAAAATTTATATAAAATAAAAAAAAATAGAAGTAAATTTCATCTAAATTCACTCAAATTTAACTCCTCCAACAAAAAAACTCATCAAAATCCAAAAAAATCGAAGTTGGTTTCAAATTACTTTATTACAATTTGACTAAAAATTTATATAAAATCAAAAAAAAATAGGTGTTAATTTCATCTAAATTTACTCAAATTTAACTCCTCCAACAACCAAAATCATCAAAATCCAAAAAAATCGAAGTTGGTTTCAAATTCCGTTAATACAATTTGACTAAAAATTTATATAAAATAAAAAAAATAGAAGTAAATTTCATCTAAATTCACTCAAATTTAACTCCTCCAACAAAAAAACTCTTCAAAATCCAAAAAAATCGAAGTTGGTTTAAAATTACTTTATTACAATTAGACTAAAAATTTATATAAAATCCAAAAAATAGGTGTAAATTTCATCTAAATTTACTGACATTTAACTCCACCACCAACCAAATTAATCAAAATCCAAAAAAATCGAAGTTGGTTTCAAATTACTTTATTACAATTTGACTAAAAATTTATATAAAATTAAAAAAGATAGAAGTAAATTTCATCTAAATTCACTCAAATTTAACTCCACCAACAAAAAAACTCATCAAAATCCAAAAAAATTGATGTTGGTTTCAAATTACTTTATTACAATTTGACTAAAAATTTATATAAAATTAAAAAAAATAGAAGTAAATTTCATCTAAATTCAATCAAATTTAACTCCTCCAACCAAAAAACTCATCAAAATCCAAAAAAATCGAAGTTGGTTTCAAATTACTTTATTACAATTTGACTAAAAATTTATATAAAATTAAAAAAGATAGAAGTAAATTCCATCTAAATTCACTCAAATTTAACTCCTCCAACAAAAAAACTCATCAAAATTTAAAAAAATCGAAGATTGTTTCACATTACTTTATTACAATTGGACTAAAAATTTGTATAAAATCCAAAAAATAGAAGTAAATTTCATCTAAATTCACTAAAATTTAACTCGTCCTACAAAAAAACTTATCAAAATCCTAAAAAATCGAAGTTGATTTCAAATTCCGTTAATACAATTTGACTAAAAATTTATATAAAATTAAAAAAGATAGATGTAAATTTCATCTAAATTCACTCAAATTTAACTCCACCAACAAAAAAACTCATCAAAATCCAAAAAAATTGAAGTTGGTTTCAAATTACTTTATTACAATTTGACTAAAAATTTATATAAAATTAAAAAAAATAGAAGTAAATTTCATCTAAATTCAATCAAATTTAACTCCTCCAACCAAAAAACTCATCAAAATCCAAAAAAATCGAAGTTGATTTAAAATTACTTTATTACAATTTGATTAAAAATTTATATAAAATCCAAAAAAATAGGTGTTAATTTCATCTAAATTTACTGAAATTTAACTCCTCCAACAACCAAACTCATCAAAATCCAAAAAAATCGAAGTTGGATTCAAATTACTTTATTACAATTTGACTAAAAATTTATATAAAATCCAAAAAAATAAAATTAAATTCCATCTAAATTCACTCAAATTTAACTCCTCCAACAAAAAAACTCATCAAAATCCAAAAAAATCGAAGTAGGTTTCAAATTACTTTATTACAATTTGACTAAAAATTTATATAAAATCCAAAAAAATAGAAGTAAATTTCATCTACATTCACTCAAATTTAACTCCTCCAACAAAAAAACTCATCAAAATCCAAAAAATCGAAGTTGGTTTCAAATTACTTTATTACAATTTGACTAAAAATTTATATAAAATAAAAAAAAATAGAAGTAAATTTCATCTAAATTCACTCAAATTTAACTCCTCCAACAAAAAAACTCATCAAAATCCAAAAAAATCGAAGTTGGTTTCAAATTACTTTATTACAATTTGACTAAAAATTTATATAAAATCAAAAAAAAAATAGGTGTTAATTTCATCTAAATTTACTCAAATTTAACTCCTACAACAACCAAAATCATCAAAATCCAAAAAAATCGAAGTTGGTTTCAAATTCCGTTAATACAATTTGACTAAAAATTTATATAAAATCAAAAAAAAAATAGAAGTAAATTTCATATAAATTCACTCAAATTTAACTCCTCCAACAACCAAAATCATCAAAATCCAAAAAAATCGAAGTTGGTTTCAAATTCCGTTAATACAATTTGACTAAAAATTTATATAAAATAAAAAAAATAGAAGTAAATTTCATCTAAATTCACTCAAATTTAACTCCTCCAACAAAAAAACTCTTCAAAATCCAAAAAAATCGAAGTTGGTTTAAAATTACTTTATTACAATTTGACTAAAAATTTATATAAAATCCAAAAAAATAGGTGTAAATTTCATCTAAATTTACTGACATTTAACTCCTCCACCAACCAAATTAATCAAAATCCAAAAAAATCGAAGTTGGTTTCAAATTACTTTATTACAATTTGACTAAAAATTTATATAAAATTAAAAAAGATAGAAGTAAATTTCATCTAAATTCACTCAAATTTAACTCCACCAACAAAAAAACTCATCAAAATCCAAAAAAATTGAAGTTGGTTTCAAATTACTTTATTACAATTTGACTAAAAATTTATATAAAATTAAAAAAAATAGAAGTAAATTTCATCTAAATTCAATCAAATTTAACTCCTCCAACCAAAAAACTCATCAAAATCCAAAAAAATCGAAGTTGGTTTCAAATTACTTTATTACAATTTGACTAAAAATTTATATAAAATCCAAAAAAATAAAATTAAATTCCATCTAAATTCACTCAAATTTTAACTCCTCCAACAAAAAAACTCATCAAAATTAAAAAAAATCGAAGATTGTTTCACATTACTTTATTACAATTGGACTAAAAATTTATATAAAATCCAAAAAAATAGAAGTAAATTTCATCTATATTCACTCAAATTTAACTCCACCAACAAAAAAACTCATCAAAATCCAAAAAAATCGAAGTTGGTTTCGAATTACTTTATTACAATTTGACTAAAAATTTATATAAAATCAAAAAAAAATAGGTGTTAATTTCATCTAAATTTACTCAAATTTAACTCCTCCAACAACCAAAATCATCAAAATCCAAAAAAATCGAAGTTGGTTTCAAATTCCGTTAATACAATTTGACTAAAAATTTATATAAAATAAAAAAAATAGAAGTAAATTTCATCTAAATTCACTCAAATTTAACTCCTCCAACAAAAAAACTCTTCAAAATCCAAAAAAATCGAAGTTGGTTTAAAATTACTTTATTACAATTAGACTAAAAATTTATATAAAATCCAAAAAATAGGTGTAAATTTCATCTAAATTTACTGACATTTAACTCCTCCACCAACCAAATTAATCAAAATCCAAAAAAATCGAAGTTGGTTTCAAATTACTTTATTACAATTTGACTAAAAATTTATATAAAATTAAAAAAGATAGAAGTAAATTTCATCTAAATTCACTCAAATTTAACTCCACCAACAAAAAAACTCATCAAAATCCAAAAAAATTGAAGTTGGTTTCAAATTACTTTATTACAATTTGACTAAAAATTTATATAAAATTAAAAAAAATAGAAGTAAATTTCATCTAAATTCAATCAAATTTAACTCCTCCAACCAAAAAACTCATCAAAATCCAAAAAAATCGAAGTTGGTTTCAAATTACTTTATTACAATTTGACTAAAAATTTATATAAAATTAAAAAAGATAGAAGTAAATTCCATCTAAATTCACTCAAATTTAACTCCTCCAACAAAAAAACTCATCAAAATTTAAAAAAATCGAAGATTGTTTCACATTACTTTATTACAATTGGACTAAAAATTTGTATAAAATCCAAAAAAATAGAAGTAAATTTCATCTAAATTCACTAAAATTTAACTCGTCCTACAAAAAAACTTATCAAAATCCTAAAAAATCGAAGTTGATTTCAAATTCCATTAATACAATTTGACTAAAAATTTATATAAAATCAAAAAAAAAATAGAAGTAAATTTCATCTAAATTCACTCAAATTTAACTCCTCCAACAACCAAAATCATCAAAATCCAAAAAAATCGAAGTTGGTTTCAAATTCCGTTAATACAATTTGACTAAAAATTTATATAAAATAAAAAAAAATAGAAGTAAATTTCATCTAAATTCACTCAAATTTAACTCCTCCAACAAAAAAACTCTTCAAAATCCAAAAAAATCGAAGTTGGTTTAAAATTACTTTATTACAATTTGACTAAAAATTTATATAAAATCCAAAAAAATAGGTGTAAATTTCATCTAAATTTACTGACATTTAACTCCTTCACCAACCAAATTAATCAAAATCCAAAAAAATCGAAGTTGGTTTCAAATTACTTTATTACAATTTGACTAAAAATTTATATAAAATTAAAAAAGATAGAAGTAAATTTCATCTAAATTCACTCAAATTTAACTCCACCAACAAAAAAACTCATCAAAATCCAAAAAAATCGAAGTTGGTTTCAAATTACTTTATTACAATTTGACTAAAAATTTATATAAAATTAAAAAAGATAGAAGTAAATTCCATCTAAATTCACTCAAATTTAACTCCTCCAACAAAAAAACTCATCAAAATTTAAAAAAATCGAAGATTGTTTCACATTACTTTATTACAATTGGACTAAAAATTTGTATAAAATTAAAAAAAATAGAAGTAAATTTCATCTAAATTCAATCAAATTTAACTCCTCCAACCAAAAAACTCATCAAAATCCAAAAAAATCGAAGTTGGTTTCAAATTACTTTATTACAATTTGACTAAAAATTTATATAAAATTAAAAAAGATAGAAGTAAATTCCATCTAAATTCACTCAAATTTAACTCCTCCAACAAAAAAACTCATCAAAATTTAAAAAAATCGAAGATTGTTTCACATTACTTTATTACAATTGGACTAAAAATTTGTATAAAATCCAAAAAATAGAAGTAAATTTCATCTAAATTCACTAAAATTTAACTCGTCCTACAAAAAAACTTATCAAAATCCTAAAAAATCGAAGTTGATTTCAAATTCCGTTAATACAATTTGACTAAAAATTTATATAAAATTAAAAAAGATAGAAGTAAATTTCATCTAAATTCACTCAAATTTAACTCCACCAACAAAAAAACTCATCAAAATCCAAAAAAATTGAAGTTGGTTTCAAATTACTTTATTACAATTTGACTAAAAATTTATATAAAATTAAAAAAAATAGAAGTAAATTTCATCTAAATTCAATCAAATTTAACTCCTCCAACCAAAAAACTCATCAAAATCCAAAAAAATCGAAGTTGGTTTAAAATTACTTTATTACAATTTGATTAAAAATTTATATAAAATCCAAAAAAATAGGTGTTAATTTCATCTAAATTTACTGAAATTTAACTCCTCCAACAACCAAACTCATCAAAATCCAAAAAAATCGAAGTTGGATTCAAATTACTTTATTACAATTTGACTAAAAATTTATATAAAATCCAAAAAAATAAAATTAAATTCCATCTAAATTCACTCAAATTTAACTCCTCCAACAAAAAAACTCATCAAAATCCAAAAAAATCGAAGTAGGTTTCAAATTACTTTATTACAATTTGACTAAAAATTTATATAAAATCCAAAAAAATAGAAGTAAATTTCATCTACATTCACTCAAATTTAACTCCTCCAACAAAAAAACTCATCAAAATCCAAAAAATCGAAGTTGGTTTCAAATTACTTTATTACAATTTGACTAAAAATTTATATAAAATAAAAAAAAATAGAAGTAAATTTCATCTAAATTCACTCAAATTTAACTCCTCCAACAAAAAAACTCATCAAAATCCAAAAAAATCGAAGTTGGTTTAAAATTACTTTATTACAATTTGATTAAAAATTTATATAAAATCCAAAAAAATAGGTGTTAATTTCATCTAAATTTACTGAAATTTAACTCCTCCAACAACCAAACTCATCAAAATCCAAAAAAATCGAAGTTGGATTCAAATTACTTTATTACAATTTGACTAAAAATTTATATAAAATCCAATAAAATAAAATTAAATTCCATCTAAATTCACTCAAATTTAACTCCTCCAACAAAAAAACTCATCAAAATCCAAAAAAATCGAAGTAGGTTTCAAATTACATTATTACAATTTGACTAAAAATTTATATAAAATCCAAAAAAATAGAAGTAAATTTCATCTACATTCACTCAAATTTAACTCCTCCAACAAAAAAACTCATCAAAATCCAAAAAATCGAAGTTGGTTTCAAATTACTTTATTACAATTTGACTAAAAATTTATATAAAATCCAAAAAAATAAAATTAAATTCCATCTAAATTCACTCAAATTTAACTCCTCCAACAAAAAAACTCATCAAAATCCAAAAAAATCGAAGTTGGTTTCAAATTACTTTATTACAATTTGACTAAAAATTTATATAAAATCCAAAAAAATAGAAGTAAATTTCATCTACATTCACTCAAATTTAACTCCTCCAACAAAAAAACTCATCAAAATCCAAAAAATCGAAGTTGGTTTCAAATTACTTTATTACAATTTGACTAAAAATTTATATAAAATAAAAAAAAATAGAAGTAAATTTCATCTAAATTCACTCAAATTTAACTCCTCCAACAAAAAAACTCATCAAAATCCAAAAAAATCGAAGTTGGTTTCAAATTACTTTATTACAATTTGACTAAAAATTTATATAAAATCAAAAAAAAATAGGTGTTAATTTCATCTAAATTTACTCAAATTTAACTCCTCCAACAACCAAAATCATCAAAATCCAAAAAAATCGAAGTTGGTTTCAAATTCCGTTAATACAATTTGACTAAAAATTTATATAAAATAAAAAAAATAGAAGTAAATTTCATCTAAATTCACTCAAATTTAACTCCTCCAACAAAAAAACTCTTCAAAATCCAAAAAAATCGAAGTTGGTTTAAAATTACTTTATTACAATTAGACTAAAAATTTATATAAAATCCAAAAAATAGGTGTAAATTTCATCTAAATTTACTGACATTTAACTCCTCCACCAACCAAATTAATCAAAATCCAAAAAAATCGAAGTTGGTTTCAAATTACTTTATTACAATTTGACTAAAAATTTATATAAAATTAAAAAAGATAGAAGTAAATTTCATCTAAATTCACTCAAATTTAACTCCACCAACAAAAAAACTCATCAAAATCCAAAAAAATTGATGTTGGTTTCAAATTACTTTATTACAATTTGACTAAAAATTTATATAAAATTAAAAAAAATAGAAGTAAATTTCATCTAAATTCAATCAAATTTAACTCCTCCAACCAAAAAACTCATCAAAATCCAAAAAAATCGAAGTTGGTTTCAAATTACTTTATTACAATTTGACTAAAAATTTATATAAAATTAAAAAAGATAGAAGTAAATTCCATCTAAATTCACTCAAATTTAACTCCTCCAACAAAAAAACTCATCAAAATTTAAAAAAATCGAAGATTGTTTCACATTACTTTATTACAATTGGACTAAAAATTTGTATAAAATCCAAAAAATAGAAGTAAATTTCATCTAAATTCACTAAAATTTAACTCGTCCTACAAAAAAACTTATCAAAATCCTAAAAAATCGAAGTTGATTTCAAATTCCGTTAATACAATTTGACTAAAAATTTATATAAAATTAAAAAAGATAGATGTAAATTTCATCTAAATTCACTCAAATTTAACTCCACCAACAAAAAAACTCATCAAAATCCAAAAAAATTGAAGTTGGTTTCAAATTACTTTATTACAATTTGACTAAAAATTTATATAAAATTAAAAAAAATAGAAGTAAATTTCATCTAAATTCAATCAAATTTAACTCCTCCAACCAAAAAACTCATCAAAATCCAAAAAAATCGAAGTTGATTTAAAATTACTTTATTACAATTTGATTAAAAATTTATATAAAATCCAAAAAAATAGGTGTTAATTTCATCTAAATTTACTGAAATTTAACTCCTCCAACAACCAAACTCATCAAAATCCAAAAAAATCGAAGTTGGATTCAAATTACTTTATTACAATTTGACTAAAAATTTATATAAAATCCAAAAAAATAAAATTAAATTCCATCTAAATTCACTCAAATTTAACTCCTCCAACAAAAAAACTCATCAAAATCCAAAAAAATCGAAGTAGGTTTCAAATTACTTTATTACAATTTGACTAAAAATTTATATAAAATCCAAAAAAATAGAAGTAAATTTCATCTACATTCACTCAAATTTAACTCCTCCAACAAAAAAACTCATCAAAATCCAAAAAATCGAAGTTGGTTTCAAATTACTTTATTACAATTTGACTAAAAATTTATATAAAATAAAAAAAAATAGAAGTAAATTTCATCTAAATTCACTCAAATTTAACTCCTCCAACAAAAAAACTCATCAAAATCCAAAAAAATCGAAGTTGGTTTCAAATTACTTTATTACAATTTGACTAAAAATTTATATAAAATCCAAAAAAATAAAATTAAATTCCATCTAAATTCACTCAAATTTTAACTCCTCCAACAAAAAAACTCATCAAAATTAAAAAAAATCGAAGATTGTTTCACATTACTTTATTACAATTGGACTAAAAATTTATATAAAATCCAAAAAAATAGAAGTAAATTTCATCTATATTCACTCAAATTTAACTCCACCAACAAAAAAACTCATCAAAATCCAAAAAAATCGAAGTTGGTTTCGAATTACTTTATTACAATTTGACTAAAAATTTATATAAAATCAAAAAAAAATAGGTGTTAATTTCATCTAAATTTACTCAAATTTAACTCCTCCAACAACCAAAATCATCAAAATCCAAAAAAATCGAAGTTGGTTTCAAATTCCGTTAATACAATTTGACTAAAAATTTATATAAAATAAAAAAAATAGAAGTAAATTTCATCTAAATTCACTCAAATTTAACTCCTCCAACAAAAAAACTCTTCAAAATCCAAAAAAATCGAAGTTGGTTTAAAATTACTTTATTACAATTAGACTAAAAATTTATATAAAATCCAAAAAATAGGTGTAAATTTCATCTAAATTTACTGACATTTAACTCCTCCACCAACCAAATTAATCAAAATCCAAAAAAATCGAAGTTGGTTTCAAATTACTTTATTACAATTTGACTAAAAATTTATATAAAATTAAAAAAGATAGAAGTAAATTTCATCTAAATTCACTCAAATTTAACTCCACCAACAAAAAAACTCATCAAAATCCAAAAAAATTGAAGTTGGTTTCAAATTACTTTATTACAATTTGACTAAAAATTTATATAAAATTAAAAAAAATAGAAGTAAATTTCATCTAAATTCAATCAAATTTAACTCCTCCAACCAAAAAACTCATCAAAATCCAAAAAAATCGAAGTTGGTTTCAAATTACTTTATTACAATTTGACTAAAAATTTATATAAAATTAAAAAAGATAGAAGTAAATTCCATCTAAATTCACTCAAATTTAACTCCTCCAACAAAAAAACTCATCAAAATTTAAAAAAATCGAAGATTGTTTCACATTACTTTATTACAATTGGACTAAAAATTTGTATAAAATCCAAAAAAATAGAAGTAAATTTCATCTAAATTCACTAAAATTTAACTCGTCCTACAAAAAAACTTATCAAAATCCTAAAAAATCGAAGTTGATTTCAAATTCCATTAATACAATTTGACTAAAAATTTATATAAAATCAAAAAAAAAATAGAAGTAAATTTCATCTAAATTCACTCAAATTTAACTCCTCCAACAACCAAAATCATCAAAATCCAAAAAAATCGAAGTTGGTTTCAAATTCCGTTAATACAATTTGACTAAAAATTTATATAAAATAAAAAAAAATAGAAGTAAATTTCATCTAAATTCACTCAAATTTAACTCCTCCAACAAAAAAACTCTTCAAAATCCAAAAAAATCGAAGTTGGTTTAAAATTACTTTATTACAATTTGACTAAAAATTTATATAAAATCCAAAAAAATAGGTGTAAATTTCATCTAAATTTACTGACATTTAACTCCTTCACCAACCAAATTAATCAAAATCCAAAAAAATCGAAGTTGGTTTCAAATTACTTTATTACAATTTGACTAAAAATTTATATAAAATTAAAAAAGATAGAAGTAAATTTCATCTAAATTCACTCAAATTTAACTCCACCAACAAAAAAACTCATCAAAATCCAAAAAAATCGAAGTTGGTTTCAAATTACTTTATTACAATTTGACTAAAAATTTATATAAAATTAAAAAAGATAGAAGTAAATTCCATCTAAATTCACTCAAATTTAACTCCTCCAACAAAAAAACTCATCAAAATTTAAAAAAATCGAAGATTGTTTCACATTACTTTATTACAATTGGACTAAAAATTTGTATAAAATTAAAAAAAATAGAAGTAAATTTCATCTAAATTCAATCAAATTTAACTCCTCCAACCAAAAAACTCATCAAAATCCAAAAAAATCGAAGTTGGTTTCAAATTACTTTATTACAATTTGACTAAAAATTTATATAAAATTAAAAAAGATAGAAGTAAATTCCATCTAAATTCACTCAAATTTAACTCCTCCAACAAAAAAACTCATCAAAATTTAAAAAAATCGAAGATTGTTTCACATTACTTTATTACAATTGGACTAAAAATTTGTATAAAATCCAAAAAATAGAAGTAAATTTCATCTAAATTCACTAAAATTTAACTCGTCCTACAAAAAAACTTATCAAAATCCTAAAAAATCGAAGTTGATTTCAAATTCCGTTAATACAATTTGACTAAAAATTTATATAAAATTAAAAAAGATAGAAGTAAATTTCATCTAAATTCACTCAAATTTAACTCCACCAACAAAAAAACTCATCAAAATCCAAAAAAATTGAAGTTGGTTTCAAATTACTTTATTACAATTTGACTAAAAATTTATATAAAATTAAAAAAAATAGAAGTAAATTTCATCTAAATTCAATCAAATTTAACTCCTCCAACCAAAAAACTCATCAAAATCCAAAAAAATCGAAGTTGGTTTAAAATTACTTTATTACAATTTGATTAAAAATTTATATAAAATCCAAAAAAATAGGTGTTAATTTCATCTAAATTTACTGAAATTTAACTCCTCCAACAACCAAACTCATCAAAATCCAAAAAAATCGAAGTTGGATTCAAATTACTTTATTACAATTTGACTAAAAATTTATATAAAATCCAAAAAAATAAAATTAAATTCCATCTAAATTCACTCAAATTTAACTCCTCCAACAAAAAAACTCATCAAAATCCAAAAAAATCGAAGTAGGTTTCAAATTACTTTATTACAATTTGACTAAAAATTTATATAAAATCCAAAAAAATAGAAGTAAATTTCATCTACATTCACTCAAATTTAACTCCTCCAACAAAAAAACTCATCAAAATCCAAAAAATCGAAGTTGGTTTCAAATTACTTTATTACAATTTGACTAAAAATTTATATAAAATAAAAAAAAATAGAAGTAAATTTCATCTAAATTCACTCAAATTTAACTCCTCCAACAAAAAAACTCATCAAAATCCAAAAAAATCGAAGTTGGTTTAAAATTACTTTATTACAATTTGATTAAAAATTTATATAAAATCCAAAAAAATAGGTGTTAATTTCATCTAAATTTACTGAAATTTAACTCCTCCAACAACCAAACTCATCAAAATCCAAAAAAATCGAAGTTGGATTCAAATTACTTTATTACAATTTGACTAAAAATTTATATAAAATCCAATAAAATAAAATTAAATTCCATCTAAATTCACTCAAATTTAACTCCTCCAACAAAAAAACTCATCAAAATCCAAAAAAATCGAAGTAGGTTTCAAATTACATTATTACAATTTGACTAAAAATTTATATAAAATCCAAAAAAATAGAAGTAAATTTCATCTACATTCACTCAAATTTAACTCCTCCAACAAAAAAACTCATCAAAATCCAAAAAATCGAAGTTGGTTTCAAATTACTTTATTACAATTTGACTAAAAATTTATATAAAATCCAAAAAAATAAAATTAAATTCCATCTAAATTCACTCAAATTTAACTCCTCCAACAAAAAAACTCATCAAAATCCAAAAAAATCGAAGTTGGTTTCAAATTACTTTATTACAATTTGACTAAAAATTTATATAAAATCCAAAAAAATAGAAGTAAATTTCATCTACATTCACTCAAATTTAACTCCTCCAACAAAAAAACTCATCAAAATCCAAAAAATCGAAGTTGGTTTCAAATTACTTTATTACAATTTGACTAAAAATTTATATAAAATAAAAAAAAATAGAAGTAAATTTCATCTAAATTCACTCAAATTTAACTCCTCCAACAAAAAAACTCATCAAAATCCAAAAAAATCGAAGTTGGTTTCAAATTACTTTATTACAATTTGACTAAAAATTTATATAAAATCAAAAAAAAATAGGTGTTAATTTCATCTAAATTTACTCAAATTTAACTCCTCCAACAACCAAAATCATCAAAATCCAAAAAAATCGAAGTTGGTTTCAAATTCCGTTAATACAATTTGACTAAAAATTTATATAAAATAAAAAAAATAGAAGTAAATTTCATCTAAATTCACTCAAATTTAACTCCTCCAACAAAAAAACTCTTCAAAATCCAAAAAAATCGAAGTTGGTTTAAAATTACTTTATTACAATTAGACTAAAAATTTATATAAAATCCAAAAAATAGGTGTAAATTTCATCTAAATTTACTGACATTTAACTCCTCCACCAACCAAATTAATCAAAATCCAAAAAAATCGAAGTTGGTTTCAAATTACTTTATTACAATTTGACTAAAAATTTATATAAAATTAAAAAAGATAGAAGTAAATTTCATCTAAATTCACTCAAATTTAACTCCACCAACAAAAAAACTCATCAAAATCCAAAAAAATTGATGTTGGTTTCAAATTACTTTATTACAATTTGACTAAAAATTTATATAAAATTAAAAAAAATAGAAGTAAATTTCATCTAAATTCAATCAAATTTAACTCCTCCAACCAAAAAACTCATCAAAATCCAAAAAAATCGAAGTTGGTTTCAAATTACTTTATTACAATTTGACTAAAAATTTATATAAAATTAAAAAAGATAGAAGTAAATTCCATCTAAATTCACTCAAATTTAACTCCTCCAACAAAAAAACTCATCAAAATTTAAAAAAATCGAAGATTGTTTCACATTACTTTATTACAATTGGACTAAAAATTTGTATAAAATCCAAAAAATAGAAGTAAATTTCATCTAAATTCACTAAAATTTAACTCGTCCTACAAAAAAACTTATCAAAATCCTAAAAAATCGAAGTTGATTTCAAATTCCGTTAATACAATTTGACTAAAAATTTATATAAAATTAAAAAAGATAGATGTAAATTTCATCTAAATTCACTCAAATTTAACTCCACCAACAAAAAAACTCATCAAAATCCAAAAAAATTGAAGTTGGTTTCAAATTACTTTATTACAATTTGACTAAAAATTTATATAAAATTAAAAAAAATAGAAGTAAATTTCATCTAAATTCAATCAAATTTAACTCCTCCAACCAAAAAACTCATCAAAATCCAAAAAAATCGAAGTTGATTTAAAATTACTTTATTACAATTTGATTAAAAATTTATATAAAATCCAAAAAAATAGGTGTTAATTTCATCTAAATTTACTGAAATTTAACTCCTCCAACAACCAAACTCATCAAAATCCAAAAAAATCGAAGTTGGATTCAAATTACTTTATTACAATTTGACTAAAAATTTATATAAAATCCAAAAAAATAAAATTAAATTCCATCTAAATTCACTCAAATTTAACTCCTCCAACAAAAAAACTCATCAAAATCCAAAAAAATCGAAGTAGGTTTCAAATTACTTTATTACAATTTGACTAAAAATTTATATAAAATCCAAAAAAATAGAAGTAAATTTCATCTACATTCACTCAAATTTAACTCCTCCAACAAAAAAACTCATCAAAATCCAAAAAATCGAAGTTGGTTTCAAATTACTTTATTACAATTTGACTAAAAATTTATATAAAATAAAAAAAAATAGAAGTAAATTTCATCTAAATTCACTCAAATTTAACTCCTCCAACAAAAAAACTCATCAAAATCCAAAAAAATCGAAGTTGGTTTAAAATTACTTTATTACAATTTGATTAAAAATTTATATAAAATCCAAAAAAATAGGTGTTAATTTCATCTAAATTTACTGAAATTTAACTCCTCCAACAACCAAACTCATCAAAATCCAAAAAAATCGAAGTTGGATTCAAATTACTTTATTACAATTTGACTAAAAATTTATATAAAATCCAATAAAATAAAATTAAATTCCATCTAAATTCACTCAAATTTAACTCCTCCAACAAAAAAACTCATCAAAATCCAAAAAAATCGAAGTAGGTTTCAAATTACATTATTACAATTTGACTAAAAATTTATATAAAATCCAAAAAAATAGAAGTAAATTTCATCTACATTCACTCAAATTTAACTCCTCCAACAAAAAAACTCATCAAAATCCAAAAAATCGAAGTTGGTTTCAAATTACTTTATTACAATTTGACTAAAAATTTATATAAAATCCAAAAAAATAAAATTAAATTCCATCTAAATTCACTCAAATTTAACTCCTCCAACAAAAAAACTCATCAAAATCCAAAAAAATCGAAGTTGGTTTCAAATTACTTTATTACAATTTGACTAAAAATTTATATAAAATCCAAAAAAATAGAAGTAAATTTCATCTACATTCACTCAAATTTAACTCCTCCAACAAAAAAACTCATCAAAATCCAAAAAATCGAAGTTGGTTTCAAATTACTTTATTACAATTTGACTAAAAATTTATATAAAATAAAAAAAAATAGAAGTAAATTTCATCTAAATTCACTCAAATTTAACTCCTCCAACAAAAAAACTCATCAAAATCCAAAAAAATCGAAGTTGGTTTCAAATTACTTTATTACAATTTGACTAAAAATTTATATAAAATCAAAAAAAAATAGGTGTTAATTTCATCTAAATTTACTCAAATTTAACTCCTCCAACAACCAAAATCATCAAAATCCAAAAAAATCGAAGTTGGTTTCAAATTCCGTTAATACAATTTGACTAAAAATTTATATAAAATAAAAAAAATAGAAGTAAATTTCATCTAAATTCACTCAAATTTAACTCCTCCAACAAAAAAACTCTTCAAAATCCAAAAAAATCGAAGTTGGTTTAAAATTACTTTATTACAATTAGACTAAAAATTTATATAAAATCCAAAAAATAGGTGTAAATTTCATCTAAATTTACTGACATTTAACTCCTCCACCAACCAAATTAATCAAAATCCAAAAAAATCGAAGTTGGTTTCAAATTACTTTATTACAATTTGACTAAAAATTTATATAAAATTAAAAAAGATAGAAGTAAATTTCATCTAAATTCACTCAAATTTAACTCCACCAACAAAAAAACTCATCAAAATCCAAAAAAATTGATGTTGGTTTCAAATTACTTTATTACAATTTGACTAAAAATTTATATAAAATTAAAAAAAATAGAAGTAAATTTCATCTAAATTCAATCAAATTTAACTCCTCCAACCAAAAAACTCATCAAAATCCAAAAAAATCGAAGTTGGTTTCAAATTACTTTATTACAATTTGACTAAAAATTTATATAAAATTAAAAAAGATAGAAGTAAATTCCATCTAAATTCACTCAAATTTAACTCCTCCAACAAAAAAACTCATCAAAATTTAAAAAAATCGAAGATTGTTTCACATTACTTTATTACAATTGGACTAAAAATTTGTATAAAATCCAAAAAATAGAAGTAAATTTCATCTAAATTCACTAAAATTTAACTCGTCCTACAAAAAAACTTATCAAAATCCTAAAAAATCGAAGTTGATTTCAAATTCCGTTAATACAATTTGACTAAAAATTTATATAAAATTAAAAAAGATAGATGTAAATTTCATCTAAATTCACTCAAATTTAACTCCACCAACAAAAAAACTCATCAAAATCCAAAAAAATTGAAGTTGGTTTCAAATTACTTTATTACAATTTGACTAAAAATTTATATAAAATTAAAAAAAATAGAAGTAAATTTCATCTAAATTCAATCAAATTTAACTCCTCCAACCAAAAAACTCATCAAAATCCAAAAAAATCGAAGTTGATTTAAAATTACTTTATTACAATTTGATTAAAAATTTATATAAAATCCAAAAAAATAGGTGTTAATTTCATCTAAATTTACTGAAATTTAACTCCTCCAACAACCAAACTCATCAAAATCCAAAAAAATCGAAGTTGGATTCAAATTACTTTATTACAATTTGACTAAAAATTTATATAAAATCCAAAAAAATAAAATTAAATTCCATCTAAATTCACTCAAATTTAACTCCTCCAACAAAAAAACTCATCAAAATCCAAAAAAATCGAAGTAGGTTTCAAATTACTTTATTACAATTTGACTAAAAATTTATATAAAATCCAAAAAAATAGAAGTAAATTTCATCTACATTCACTCAAATTTAACTCCTCCAACAAAAAAACTCATCAAAATCCAAAAAATCGAAGTTGGTTTCAAATTACTTTATTACAATTTGACTAAAAATTTATATAAAATAAAAAAAAATAGAAGTAAATTTCATCTAAATTCACTCAAATTTAACTCCTCCAACAAAAAAACTCATCAAAATCCAAAAAAATCGAAGTTGGTTTCAAATTACTTTATTACAATTTGACTAAAAATTTATATAAAATCAAAAAAAAAATAGGTGTTAATTTCATCTAAATTTACTCAAATTTAACTCCTACAACAACCAAAATCATCAAAATCCAAAAAAATCGAAGTTGGTTTCAAATTCCGTTAATACAATTTGACTAAAAATTTATATAAAATCAAAAAAAAAATAGAAGTAAATTTCATATAAATTCACTCAAATTTAACTCCTCCAACAACCAAAATCATCAAAATCCAAAAAAATCGAAGTTGGTTTCAAATTCCGTTAATACAATTTGACTAAAAATTTATATAAAATAAAAAAAATAGAAGTAAATTTCATCTAAATTCACTCAAATTTAACTCCTCCAACAAAAAAACTCTTCAAAATCCAAAAAAATCGAAGTTGGTTTAAAATTACTTTATTACAATTTGACTAAAAATTTATATAAAATCCAAAAAAATAGGTGTAAATTTCATCTAAATTTACTGACATTTAACTCCTCCACCAACCAAATTAATCAAAATCCAAAAAAATCGAAGTTGGTTTCAAATTACTTTATTACAATTTGACTAAAAATTTATATAAAATCCAAAAAAATAGGTGTAAATTTCATCTAAATTTACTGACATTTAACTCCTCCACCAACCAAATTAATCAAAATCCAAAAAAATCGAAGTTGGTTTCAAATTACTTTATTACAATTTGACTAAAAATTTATATAAAATTAAAAAAGATAGAAGTAAATTTCATCTAAATTCACTCAAATTTAACTCCACCAACAAAAAAACTCATCAAAATCCAAAAAAATTGAAGTTGGTTTCAAATTACTTTATTACAATTTGACTAAAAATTTATATAAAATTAAAAAAAATAGAAGTAAATTTCATCTAAATTCAATCAAATTTAACTCCTCCAACCAAAAAACTCATCAAAATCCAAAAAAATCGAAGTTGGTTTCAAATTACTTTATTACAATTTGACTAAAAATTTATATAAAATCCAAAAAAATAAAATTAAATTCCATCTAAATTCACTCAAATTTTAACTCCTCCAACAAAAAAACTCATCAAAATTAAAAAAAATCGAAGATTGTTTCACATTACTTTATTACAATTGGACTAAAAATTTATATAAAATCCAAAAAAATAGAAGTAAATTTCATCTATATTCACTCAAATTTAACTCCACCAACAAAAAAACTCATCAAAATCCAAAAAAATCGAAGTTGGTTTCGAATTACTTTATTACAATTTGACTAAAAATTTATATAAAATCAAAAAAAAATAGGTGTTAATTTCATCTAAATTTACTCAAATTTAACTCCTCCAACAACCAAAATCATCAAAATCCAAAAAAATCGAAGTTGGTTTCAAATTCCGTTAATACAATTTGACTAAAAATTTATATAAAATTAAAAAAGATAGAAGTAAATTTCATCTAAATTCACTCAAATTTAACTCCACCAACAAAAAAACTCATCAAAATCCAAAAAAATTGAAGTTGGTTTCAAATTACTTTATTACAATTTGACTAAAAATTTATATAAAATTAAAAAAAATAGAAGTAAATTTCATCTAAATTCAATCAAATTTAACTCCTCCAACCAAAAAACTCATCAAAATCCAAAAAAATCGAAGTTGGTTTCAAATTACTTTATTACAATTTGACTAAAAATTTATATAAAATTAAAAAAGATAGAAGTAAATTCCATCTAAATTCACTCAAATTTAACTCCTCCAACAAAAAAACTCATCAAAATTTAAAAAAATCGAAGATTGTTTCACATTACTTTATTACAATTGGACTAAAAATTTGTATAAAATCCAAAAAAATAGAAGTAAATTTCATCTAAATTCACTAAAATTTAACTCGTCCTACAAAAAAACTTATCAAAATCCTAAAAAATCGAAGTTGATTTCAAATTCCATTAATACAATTTGACTAAAAATTTATATAAAATCAAAAAAAAAATAGAAGTAAATTTCATCTAAATTCACTCAAATTTAACTCCTCCAACAACCAAAATCATCAAAATCCAAAAAAATCGAAGTTGGTTTCAAATTCCGTTAATACAATTTGACTAAAAATTTATATAAAATAAAAAAAAATAGAAGTAAATTTCATCTAAATTCACTCAAATTTAACTCCTCCAACAAAAAAACTCTTCAAAATCCAAAAAAATCGAAGTTGGTTTAAAATTACTTTATTACAATTTGACTAAAAATTTATATAAAATCCAAAAAAATAGGTGTAAATTTCATCTAAATTTACTGACATTTAACTCCTTCACCAACCAAATTAATCAAAATCCAAAAAAATCGAAGTTGGTTTCAAATTACTTTATTACAATTTGACTAAAAATTTATATAAAATTAAAAAAGATAGAAGTAAATTTCATCTAAATTCACTCAAATTTAACTCCACCAACAAAAAAACTCATCAAAATCCAAAAAAATCGAAGTTGGTTTCAAATTACTTTATTACAATTTGACTAAAAATTTATATAAAATTAAAAAAGATAGAAGTAAATTCCATCTAAATTCACTCAAATTTAACTCCTCCAACAAAAAAACTCATCAAAATTTAAAAAAATCGAAGATTGTTTCACATTACTTTATTACAATTGGACTAAAAATTTGTATAAAATCCAAAAAAATAGAAGTAAATTTCATCTAAATTCACTCAAATTTAACTCGTCCTACAAAAAAACTTATCAAAATCCTAAAAAATCGAAGTTGGTTTAAAATTACTTTATTACAATTTGATTAAATATTTATATAAAATCCAAAAAAATAGGTGTTAATTTCATCTAAATTTACTGAAATTTAACTCCTCCAACAACCAAACTCATCAAAATCCAAAAAAATCGAAGTTGGATTCAAATTACTTTATTACAATTTGACTAAAAATTTATATAAAATCCAAAAAAATAAAATTAAATTCCATCTAAATTCACTCAAATTTAACTCCTCCAACAAAAAAACTCATCAAAATCCCAAAAAATCGAAGTAGGTTTCAAATTACTTTATTACAATTTGACTAAAAATTTATATAAAATCCAAAAAAATAGAAGTAAATTTCATCTACATTCACTCAAATTTAACTCCTCTAACAAAAAAACTCATCAAAATCCAAAAAATCGAAGTTGGTTTCAAATTACTTTATTACAATTTGACTAAAAATTTATATAAAATAAAAAAAAATAGAAGTAAATTTCATCTAAATTCACTCAAATTTAACTCCTCCAACAAAAAAACTCATCAAAATCCAAAAAAATCGAAGTTGGTTTCAAATTACTTTTTTACAATTTGACTAAAAATTTATATAAAATCAAAAAAAAAATAGGTGTTAATTTCATCTAAATTTACTCAAATTTAACTCCTACAACAACCAAAATCATCAAAATCCAAAAAAATCGAAGTTGGTTTCAAATTCCGTTAATACAATTTGACTAAAAATTTATATAAAATCAAAAAAAAAATAGAAGTAAATTTCATCTAAATTCACTCAAATTTAACTCCTCCAACAACCAAAATCATCAAAATCCAAAAAAATCGAAGTTGGTTTCAAATTCCGTTAATACAATTTGATTAAAAATTTATATAAAATAAAAAAAATAGAAGTAAATTTCATCTAAATTCACTCAAATTTAACTCCTCCAACAAAAAAACTCTTCAAAATCCAAAAAAATCGAAGTTGGTTTAAAATTACTTTATTACAATTTGACTAAAAATTTATATAAAATCCAAAAAAATAGGTGTAAATTTCATCTAAATTTACTGACATTTAACTCCTCCACCAACCAAATTAATCAAAATCCAAAAAAATCGAAGTTGGTTTCAAATTACTTTATTACAATTTGACTAAAAATTTATATAAAATTAAAAAAGATAGAAGTAAATTTCATCTAAATTCACTCAAATTTAACTCCACCAACAAAAAAACTCATCAAAATCCAAAAAAATTGAAGTTGGTTTCAAATTACTTTATTACAATTTGACTAAAAATTTATATAAAATTAAAAAAAATAGAAGTAAATTTCATCTAAATTCAATCAAATTTAACTCCTCCAACCAAAAAACTCATCAAAATCCAAAAAAATCGAAGTTGGTTTCAAATTACTTTATTACAATTTGACTAAAAATTTATATAAAATCCAAAAAAATAAAATTAAATTCCATCTAAATTCACTCAAATTTTAACTCCTCCAACAAAAAAACTCATCAAAATTAAAAAAAATCGAAGATTGTTTCACATTACTTTATTACAATTGGACTAAAAATTTATATAAAATCCAAAAAAATAGAAGTAAATTTCATCTATATTCACTCAAATTTAACTCCACCAACATAAAAACTCATCAAAATCCAAAAAAATCGAAGTTGGTTTCGAATTACTTTATTACAATTTGACTAAAAATTTATATAAAATCAAAAAAAAAATACAAGTAAATTTCATCTAAATTCACTCGAATTTAACTCCCCCAACAAAAAAACTCATCAAAATACATAAAAATAGAAATTGGTTTCAAATTACTTTATTACAATTTGACTAAAAATTTATATAAAATCCAAAAAAATAGAAGTAAATTTCATCTACATTCACTCAAATTTAACTCCTCCAACAAAAAAACTCATCAAAATCAAAAAAATCGAAGTTGGTTTCAAATTACTTTATTACAATTTGATTAAAAATTTATATAAAATAAAAAAAATAGAAGTAAATTTCATCTAAATTCAATCAAATTTAACTCCTCCAACCAAAAAACTCATCAAAATCCAAAAAAATCGAAGTTGGTTTCAAATTACTTTATTACAATTTGACTAAAAATTTATATAAAATCCAAAAAAATAGGTGTAAATTTCATCTAAATTTACTGACATTTAACTCCTCCACCAACCAAATTAATCAAAATCCAAAAAAATCGAAGTTGGTTTCAAATTACTTTATTACAATTTGACTAAAAATTTATATAAAATTAAAAAAGATAGAAGTAAATTTCATCTAAATTCACTCAAATTTAACTCCACCAACAAAAAAACTCATCAAAATCCAAAAAAATTGAAGTTGGTTTCAAATTACTTTATTACAATTTGACTAAAAATTTATATAAAATTAAAAAAAATAGAAGTAAATTTCATCTAAATTCAATCAAATTTAACTCCTCCAACCAAAAAACTCATCAAAATCCAAAAAAATCGAAGTTGGTTTCAAATTACTTTATTACAATTTGACTAAAAATTTATATAAAATCCAAAAAAATAAAATTAAATTCCATCTAAATTCACTCAAATTTTAACTCCTCCAACAAAAAAACTCATCAAAATTAAAAAAAATCGAAGATTGTTTCACATTACTTTATTACAATTGGACTAAAAATTTATATAAAATCCAAAAAAATAGAAGTAAATTTCATCTATATTCACTCAAATTTAACTCCACCAACAAAAAAACTCATCAAAATCCAAAAAAATCGAAGTTGCTTTCGAATTACTTTATTACAATTTGACTAAAAATTTATATAAAATCAAAAAAAAAATACAAGTAAATTTCATCTAAATTCACTCGAATTTAACTCCCCCAACAAAAAAACTCATCAAAATACATAAAAATAGAAATTGGTTTCAAATTACTTTATTACAATTTGACTAAAAATTTATATAAAATCCAAAAAAATAGAAGTAAATTTCATCTACATTCACTCAAATTTAACTCCTCCAACAAAAAAACTCATCAAAATCAAAAAAATCGAAGTTGGTTTCAAATTACTTTATTACAATTTGACTAAAAATTTATATAAAATTAAAAAAAATAGAAGTAAATTTCATCTAAATTCAATCAAATTTAACTCCTCCAACCAAAAAACTCATCAAAATCCAAAAAAATCGAAGTTGGTTTCAAATTACTTTATTACAATTTGACTAAAAATTTATATAAAATCCAAAAAAATAAAATTAAATTCCATCTAAATTCACTCAAATTTTAACTCCTCCAACAAAAAAACTCATCAAAATTAAAAAAAATCGAAGATTGTTTCACATTACTTTATTACAATTGGACTAAAAATTTATATAAAATCCAAAAAAATAGAAGTAAATTTCATCTATATTCACTCAAATTTAACTCCACCAACATAAAAACTCATCAAAATCCAAAAAAATCGAAGTTGGTTTCGAATTACTTTATTACAATTTGACTAAAAATTTATATAAAATCAAAAAAAAAATACAAGTAAATTTCATCTAAATTCACTCGAATTTAACTCCCCCAACAAAAAAACTCATCAAAATACATAAAAATAGAAATTGGTTTCAAATTACTTTATTACAATTTGACTAAAAATTTATATAAAATCCAAAAAAATAGAAGTAAATTTCATCTACATTCACTCAAATTTAACTCCTCCAACAAAAAAACTCATCAAAATCAAAAAAATCGAAGTTGGTTTCAAATTACTTTATTACAATTTGATTAAAAATTTATATAAAATAAAAAAAATAGAAGTAAATTTCATCTAAATTCAATCAAATTTAACTCCTCCAACCAAAAAACTCATCAAAATCCAAAAAAATCGAAGTTGGTTTCAAATTACTTTATTACAATTTGACTAAAAATTTATATAAAATCCAAAAAAATAGGTGTAAATTTCATCTAAATTTACTGACATTTAACTCCTCCACCAACCAAATTAATCAAAATCCAAAAAAATCGAAGTTGGTTTCAAATTACTTTATTACAATTTGACTAAAAATTTATATAAAATTAAAAAAGATAGAAGTAAATTTCATCTAAATTCACTCAAATTTAACTCCACCAACAAAAAAACTCATCAAAATCCAAAAAAATTGAAGTTGGTTTCAAATTACTTTATTACAATTTGACTAAAAATTTATATAAAATTAAAAAAAATAGAAGTAAATTTCATCTAAATTCAATCAAATTTAACTCCTCCAACCAAAAAACTCATCAAAATCCAAAAAAATCGAAGTTGGTTTCAAATTACTTTATTACAATTTGACTAAAAATTTATATAAAATCCAAAAAAATAAAATTAAATTCCATCTAAATTCACTCAAATTTTAACTCCTCCAACAAAAAAACTCATCAAAATTAAAAAAAATCGAAGATTGTTTCACATTACTTTATTACAATTGGACTAAAAATTTATATAAAATCCAAAAAAATAGAAGTAAATTTCATCTATATTCACTCAAATTTAACTCCACCAACAAAAAAACTCATCAAAATCCAAAAAAATCGAAGTTGGTTTCGAATTACTTTATTACAATTTGACTAAAAATTTATATAAAATCAAAAAAAAATAGGTGTTAATTTCATCTAAATTTACTCAAATTTAACTCCTCCAACAACCAAAATCATCAAAATCCAAAAAAATCGAAGTTGGTTTCAAATTCCGTTAATACAATTTGACTAAAAATTTATATAAAATTAAAAAAGATAGAAGTAAATTTCATCTAAATTCACTCAAATTTAACTCCACCAACAAAAAAACTCATCAAAATCCAAAAAAATTGAAGTTGGTTTCAAATTACTTTATTACAATTTGACTAAAAATTTATATAAAATTAAAAAAAATAGAAGTAAATTTCATCTAAATTCAATCAAATTTAACTCCTCCAACCAAAAAACTCATCAAAATCCAAAAAAATCGAAGTTGGTTTCAAATTACTTTATTACAATTTGACTAAAAATTTATATAAAATTAAAAAAGATAGAAGTAAATTCCATCTAAATTCACTCAAATTTAACTCCTCCAACAAAAAAACTCATCAAAATTTAAAAAAATCGAAGATTGTTTCACATTACTTTATTACAATTGGACTAAAAATTTGTATAAAATCCAAAAAAATAGAAGTAAATTTCATCTAAATTCACTAAAATTTAACTCGTCCTACAAAAAAACTTATCAAAATCCTAAAAAATCGAAGTTGATTTCAAATTCCATTAATACAATTTGACTAAAAATTTATATAAAATCAAAAAAAAAATAGAAGTAAATTTCATCTAAATTCACTCAAATTTAACTCCTCCAACAACCAAAATCATCAAAATCCAAAAAAATCGAAGTTGGTTTCAAATTCCGTTAATACAATTTGACTAAAAATTTATATAAAATAAAAAAAAATAGAAGTAAATTTCATCTAAATTCACTCAAATTTAACTCCTCCAACAAAAAAACTCTTCAAAATCCAAAAAAATCGAAGTTGGTTTAAAATTACTTTATTACAATTTGACTAAAAATTTATATAAAATCCAAAAAAATAGGTGTAAATTTCATCTAAATTTACTGACATTTAACTCCTTCACCAACCAAATTAATCAAAATCCAAAAAAATCGAAGTTGGTTTCAAATTACTTTATTACAATTTGACTAAAAATTTATATAAAATTAAAAAAGATAGAAGTAAATTTCATCTAAATTCACTCAAATTTAACTCCACCAACAAAAAAACTCATCAAAATCCAAAAAAATCGAAGTTGGTTTCAAATTACTTTATTACAATTTGACTAAAAATTTATATAAAATTAAAAAAGATAGAAGTAAATTCCATCTAAATTCACTCAAATTTAACTCCTCCAACAAAAAAACTCATCAAAATTTAAAAAAATCGAAGATTGTTTCACATTACTTTATTACAATTGGACTAAAAATTTGTATAAAATCCAAAAAAATAGAAGTAAATTTCATCTAAATTCACTCAAATTTAACTCGTCCTACAAAAAAACTTATCAAAATCCTAAAAAATCGAAGTTGGTTTAAAATTACTTTATTACAATTTGATTAAATATTTATATAAAATCCAAAAAAATAGGTGTTAATTTCATCTAAATTTACTGAAATTTAACTCCTCCAACAACCAAACTCATCAAAATCCAAAAAAATCGAAGTTGGATTCAAATTACTTTATTACAATTTGACTAAAAATTTATATAAAATCCAAAAAAATAAAATTAAATTCCATCTAAATTCACTCAAATTTAACTCCTCCAACAAAAAAACTCATCAAAATCCCAAAAAATCGAAGTAGGTTTCAAATTACTTTATTACAATTTGACTAAAAATTTATATAAAATCCAAAAAAATAGAAGTAAATTTCATCTACATTCACTCAAATTTAACTCCTCTAACAAAAAAACTCATCAAAATCCAAAAAATCGAAGTTGGTTTCAAATTACTTTATTACAATTTGACTAAAAATTTATATAAAATAAAAAAAAATAGAAGTAAATTTCATCTAAATTCACTCAAATTTAACTCCTCCAACAAAAAAACTCATCAAAATCCAAAAAAATCGAAGTTGGTTTCAAATTACTTTTTTACAATTTGACTAAAAATTTATATAAAATCAAAAAAAAAATAGGTGTTAATTTCATCTAAATTTACTCAAATTTAACTCCTACAACAACCAAAATCATCAAAATCCAAAAAAATCGAAGTTGGTTTCAAATTCCGTTAATACAATTTGACTAAAAATTTATATAAAATCAAAAAAAAAATAGAAGTAAATTTCATCTAAATTCACTCAAATTTAACTCCTCCAACAACCAAAATCATCAAAATCCAAAAAAATCGAAGTTGGTTTCAAATTCCGTTAATACAATTTGATTAAAAATTTATATAAAATAAAAAAAATAGAAGTAAATTTCATCTAAATTCACTCAAATTTAACTCCTCCAACAAAAAAACTCTTCAAAATCCAAAAAAATCGAAGTTGGTTTAAAATTACTTTATTACAATTTGACTAAAAATTTATATAAAATCCAAAAAAATAGGTGTAAATTTCATCTAAATTTACTGACATTTAACTCCTCCACCAACCAAATTAATCAAAATCCAAAAAAATCGAAGTTGGTTTCAAATTACTTTATTACAATTTGACTAAAAATTTATATAAAATTAAAAAAGATAGAAGTAAATTTCATCTAAATTCACTCAAATTTAACTCCACCAACAAAAAAACTCATCAAAATCCAAAAAAATTGAAGTTGGTTTCAAATTACTTTATTACAATTTGACTAAAAATTTATATAAAATTAAAAAAAATAGAAGTAAATTTCATCTAAATTCAATCAAATTTAACTCCTCCAACCAAAAAACTCATCAAAATCCAAAAAAATCGAAGTTGGTTTCAAATTACTTTATTACAATTTGACTAAAAATTTATATAAAATCCAAAAAAATAAAATTAAATTCCATCTAAATTCACTCAAATTTTAACTCCTCCAACAAAAAAACTCATCAAAATTAAAAAAAATCGAAGATTGTTTCACATTACTTTATTACAATTGGACTAAAAATTTATATAAAATCCAAAAAAATAGAAGTAAATTTCATCTATATTCACTCAAATTTAACTCCACCAACATAAAAACTCATCAAAATCCAAAAAAATCGAAGTTGGTTTCGAATTACTTTATTACAATTTGACTAAAAATTTATATAAAATCAAAAAAAAAATACAAGTAAATTTCATCTAAATTCACTCGAATTTAACTCCCCCAACAAAAAAACTCATCAAAATACATAAAAATAGAAATTGGTTTCAAATTACTTTATTACAATTTGACTAAAAATTTATATAAAATCCAAAAAAATAGAAGTAAATTTCATCTACATTCACTCAAATTTAACTCCTCCAACAAAAAAACTCATCAAAATCAAAAAAATCGAAGTTGGTTTCAAATTACTTTATTACAATTTGATTAAAAATTTATATAAAATAAAAAAAATAGAAGTAAATTTCATCTAAATTCAATCAAATTTAACTCCTCCAACCAAAAAACTCATCAAAATCCAAAAAAATCGAAGTTGGTTTCAAATTACTTTATTACAATTTGACTAAAAATTTATATAAAATCCAAAAAAATAGGTGTAAATTTCATCTAAATTTACTGACATTTAACTCCTCCACCAACCAAATTAATCAAAATCCAAAAAAATCGAAGTTGGTTTCAAATTACTTTATTACAATTTGACTAAAAATTTATATAAAATTAAAAAAGATAGAAGTAAATTTCATCTAAATTCACTCAAATTTAACTCCACCAACAAAAAAACTCATCAAAATCCAAAAAAATTGAAGTTGGTTTCAAATTACTTTATTACAATTTGACTAAAAATTTATATAAAATTAAAAAAAATAGAAGTAAATTTCATCTAAATTCAATCAAATTTAACTCCTCCAACCAAAAAACTCATCAAAATCCAAAAAAATCGAAGTTGGTTTCAAATTACTTTATTACAATTTGACTAAAAATTTATATAAAATCCAAAAAAATAAAATTAAATTCCATCTAAATTCACTCAAATTTTAACTCCTCCAACAAAAAAACTCATCAAAATTAAAAAAAATCGAAGATTGTTTCACATTACTTTATTACAATTGGACTAAAAATTTATATAAAATCCAAAAAAATAGAAGTAAATTTCATCTATATTCACTCAAATTTAACTCCACCAACAAAAAAACTCATCAAAATCCAAAAAAATCGAAGTTGCTTTCGAATTACTTTATTACAATTTGACTAAAAATTTATATAAAATCAAAAAAAAAATACAAGTAAATTTCATCTAAATTCACTCGAATTTAACTCCCCCAACAAAAAAACTCATCAAAATACATAAAAATAGAAATTGGTTTCAAATTACTTTATTACAATTTGACTAAAAATTTATATAAAATCCAAAAAAATAGAAGTAAATTTCATCTACATTCACTCAAATTTAACTCCTCCAACAAAAAAACTCATCAAAATCAAAAAAATCGAAGTTGGTTTCAAATTACTTTATTACAATTTGATTAAAAATTTATATAAAATAAAAAAAATAGAAGTAAATTTCATCTAAATTCAATCAAATTTAACTCCTCCAACCAAAAAACTCATCAAAATCCAAAAAAATCGAAGTTGGTTTCAAATTACTTTATTACAATTTGACTAAAAATTTATATAAAATCCAAAAAAATAAAATTAAATTCCATCTAAATTCACTCAAATTTAACTCCTCCAACAAAAAAACTCATCAAAATTAAAAAAAATCGAAGATTGTTTCACATTACTTTATTACAATTGGACTAAAAATTTATATAAAATCCAAAAAAATAGAAGTAAATTTCATCTAAATTCACTCAAATTTAACTCCACCAACAAAAAAACTCATCAAAATCCAAAAAATCGAAGTTGGTTTCAAATTACTTTATTACAATTTGACTAAAAATTTATATAAAATCCAAAAAAATAAAATTAAATTCCATCTAAATTCACTCAAATTTAACTCCTCCAACAAAAAAACTCATCAAAATCCAAAAAATCGAAGTTGGTTTCAAATTACTTTATTACAATTTGACTAAAAATTTATATAAAATAAAAAAAAATAGAAGTAAATTTCATCTAAATTCACTCAAATTTAACTCCTCCAACGAAAAAACTCATCAAAATCCAAAAAAATCGAAGTTGGTTTCAAATTACTTTATTACAATTTGACTAAAAATTTATATAAAATCAAAAAAAAATAGGTGTTAATTTCATCTAAATTTACTCAAATTTAACTCCTCCAACAACCAAAATCATCAAAATCCAAAAAAATCGAAGTTGGTTTCAAATTCCGTTAATACAATTTGACTAAAAATTTATATAAAATAAAAAAAATAGAAGTAAATTTCATCTAAATTCACTCAAATTTAACTCCTCCAACAAAAAAACTCTTCAAAATCCAAAAAAATCGAAGTTGGTTTAAAATTACTTTATTACAATTAGACTAAAAATTTATATAAAATCCAAAAAATAGGTGTAAATTTCATCTAAATTTACTGACATTTAACTCCTCCACCAACCAAATTAATCAAAATCCAAAAAAATCGAAGTTGGTTTCAAATTACTTTATTACAATTTGACTAAAAATTTATATAAAATTAAAAAAGATAGAAGTAAATTTCATCTAAATTCACTCAAATTTAACTCCACCAACAAAAAAACTCATCAAAATCCAAAAAAATTGAAGTTGGTTTCAAATTACTTTATTACAATTTGACTAAAAATTTATATAAAATTAAAAAAAATAGAAGTAAATTTCATCTAAATTCAATCAAATTTAACTCCTCCAACCAAAAAACTCATCAAAATCCAAAAAAATCGAAGTTGGTTTCAAATTACTTTATTACAATTTGACTAAAAATTTATATAAAATTAAAAAAGATAGAAGTAAATTCCATCTAAATTCACTCAAATTTAACTCCTCCAACAAAAAAACTCATCAAAATTTAAAAAAATCGAAGATTGTTTCACATTACTTTATTACAATTGGACTAAAAATTTGTATAAAATCCAAAAAAATAGAAGTAAATTTCATCTAAATTCACTAAAATTTAACTCGTCCTACAAAAAAACTTATCAAAATCCTAAAAAATCGAAGTTGATTTCAAATTCCGTTAATACAATTTGACTAAAAATTTATATAAAATCAAAAAAAAAATAGAAGTAAATTTCATCTAAATTCACTCAAATTTAACTCCTCCAACAACCAAAATCATCAAAATCCAAAAAAATCGAAGTTGGTTTCAAATTCCGTTAATACAATTTGACTAAAAATTTATATAAAATAAAAAAAATAGAAGTAAATTTCATCTAAATTCACTCAAATTTAACTCCTCCAACAAAAAAACTCTTCAAAATCCAAAAAAATCGAAGTTGGTTTAAAATTACTTTATTACAATTTGACTAAAAATTTATATAAAATCCAAAAAAATAGGTGTAAATTTCATCTAAATTTACTGACATTTAACTCCTCCACCAACCAAATTAATCAAAATCCAAAAAAATCGAAGTTGGTTTCAAATTACTTTATTACAATTTGACTAAAAATTTATATAAAATTAAAAAAGATAGAAGTAAATTTCATCTAAATTCACTCAAATTTAACTCCACCAACAAAAAAACTCATCAAAATCCAAAAAAATTGAAGTTGGTTTCAAATTACTTTATTACAATTTGACTAAAAATTTATATAAAATTAAAAAAAATAGAAGTAAATTTCATCTAAATTCAATCAAATTTAACTCCTCCAACCAAAAAACTCATCAAAATCCAAAAAAATCGAAGTTGGTTTAAAATTACTTTATTACAATTTGATTAAATATTTATATAAAATCCAAAAAAATAGGTGTTAATTTCATCTAAATTTACTGAAATTTAACTCCTCCAACAACCAAACTCATCAAAATCCAAAAAAATCGAAGTTGGATTCAAATTACTTTATTACAATTTGACTAAAAATTTATATAAAATCCAAAAAAATAAAATTAAATTCCATCTAAATTCACTCAAATTTAACTCCTCCAACAAAAAAACTCATCAAAATCCAAAAAAATCGAAGTAGGTTTCAAATTACTTTATTACAATTTGACTAAAAATTTATATAAAATCCAAAAAAATAGAAGTAAATTTCATCTACATTCACTCAAATTTAACTCCTCTAACAAAAAAACTCATCAAAATCCAAAAAATCGAAGTTGGTTTCAAATTACTTTATTACAATTTGACTAAAAATTTATATAAAATAAAAAAAAATAGAAGTAAATTTCATCTAAATTCACTCAAATTTAACTCCTCCAACAAAAAAACTCATCAAAATCCAAAAAAATCGAAGTTGGTTTCAAATTACTTTATTACAATTTGACTAAAAATTTATATAAAATCAAAAAAAAATAGGTGTTAATTTCATCTAAATTTACTCAAATTTAACTCCTACAACAACCAAAATCATCAAAATCCAAAAAAATCGAAGTTGGTTTCAAATTCCGTTAATACAATTTGACTAAAAATTTATATAAAATCAAAAAAAAAATAGAAGTAAATTTCATCTAAATTCACTCAAATTTAACTCCTCCAACAACCAAAATCATCAAAATCCAAAAAAATCGAAGTTGGTTTCAAATTCCGTTAATACAATTTGACTAAAAATTTATATAAAATAAAAAAAATAGAAGTAAATTTCATCTAAATTCACTCAAATTTAACTCCTCCAACAAAAAAACTCTTCAAAATCCAAAAAAATCGAAGTTGGTTTAAAATTACTTTATTACAATTTGACTAAAAATTTATATAAAATCCAAAAAAATAGGTGTAAATTTCATCTAAATTTACTGACATTTAACTCCTCCACCAACCAAATTAATCAAAATCCAAAAAAATCGAAGTTGGTTTCAAATTACTTTATTACAATTTGACTAAAAATTTATATAAAATTAAAAAAGATAGAAGTAAATTTCATCTAAATTCACTCAAATTTAACTCCACCAACAAAAAAACTCATCAAAATCCAAAAAAATTGAAGTTGGTTTCAAATTACTTTATTACAATTTGACTAAAAATTTATATAAAATTAAAAAAAATAGAAGTAAATTTCATCTAAATTCAATCAAATTTAACTCCTCCAACCAAAAAACTCATCAAAATCCAAAAAAATCGAAGTTGGTTTCAAATTACTTTATTACAATTTGACTAAAAATTTATATAAAATCCAAAAAAATAAAATTAAATTCCATCTAAATTCACTCAAATTTTAACTCCTCCAACAAAAAAACTCATCAAAATTAAAAAAAATCGAAGATTGTTTCACATTACTTTATTACAATTGGACTAAAAATTTATATAAAATCCAAAAAAATAGAAGTAAATTTCATCTATATTCACTCAAATTTAACTCCACCAACAAAAAAACTCATCAAAATCCAAAAAAATCGAAGTTGGTTTCGAATTACTTTATTACAATTTGACTAAAAATTTATATAAAATCAAAAAAAAAATACAAGTAAATTTCATCTAAATTCACTCGAATTTAACTCCCCCAACAAAAAAACTCATCAAAATACATAAAAATAGAAATTGGTTTCAAATTACTTTATTACAATTTGACTAAAAATTTATATAAAATCCAAAAAAATAGAAGTAAATTTCATCTACATTCACTCAAATTTAACTCCTCCAACAAAAAAACTCATCAAAATCAAAAAAATCGAAGTTGGTTTCAAATTACTTTATTACAATTTGATTAAAAATTTATATAAAATAAAAAAAATAGAAGTAAATTTCATCTAAATTCAATCAAATTTAACTCCTCCAACCAAAAAACTCATCAAAATCCAAAAAAATCGAAGTTGGTTTCAAATTACTTTATTACAATTTGACTAAAAATTTATATAAAATCCAAAAAAATAAAATTAAATTCCATCTAAATTCACTCAAATTTAACTCCTCCAACAAAAAAACTCATCAAAATTAAAAAAAATCGAAGATTGTTTCACATTACTTTATTACAATTGGACTAAAAATTTATATAAAATCCAAAAAAATAGAAGTAAATTTCATCTAAATTCACTCAAATTTAACTCCACCAACAAAAAAACTCATCAAAATCCAAAAAATCGAAGTTGGTTTCAAATTACTTTATTACAATTTGACTAAAAATTTATATAAAATCCAAAAAAATAAAATTAAATTCCATCTAAATTCACTCAAATTTAACTCCTCCAACAAAAAAACTCATCAAAATCCAAAAAAATCGAAGTTGGTTTCAAATTACTTTATTACAATTTGACTAAAAATTTATATAAAATAAAAAAAAAATAGGTGTTAATTTCATCTAAATTTACTCAAATTTAACTCCTCCAACAACCAAAATCATAAAAATCCAAAAAAATCGAAGTTGGTTTCAAATTCCGTTAATACAATTTGACTAAAAATTTATATAAAATAAAAAAAATAGAAGTAAATTTCATCTAAATTCACTCAAATTTAACTCCTCCAACAAAAAAACTCTTCAAAATCCAAAAAAATCGAAGTTGGTTTAAAATTACTTTATTACAATTAGACTAAAAATTTATATAAAATCCAAAAAATAGGTGTAAATTTCATCTAAATTTACTGACATTTAACTCCTCCACCAACCAAATTAATCAAAATCCAAAAAAATCGAAGTTGGTTTCAAATTACTTTATTACAATTTGACTAAAAATTTATATAAAATTAAAAAAGATAGTAGTAAATTTCATCTAAATTCACTCAAATTTAACTCCACCAACAAAAAAACTCATCAAAATCCAAAAAAATTGAAGTTGGTTTCAAATTACTTTATTACAATTTGACTAAAAATTTATATAAAATCCAAAAAAATAGAAGTAAATTTCATCTACATTCACTCAAATTTAACTCCTCTAACAAAAAAACTCATCAAAATCCAAAAAATCGAAGTTGGTTTCAAATTACTTTATTACAATTTGACTAAAAATTTATATAAAATAAAAAAAAATAGAAGTAAATTTCATCTAAATTCACTCAAATTTAACTCCTCCAACAAAAAAACTCATCAAAATCCAAAAAAATCGAAGTTGGTTTAAAATTACTTTATTACAATTTGATTAAAAATTTATATAAAATCCAAAAAAATAGGTGTTAATTTCATCTAAATTTACTGAAATTTAACTCCTCCAACAACCAAACTCATCAAAATCCAAAAAAATCGAAGTTGGATTCAAATTACTTTATTACAATTTGACTAAAAATTTATATAAAATCCAAAAAAATAAAATTAAATTCCATCTAAATTCACTCAAATTTAACTCCTCCAACAAAAAAACTCATCAAAATCCAAAAAAATCGAAGTAGGTTTCAAATTACTTTATTACAATTTGACTAAAAATTTATATAAAATCCAAAAAAATAGAAGTAAATTTCATCTACATTCACTCAAATTTAACTCCTCCAACAAAAAAACTCATCAAAATCCAAAAAATCGAAGTTGGTTTCAAATTACTTTATTACAATTTGACTAAAAATTTATATAAAATCCAAAAAAATAAAATTAAATTCCATCTAAATTCACTCAAATTTAACTCCTCCAACAAAAAAACTCATCAAAATCCAAAAAAATCGAAGTTGGTTTCAAATTACTTTATTACAATTTGACTAAAAATTTATATAAAATTAAAAAAGATAGAAGTAAATTCCATCTAAATTCACTCAAATTTAACTCCTCCAACAAAAAAACTCATCAAAATTTAAAAAAATCGAAGATTGTTTCACATTACTTTATTACAATTGGACTAAAAATTTGTATAAAATCCAAAAAATAGAAGTAAATTTCATCTAAATTCACTAAAATTTAACTCGTCCTACAAAAAAACTTATCAAAATCCTAAAAAATCGAAGTTGATTTCAAATTCCGTTAATACAATTTGACTAAAAATTTATATAAAATTAAAAAAGATAGAAGTAAATTTCATCTAAATTCACTCAAATTTAACTCCACCAACAAAAAAACTCATCAAAATCCAAAAAAATCGAAGTTGGTTTAAAATTACTTTATTACAATTTGATTAAAAATTTATATAAAATCCAAAAAAATAGGTGTTAATTTCATCTAAATTTACTGAAATTTAACTCCTCCAACAACCAAACTCATCAAAATCCAAAAAAATCGAAGTTGGATTCAAATTACTTTATTACAATTTGACTAAAAATTTATATAAAATCCAAAAAAATAAAATTAAATTCCATCTAAATTCACTCAAATTTAACTCCTCCAACAAAAAAACTCATCAAAATCCAAAAAAATCGAAGTAGGTTTCAAATTACTTTATTACAATTTGACTAAAAATTTATATAAAATCCAAAAAAATAGAAGTAAATTTCATCTACATTCACTCAAATTTAACTCCTCCAACAAAAAAACTCATCAAAATCCAAAAAATCGAAGTTGGTTTCAAATTACTTTATTACAATTTGACTAAAAATTTATATAAAATAAAAAAAAATAGAAGTAAATTTCATCTAAATTCACTCAAATTTAACTCCTCCAACAAAAAAACTCATCAAAATCCAAAAAAATCGAAGTTGGTTTCAAATTACTTTATTACAATTTGACTAAAAATTTATATAAAATCGAAAAAAAAATAGGTGTTAATTTCATCTAAATTTACTCAAATTTAACTCCTACAACAACCAAAATCATCAAAATCCAAAAAAATCGAAGTTGGTTTCAAATTCCGTTAATACAATTTGACTAAAAATTTATATAAAATCAAAAAAAAAATAGAAGTAAATTTCATATAAATTCACTCAAATTTAACTCCTCCAACAACCAAAATCATCAAAATCCAAAAAAATCGAAGTTGGTTTCAAATTCCGTTAATACAATTTGACTAAAAATTTATATAAAATAAAAAAAATAGAAGTAAATTTCATCTAAATTCACTCAAATTTAACTCCTCCAACAAAAAAACTCTTCAAAATCCAAAAAAATCGAAGTTGGTTTAAAATTACTTTATTACAATTTGACTAAAAATTTATATAAAATCCAAAAAAATAGGTGTAAATTTCATCTAAATTTACTGACATTTAACTCCTCCACCAACCAAATTAATCAAAATCCAAAAAAATCGAAGTTGGTTTCAAATTACTTTATTACAATTTGACTAAAAATTTATATAAAATTAAAAAAGATAGAAGTAAATTTCATCTAAATTCACTCAAATTTAACTCCACCAACAAAAAAACTCATCAAAATCCAAAAAAATTGAAGTTGGTTTCAAATTACTTTATTACAATTTGACTAAAAATTTATATAAAATTAAAAAAAATAGAAGTAAATTTCATCTAAATTCAATCAAATTTAACTCCTCCAACCAAAAAACTCATCAAAATCCAAAAAAATCGAAGTTGGTTTCAAATTACTTTATTACAATTTGACTAAAAATTTATATAAAATCCAAAAAAATAAAATTAAATTCCATCTAAATTCACTCAAATTTTAACTCCTCCAACAAAAAAACTCATCAAAATTAAAAAAAATCGAAGATTGTTTCACATTACTTTATTACAATTGGACTAAAAATTTATATAAAATCCAAAAAAATAGAAGTAAATTTCATCTATATTCACTCAAATTTAACTCCACCAACAAAAAAACTCATCAAAATCCAAAAAAATCGAAGTTGGTTTCGAATTACTTTATTACAATTTGACTAAAAATTTATATAAAATCAAAAAAAAAATACAAGTAAATTTCATCTAAATTCACTCGAATTTAACTCCCCCAACAAAAAAACTCATCAAAATACATAAAAATAGAAATTGGTTTCAAATTACTTTATTACAATTTGACTAAAAATTTATATAAAATCCAAAAAAATAGAAGTAAATTTCATCTACATTCACTCAAATTTAACTCCTCCAACAAAAAAACTCATCAAAATCAAAAAAATCGAAGTTGGTTTCAAATTACTTTATTACAATTTGATTAAAAATTTATATAAAATAAAAAAAATAGAAGTAAATTTCATCTAAATTCAATCAAATTTAACTCCTCCAACCAAAAAACTCATCAAAATCCAAAAAAATCGAAGTTGGTTTCAAATTACTTTATTACAATTTGACTAAAAATTTATATAAAATCCAAAAAAATAAAATTAAATTCCATCTAAATTCACTCAAATTTAACTCCTCCAACAAAAAAACTCATCAAAATTAAAAAAAATCGAAGATTGTTTCACATTACTTTATTACAATTGGACTAAAAATTTATATAAAATCCAAAAAAATAGAAGTAAATTTCATCTAAATTCACTCAAATTTAACTCCACCAACAAAAAAACTCATCAAAATCCAAAAAATCGAAGTTGGTTTCAAATTACTTTATTACAATTTGACTAAAAATTTATATAAAATCCAAAAAAATAAAATTAAATTCCATCTAAATTCACTCAAATTTAACTCCTCCAACAAAAAAACTCATCAAAATCCAAAAAAATCGAAGTTGGTTTCAAATTACTTTATTACAATTTGACTAAAAATTTATATAAAATAAAAAAAAAATAGGTGTTAATTTCATCTAAATTTACTCAAATTTAACTCCTCCAACAACCAAAATCATAAAAATCCAAAAAAATCGAAGTTGGTTTCAAATTCCGTTAATACAATTTGACTAAAAATTTATATAAAATAAAAAAAATAGAAGTAAATTTCATCTAAATTCACTCAAATTTAACTCCTCCAACAAAAAAACTCTTCAAAATCCAAAAAAATCGAAGTTGGTTTAAAATTACTTTATTACAATTAGACTAAAAATTTATATAAAATCCAAAAAATAGGTGTAAATTTCATCTAAATTTACTGACATTTAACTCCTCCACCAACCAAATTAATCAAAATCCAAAAAAATCGAAGTTGGTTTCAAATTACTTTATTACAATTTGACTAAAAATTTATATAAAATTAAAAAAGATAGTAGTAAATTTCATCTAAATTCACTCAAATTTAACTCCACCAACAAAAAAACTCATCAAAATCCAAAAAAATTGAAGTTGGTTTCAAATTACTTTATTACAATTTGACTAAAAATTTATATAAAATCCAAAAAAATAGAAGTAAATTTCATCTACATTCACTCAAATTTAACTCCTCTAACAAAAAAACTCATCAAAATCCAAAAAATCGAAGTTGGTTTCAAATTACTTTATTACAATTTGACTAAAAATTTATATAAAATAAAAAAAAATAGAAGTAAATTTCATCTAAATTCACTCAAATTTAACTCCTCCAACAAAAAAACTCATCAAAATCCAAAAAAATCGAAGTTGGTTTAAAATTACTTTATTACAATTTGATTAAAAATTTATATAAAATCCAAAAAAATAGGTGTTAATTTCATCTAAATTTACTGAAATTTAACTCCTCCAACAACCAAACTCATCAAAATCCAAAAAAATCGAAGTTGGATTCAAATTACTTTATTACAATTTGACTAAAAATTTATATAAAATCCAAAAAAATAAAATTAAATTCCATCTAAATTCACTCAAATTTAACTCCTCCAACAAAAAAACTCATCAAAATCCAAAAAAATCGAAGTAGGTTTCAAATTACTTTATTACAATTTGACTAAAAATTTATATAAAATCCAAAAAAATAGAAGTAAATTTCATCTACATTCACTCAAATTTAACTCCTCCAACAAAAAAACTCATCAAAATCCAAAAAATCGAAGTTGGTTTCAAATTACTTTATTACAATTTGACTAAAAATTTATATAAAATCCAAAAAAATAAAATTAAATTCCATCTAAATTCACTCAAATTTAACTCCTCCAACAAAAAAACTCATCAAAATCCAAAAAAATCGAAGTTGGTTTCAAATTACTTTATTACAATTTGACTAAAAATTTATATAAAATTAAAAAAGATAGAAGTAAATTCCATCTAAATTCACTCAAATTTAACTCCTCCAACAAAAAAACTCATCAAAATTTAAAAAAATCGAAGATTGTTTCACATTACTTTATTACAATTGGACTAAAAATTTGTATAAAATCCAAAAAATAGAAGTAAATTTCATCTAAATTCACTAAAATTTAACTCGTCCTACAAAAAAACTTATCAAAATCCTAAAAAATCGAAGTTGATTTCAAATTCCGTTAATACAATTTGACTAAAAATTTATATAAAATTAAAAAAGATAGAAGTAAATTTCATCTAAATTCACTCAAATTTAACTCCACCAACAAAAAAACTCATCAAAATCCAAAAAAATTGAAGTTGGTTTCAAATTACTTTATTACAATTTGACTAAAAATTTATATAAAATTAAAAAAAATAGAAGTAAATTTCATCTAAATTCAATCAAATTTAACTCCTCCAACCAAAAAACTCATCAAAATCCAAAAAAATCGAAGTTGGTTTAAAATTACTTTATTACAATTTGATTAAAAATTTATATAAAATCCAAAAAAATAGGTGTTAATTTCATCTAAATTTACTGAAATTTAACTCCTCCAACAACCAAACTCATCAAAATCCAAAAAAATCGAAGTTGGATTCAAATTACTTTATTACAATTTGACTAAAAATTTATATAAAATCCAAAAAAATAAAATTAAATTCCATCTAAATTCACTCAAATTTAACTCCTCCAACAAAAAAACTCATCAAAATCCAAAAAAATCGAAGTAGGTTTCAAATTACTTTATTACAATTTGACTAAAAATTTATATAAAATCCAAAAAAATAGAAGTAAATTTCATCTACATTCACTCAAATTTAACTCCTCCAACAAAAAAACTCATCAAAATCCAAAAAATCGAAGTTGGTTTCAAATTACTTTATTACAATTTGACTAAAAATTTATATAAAATAAAAAAAAATAGAAGTAAATTTCATCTAAATTCACTCAAATTTAACTCCTCCAACAAAAAAACTCATCAAAATCCAAAAAAATCGAAGTTGGTTTCAAATTACTTTATTACAATTTGACTAAAAATTTATATAAAATCGAAAAAAAAATAGGTGTTAATTTCATCTAAATTTACTCAAATTTAACTCCTACAACAACCAAAATCATCAAAATCCAAAAAAATCGAAGTTGGTTTCAAATTCCGTTAATACAATTTGACTAAAAATTTATATAAAATCAAAAAAAAAATAGAAGTAAATTTCATATAAATTCACTCAAATTTAACTCCTCCAACAACCAAAATCATCAAAATCCAAAAAAATCGAAGTTGGTTTCAAATTCCGTTAATACAATTTGACTAAAAATTTATATAAAATAAAAAAAATAGAAGTAAATTTCATCTAAATTCACTCAAATTTAACTCCTCCAACAAAAAAACTCTTCAAAATCCAAAAAAATCGAAGTTGGTTTAAAATTACTTTATTACAATTTGACTAAAAATTTATATAAAATCCAAAAAAATAGGTGTAAATTTCATCTAAATTTACTGACATTTAACTCCTCCACCAACCAAATTAATCAAAATCCAAAAAAATCGAAGTTGGTTTCAAATTACTTTATTACAATTTGACTAAAAATTTATATAAAATTAAAAAAGATAGAAGTAAATTTCATCTAAATTCACTCAAATTTAACTCCACCAACAAAAAAACTCATCAAAATCCAAAAAAATTGAAGTTGGTTTCAAATTACTTTATTACAATTTGACTAAAAATTTATATAAAATTAAAAAAAATAGAAGTAAATTTCATCTAAATTCAATCAAATTTAACTCCTCCAACCAAAAAACTCATCAAAATCCAAAAAAATCGAAGTTGGTTTCAAATTACTTTATTACAATTTGACTAAAAATTTATATAAAATCCAAAAAAATAAAATTAAATTCCATCTAAATTCACTCAAATTTTAACTCCTCCAACAAAAAAACTCATCAAAATTAAAAAAAATCGAAGATTGTTTCACATTACTTTATTACAATTGGACTAAAAATTTATATAAAATCCAAAAAAATAGAAGTAAATTTCATCTATATTCACTCAAATTTAACTCCACCAACAAAAAAACTCATCAAAATCCAAAAAAATCGAAGTTGGTTTCGAATTACTTTATTACAATTTGACTAAAAATTTATATAAAATCAAAAAAAAATAGGTGTTAATTTCATCTAAATTTACTCAAATTTAACTCCTCCAACAACCAAAATCATCAAAATCCAAAAAAATCGAAGTTGGTTTCAAATTCCGTTAATACAATTTGACTAAAAATTTATATAAAATAAAAAAAATAGAAGTAAATTTCATCTAAATTCACTCAAATTTAACTCCTCCAACAAAAAAACTCTTCAAAATCCAAAAAAATCGAAGTTGGTTTAAAATTACTTTATTACAATTAGACTAAAAATTTATATAAAATCCAAAAAATAGGTGTAAATTTCATCTAAATTTACTGACATTTAACTCCTCCACCAACCAAATTAATCAAAATCCAAAAAAATCGAAGTTGGTTTCAAATTACTTTATTACAATTTGACTAAAAATTTATATAAAATTAAAAAAGATAGAAGTAAATTTCATCTAAATTCACTCAAATTTAACTCCACCAACAAAAAAACTCATCAAAATCCAAAAAAATTGAAGTTGGTTTCAAATTACTTTATTACAATTTGACTAAAAATTTATATAAAATTAAAAAAAATAGAAGTAAATTTCATCTAAATTCAATCAAATTTAACTCCTCCAACCAAAAAACTCATCAAAATCCAAAAAAATCGAAGTTGGTTTCAAATTACTTTATTACAATTTGACTAAAAATTTATATAAAATTAAAAAAGATAGAAGTAAATTCCATCTAAATTCACTCAAATTTAACTCCTCCAACAAAAAAACTCATCAAAATTTAAAAAAATCGAAGATTGTTTCACATTACTTTATTACAATTGGACTAAAAATTTGTATAAAATCCAAAAAAATAGAAGTAAATTTCATCTAAATTCACTAAAATTTAACTCCTCCAACAAAAAAACTCATCAAAATCAAAAAAATCGAAGTTGGTTTCAAATTACTTTATTACAATTTGATTAAAAATTTATATAAAATAAAAAAAATAGAAGTAAATTTCATCTAAATTCAATCAAATTTAACTCCTCCAACCAAAAAACTCATCAAAATCCAAAAAAATCGAAGTTGGTTTCAAATTACTTTATTACAATTTGACTAAAAATTTATATAAAATCCAAAAAAATAAAATTAAATTCCATCTAAATTCACTCAAATTTAACTCCTCCAACAAAAAAAACTCATCAAAATTAAAAAAAATCGAAGATTGTTTCACATTACTTTATTACAATTGGACTAAAAATTTATATAAAATCCAAAAAAATAGAAGTAAATTTCATCTAAAATCACTCAAATTTAACTCCACCAACAAAAAAACTCATCAAAATCCAAAAAATCGAAGTTGGTTTCAAATTACTTTATTACAATTTGACTAAAAATTTATATAAAATCCAAAAAAATAAAATTAAATTCCATCTAAATTCACTCAAATTTAACTCCTCCAACAAAAAAACTCATCAAAATCCAAAAAAATCGAAGTTGGTTTCAAATTACTTTATTACAATTTGACTAAAAATTTATATAAAATTAAAAAAAAATAGGTGTTAATTTCATCTACATTTACTCAAATTTAACTCCTCCAACAACCAAAATCATAAAATCCAAAAAAATCGAAGTTGGTTTCAAATTCCGTTAATACAATTTGACTAAAAATTTATATAAAATAAAAAAAATAGAAGTAAATTTCATCTAAATTCACTCAAATTTAACTCCTCCAACAAAAAAACTCTTCAAAATCCAAAAAAATCGAAGTTGGTTTAAAATTACTTTATTACAATTAGACTAAAAATTTATAGAAAATCCAAAAAATAGGTGTAAATTTCATCTAAATTTACTGACATTTAACTCCTCCACCAACCAAATTAATCAAAATCCAAAAAAATCGAAGTTGGTTTCAAATTACTTTATTACAATTTGACTAAAAATTTCTATAAAATTAAAAAAGATAGTAGTAAATTTCATCTAAATTCACTCAAATTTAACTCCACCAACAAAAAAACTCATCAAAATCCAAAAAAATTGAAGTTGGTTTCAAATTACTTTATTACAATTTGACTAAAAATTTATATAAAATCCAAAAAAATAGAAGTAAATTTCATCTACATTCACTCAAATTTAACTCCTCTAACAAAAAAACTCATCAAAATCCAAAAAATCGAAGTTGGTTTCAAATTACTTTATTACAATTTGACTAAAAATTTATATAAAATAAAAAAAAATAGAAGTAAATTTCATCTAAATTCACTCAAATTTAACTCCTCCAACAAAAAAACTCATCAAAATCCAAAAAAATCGAAGTTGGTTTCAAATTACTTTATTACAATTTGACTAAAAATTTATATAAAATCAAAAAAAAAATAGGTGTTAATTTCATCTAAATTTACTCAAATTTAACTCCTACAACAACCAAAATCATCAAAATCCAAAAAAATCGAAGTTGGTTTCAAATTCCGTTAATACAATTTGACTAAAAATTTATATAAAATCAAAAAAAAAATAGAAGTAAATTTCATCTAAATTCACTCAAATTTAACTCCTCCAACAACCAAAATCATCAAAATCCAAAAAAATCGAAGTTGGTTTCAAATTCCGTTAATACAATTTGACTAAAAATTTATATAAAATAAAAAAAATAGAAGTAAATTTCATCTAAATTCACTCAAATTTAACTCCTCCAACAAAAAAACTCTTCAAAATCCAAAAAAATCGAAGTTGGTTTAAAATTACTTTATTACAATTTGACTAAAAATTTATATAAAATCCAAAAAAATAGGTGTAAATTTCATCTAAATTTACTGACATTTAACTCCTCCACCAACCAAATTAATCAAAATCCAAAAAAATCGAAGTTGGTTTCAAATTACTTTATTACAATTTGACTAAAAATTTATATAAAATTAAAAAAGATAGAAGTAAATTTCATCTAAATTCACTCAAATTTAACTCCACCAACAAAAAAACTCATCAAAATCCAAAAAAATTGAAGTTGGTTTCAAATTACTTTATTACAATTTGACTAAAAATTTATATAAAATTAAAAAAAATAGAAGTAAATTTCATCTAAATTCAATCAAATTTAACTCCTCCAACCAAAAAACTCATCAAAATCCAAAAAAATCGAAGTTGGTTTCAAATTACTTTATTACAATTTGACTAAAAATTTATATAAAATCCAAAAAAATAAAATTAAATTCCATCTAAATTCACTCAAATTTTAACTCCTCCAACAAAAAAACTCATCAAAATTAAAAAAAATCGAAGATTGTTTCACATTACTTTATTACAATTGGACTAAAAATTTATATAAAATCCAAAAAAATAGAAGTAAATTTCATCTATATTCACTCAAATTTAACTCCACCAACAAAAAAACTCATCAAAATCCAAAAAAATCGAAGTTGGTTTCGAATTACTTTATTACAATTTGACTAAAAATTTATATAAAATCGAAAAAAAAATACAAGTAAATTTCATCTAAATTCACTCGAATTTAACTCCCCCAACAAAAAAACTCATCAAAATACATAAAAATAGAAATTGGTTTCAAATTACTTTATTACAATTTGACTAAAAATTTATATAAAATCCAAAAAAATAGAAGTAAATTTCATCTACATTCACTCAAATTTAACTCCTCCAACAAAAAAACTCATCAAAATAAAAAAAATCGAAGTTGGTTTCAAATTACTTTATTACAATTTGATTAAAAATTTATATAAAATAAAAAAAATAGAAGTAAATTTCATCTAAATTCAATCAAATTTAACTCCTCCAACCAAAAAACTCATCAAAATCCAAAAAAATCGAAGTTGGTTTCAAATTACTTTATTACAATTTGACTAAAAATTTATATAAAATCCAAAAAAATAAAATTAAATTCCATCTAAATTCACTCAAATTTAACTCCTCCAACAAAAAAACTCATCAAAATTAAAAAAAATCGAAGATTGTTTCACATTACTTTATTACAATTGGACTAAAAATTTATATAAAATCCAAAAAAATAGAAGTAAATTTCATCTAAATTCACTCAAATTTAACTCCACCAACAAAAAAACTCATCAAAATCCAAAAAATCGAAGTTGGTTTCAAATTACTTTATTACAATTTGACTAAAAATTTATATAAAATCCAAAAAAATAAAATTAAATTCCATCTAAATTCACTCAAATTTAACTCCTCCAACAAAAAAACTCATCAAAATCCAAAAAATCGAAGTTGGTTTCAAATTACTTTATTACAATTTGACTAAAAATTTATATAAAATAAAAAAAAATAGAAGTAAATTTCATCTAAATTCACTCAAATTTAACTCCTCCAACGAAAAAACTCATCAAAATCCAAAAAAATCGAAGTTGGTTTCAAATTACTTTATTACAATTTGACTAAAAATTTATATAAAATCAAAAAAAAATAGGTGTTAATTTCATCTAAATTTACTCAAATTTAACTCCTCCAACAACCAAAATCATCAAAATCCAAAAAAATCGAAGTTGGTTTCAAATTCCGTTAATACAATTTGACTAAAAATTTATATAAAATAAAAAAAATAGAAGTAAATTTCATCTAAATTCACTCAAATTTAACTCCTCCAACAAAAAAACTCTTCAAAATCCAAAAAAATCGAAGTTGGTTTAAAATTACTTTATTACAATTAGACTAAAAATTTATATAAAATCCAAAAAATAGGTGTAAATTTCATCTAAATTTACTGACATTTAACTCCTCCACCAACCAAATTAATCAAAATCCAAAAAAATCGAAGTTGGTTTCAAATTACTTTATTACAATTTGACTAAAAATTTATATAAAATTAAAAAAGATAGAAGTAAATTTCATCTAAATTCACTCAAATTTAACTCCACCAACAAAAAAACTCATCAAAATCCAAAAAAATTGAAGTTGGTTTCAAATTACTTTATTACAATTTGACTAAAAATTTATATAAAATTAAAAAAAATAGAAGTAAATTTCATCTAAATTCAATCAAATTTAACTCCTCCAACCAAAAAACTCATCAAAATCCAAAAAAATCGAAGTTGGTTTCAAATTACTTTATTACAATTTGACTAAAAATTTATATAAAATTAAAAAAGATAGAAGTAAATTCCATCTAAATTCACTCAAATTTAACTCCTCCAACAAAAAAACTCATCAAAATTTAAAAAAATCGAAGATTGTTTCACATTACTTTATTACAATTGGACTAAAAATTTGTATAAAATCCAAAAAAATAGAAGTAAATTTCATCTAAATTCACTAAAATTTAACTCGTCCTACAAAAAAACTTATCAAAATCCTAAAAAATCGAAGTTGATTTCAAATTCCGTTAATACAATTTGACTAAAAATTTATATAAAATCAAAAAAAAAATAGAAGTAAATTTCATCTAAATTCACTCAAATTTAACTCCTCCAACAACCAAAATCATCAAAATCCAAAAAAATCGAAGTTGGTTTCAAATTCCGTTAATACAATTTGACTAAAAATTTATATAAAATAAAAAAAATAGAAGTAAATTTCATCTAAATTCACTCAAATTTAACTCCTCCAACAAAAAAACTCTTCAAAATCCAAAAAAATCGAAGTTGGTTTAAAATTACTTTATTACAATTTGACTAAAAATTTATATAAAATCCAAAAAAATAGGTGTAAATTTCATCTAAATTTACTGACATTTAACTCCTCCACCAACCAAATTAATCAAAATCCAAAAAAATCGAAGTTGGTTTCAAATTACTTTATTACAATTTGACTAAAAATTTATATAAAATTAAAAAAGATAGAAGTAAATTTCATCTAAATTCACTCAAATTTAACTCCACCAACAAAAAAACTCATCAAAATCCAAAAAAATTGAAGTTGGTTTCAAATTACTTTATTACAATTTGACTAAAAATTTATATAAAATTAAAAAAAATAGAAGTAAATTTCATCTAAATTCAATCAAATTTAACTCCTCCAACCAAAAAACTCATCAAAATCCAAAAAAATCGAAGTTGGTTTAAAATTACTTTATTACAATTTGATTAAATATTTATATAAAATCCAAAAAAATAGGTGTTAATTTCATCTAAATTTACTGAAATTTAACTCCTCCAACAACCAAACTCATCAAAATCCAAAAAAATCGAAGTTGGATTCAAATTACTTTATTACAATTTGACTAAAAATTTATATAAAATCCAAAAAAATAAAATTAAATTCCATCTAAATTCACTCAAATTTAACTCCTCCAACAAAAAAACTCATCAAAATCCAAAAAAATCGATGTAGGTTTCAAATTACTTTATTACAATTTGACTAAAAATTTATATAAAATCCAAAAAAATAGAAGTAAATTTCATCTACATTCACTCAAATTTAACTCCTCTAACAAAAAAACTCATCAAAATCCAAAAAATCGAAGTTGGTTTCAAATTACTTTATTACAATTTGACTAAAAATTTATATAAAATAAAAAAAAATAGAAGTAAATTTCATCTAAATTCACTCAAATTTAACTCCTCCAACAAAAAAACTCATCAAAATCCAAAAAAATCGAAGTTGGTTTCAAATTACTTTATTACAATTTGACTAAAAATTTATATAAAATCAAAAAAAAATAGGTGTTAATTTCATCTAAATTTACTCAAATTTAACTCCTACAACAACCAAAATCATCAAAATCCAAAAAAATCGAAGTTGGTTTCAAATTCCGTTAATACAATTTGACTAAAAATTTATATAAAATCAAAAAAAAAATAGAAGTAAATTTCATCTAAATTCACTCAAATTTAACTCCTCCAACAACCAAAATCATCAAAATCCAAAAAAATCGAAGTTGGTTTCAAATTCCGTTAATACAATTTGACTAAAAATTTATATAAAATAAAAAAAATAGAAGTAAATTTCATCTAAATTCACTCAAATTTAACTCCTCCAACAAAAAAACTCTTCAAAATCCAAAAAAATCGAAGTTGGTTTAAAATTACTTTATTACAATTTGACTAAAAATTTATATAAAATCCAAAAAAATAGGTGTAAATTTCATCTAAATTTACTGACATTTAACTCCTCCACCAACCAAATTAATCAAAATCCAAAAAAATCGAAGTTGGTTTCAAATTACTTTATTACAATTTGACTAAAAATTTATATAAAATTAAAAAAGATAGAAGTAAATTTCATCTAAATTCACTCAAATTTAACTCCACCAACAAAAAAACTCATCAAAATCCAAAAAAATTGAAGTTGGTTTCAAATTACTTTATTACAATTTGACTAAAAATTTATATAAAATTAAAAAAAATAGAAGTAAATTTCATCTAAATTCAATCAAATTTAACTCCTCCAACCAAAAAACTCATCAAAATCCAAAAAAATCGAAGTTGGTTTCAAATTACTTTATTACAATTTGACTAAAAATTTATATAAAATCCAAAAAAATAAAATTAAATTCCATCTAAATTCACTCAAATTTTAACTCCTCCAACAAAAAAACTCATCAAAATTAAAAAAAATCGAAGATTGTTTCACATTACTTTATTACAATTGGACTAAAAATTTATATAAAATCCAAAAAAATAGAAGTAAATTTCATCTAAATTCACTCAAATTTAACTCCACCAACAAAAAAACTCATCAAAATCCAAAAAATCGAAGTTGGTTTCAAATTACTTTATTACAATTTGACTAAAAATTTATATAAAATCCAAAAAAATAAAATTAAATTCCATCTAAATTCACTCAAATTTAACTCCTCCAACAAAAAAACTCATCAAAATCCAAAAAAATCGAAGTTGGTTTCAAATTACTTTATTACAATTTGACTAAAAATTTATATAAAATTAAAAAAAATAGAAGTAAATTTCATCTAAATTCAATCAAATTTAACTCCTCCAACCAAAAAACTCATCAAAATCCAAAAAAATCGAAGTTGGTTTCAAATTACTTTATTACAATTTGACTAAAAATTTATATAAAATCCAAAAAAATAAAATTAAATTCCATCTAAATTCACTCAAATTTTAACTCCTCCAACAAAAAAACTCATCAAAATTAAAAAAAATCGAAGATTGTTTCACATTACTTTATTACAATTGGACTAAAAATTTATATAAAATCCAAAAAAATAGAAGTAAATTTCATCTATATTCACTCAAATATAACTCCACCAACAAAAAAACTCATCAAAATCCAAAAAAATCGAAGTTGGTTTCAAATTACTTTATTACAATTTGACTAAAAATTTATATAAAATTAAAAAAAATAGAAGTAAATTTCATCTAAATTCACTCAAATTTAACTCCTCCAACAAAAAAACTCATCAAAATCCAAAAAAATCGAAGTTGGTTTCAAATTACTTTATTACAATTTGACTAAAAATTTATATAAAATTAAAAAAGATAGAAGTAAATTTCATCTAAATTCACTCAAATTTAACTCCACCAACAAAAAAACTCATCAAAATCCAAAAAAATTGAAGTTGGTTTCAAATTACTTTATTACAATTTGACTAAAAATTTATATAAAATTAAAAAAAATAGAAGTAAATTTCATCTAAATTCAATCAAATTTAACTCCTCCAACCAAAAAACTCATCAAAATCCAAAAAAATCGAAGTTGGTTTCAAATTACTTTATTACAATTTGACTAAAAATTTATATAAAATCCAAAAAAATAAAATTAAATTCCATCTAAATTCACTCAAATTTTAACTCCTCCAACAAAAAAACTCATCAAAATTAAAAAAAATCGAAGATTGTTTCACATTACTTTATTACAATTGGACTAAAAATTTATATAAAATCCAAAAAAATAGAAGTAAATTTCATCTATATTCACTCAAATTTAACTCCACCAACAAAAAAACTCATCAAAATCCAAAAAAATCGAAGTTGGTTTCGAATTACTTTATTACAATTTGACTAAAAATTTATATAAAATCAAAAAAAAAATACAAGTAAATTTCATCTAAATTCACTCGAATTTAACTCCCCCAACAAAAAAACTCATCAAAATACATAAAAATAGAAATTGGTTTCAAATTACTTTATTACAATTTGACTAAAAATTTATATAAAATCCAAAAAAATAGAAGTAAATTTCATCTACATTCACTCAAATTTAACTCCTCCAACAAAAAAACTCATCAAAATAAAAAAAAATCGAAGTTGGTTTCAAATTACTTTATTACAATTTGATTAAAAATTTATATAAAATAAAAAAATAGAAGTAAATTTCATCTAAATTCAATCAAATTTAACTCCTCCAACCAAAAAACTCATCAAAATCCAAAAAAATCGAAGTTGGTTTCAAATTACTTTATTACAATTTGACTAAAAATTTATATAAAATCCAAAAAAATAAAATTAAATTCCATCTAAATTCACTCAAATTTAACTCCTCCAACAAAAAAACTCATCAAAATTAAAAAAAATCGAAGATTGTTTCACATTACTTTATTACAATTGGACTAAAAATTTATATAAAATCCAAAAAAATAGAAGTAAATTTCATCTAAATTCACTCAAATTTAACTCCACCAACAAAAAAACTCATCAAAATCCAAAAAATCGAAGTTGGTTTCAAATTACTTTATTACAATTTGACTAAAAATTTATATAAAATCCAAAAAAATAAAATTAAATTCCATCTAAATTCACTCAAATTTAACTCCTCCAACAAAAAAACTCATCAAAATCCAAAAAAATCGAAGTTGGTTTCAAATTACTTTATTACAATTTGACTAAAAATTTATATAAAATCAAAAAAAAATAGGTGTTAATTTCATCTAAATTTACTCAAATTTAACTCCTCCAACAACCAAAATCATAAAAATCCAAAAAAATCGAAGTTGGTTTCAAATTCCGTTAATACAATTTGACTAAAAATTTATATAAAATAAAAAAAATAGAAGTAAATTTCATCTAAATTCACTCAAATTTAACTCCTCCAACAAAAAAACTCATCAAAATCAAAAAAATCGAAGTTGGTTTCAAATTACTTTATTACAATTTGATTAAAAATTTATATAAAATAAAAAAAATAGAAGTAAATTTCATCTAAATTCAATCAAATTTAACTCCTCCAACCAAAAAACTCATCAAAATCCAAAAAAATCGAAGTTGGTTTCAAATTACTTTATTACAATTTGACTAAAAATTTATATAAAATCCAAAAAAATAAAATTAAATTCCATCTAAATTCACTCAAATTTAACTCCTCCAACAAAAAAACTCATCAAAATTAAAAAAAATCGAAGATTGTTTCACATTACTTTATTACAATTGGACTAAAAATTTATATAAAATCCAAAAAAATAGAAGTAAATTTCATCTAAATTCACTCAAATTTAACTCCACCAACAAAAAAACTCATCAAAATCCAAAAAATCGAAGTTGGTTTCAAATTACTTTATTACAATTTGACTAAAAATTTATATAAAATCCAAAAAAATAAAATTAAATTCCATCTAAATTCACTCAAATTTAACTCCTCCAACAAAAAAACTCATCAAAATCCAAAAAAATCGAAGTTGGTTTCAAATTACTTTATTACAATTTGACTAAAAATTTATATAAAATTAAAAAAAATAGAAGTAAATTTCATCTAAATTCAATCAAATTTAACTCCTCCAACCAAAAAACTCATCAAAATCCAAAAAAATCGAAGTTGGTTTCAAATTACTTTATTACAATTTGACTAAAAATTTATATAAAATCCAAAAAAATAAAATTAAATTCCATCTAAATTCACTCAAATTTTAACTCCTCCAACAAAAAAACTCATCAAAATTAAAAAAAATCGAAGATTGTTTCACATTACTTTATTACAATTGGACTAAAAATTTATATAAAATCCAAAAAAATAGAAGTAAATTTCATCTATATTCACTCAAATATAACTCCACCAACAAAAAAACTCATCAAAATCCAAAAAAATCGAAGTTGGTTTCGAATTACTTTATTACAATTTGACTAAAAATTTATATAAAATCCAAAAAAATAAAATTAAATTCCATCTAAATTCACTCAAATTTTAACTCCTCCAACAAAAAAACTCATCAAAATTAAAAAAAATCGAAGATTGTTTCACATTACTTTATTACAATTGGACTAAAAATTTATATAAAATCCAAAAAAATAGAAGTAAATTTCATCTATATTCACTCAAATTTAACTCCACCAACAAAAAAACTCATCAAAATCCAAAAAAATCGAAGTTGGTTTCGAATTACTTTATTACAATTTGACTAAAAATTTATATAAAATCAAAAAAAAAATACAAGTAAATTTCATCTAAATTCACTCGAATTTAACTCCCCCAACAAAAAAACTCATCAAAATACATAAAAATAGAAATTGGTTTCAAATTACTTTATTACAATTTGACTGAAAATTTATATAAAATCCAAAAAAATAGAAGTAAATTTCATCTACATTCACTCAAATTTAACTCCTCCAACAAAAAAACTCATCAAAATCAAAAAAATCGAAGTTGGTTTCAAATTACTTTATTACAATTTGATTAAAAATTTATATAAAATAAAAAAAATAGAAGTAAATTTCATCTAAATTCAATCAAATTTAACTCCTCCAACCAAAAAACTCATCAAAATCCAAAAAAATCGAAGTTGGTTTCAAATTACTTTATTACAATTTGACTAAAAATTTATATAAAATCCAAAAAAATAAAATTAAATTCCATCTAAATTCACTCAAATTTAACTCCTCCAACAAAAAAAACTCATCAAAATTAAAAAAAATCGAAGATTGTTTCACATTACTTTATTACAATTGGACTAAAAATTTATATAAAATCCAAAAAAATAGAAGTAAATTTCATCTAAAATCACTCAAATTTAACTCCACCAACAAAAAAACTCATCAAAATCCAAAAAATCGAAGTTGGTTTCAAATTACTTTATTACAATTTGACTAAAAATTTATATAAAATCCAAAAAAATAAAATTAAATTCCATCTAAATTCACTCAAATTTAACTCCTCCAACAAAAAAACTCATCAAAATCCAAAAAAATCGAAGTTGGTTTCAAATTACTTTATTACAATTTGACTAAAAATTTATATAAAATTAAAAAAAAATAGGTGTTAATTTCATCTACATTTACTCAAATTTAACTCCTCCAACAACCAAAATCATAAAATCCAAAAAAATCGAAGTTGGTTTCAAATTCCGTTAATACAATTTGACTAAAAATTTATATAAAATAAAAAAAATAGAAGTAAATTTCATCTAAATTCACTCAAATTTAACTCCTCCAACAAAAAAACTCTTCAAAATCCAAAAAAATCGAAGTTGGTTTAAAATTACTTTATTACAATTAGACTAAAAATTTATAGAAAATCCAAAAAATAGGTGTAAATTTCATCTAAATTTACTGACATTTAACTCCTCCACCAACCAAATTAATCAAAATCCAAAAAAATCGAAGTTGGTTTCAAATTACTTTATTACAATTTGACTAAAAATTTCTATAAAATTAAAAAAGATAGTAGTAAATTTCATCTAAATTCACTCAAATTTAACTCCACCAACAAAAAAACTCATCAAAATCCAAAAAAATTGAAGTTGGTTTCAAATTACTTTATTACAATTTGACTAAAAATTTATATAAAATCCAAAAAAATAGAAGTAAATTTCATCTACATTCACTCAAATTTAACTCCTCTAACAAAAAAACTCATCAAAATCCAAAAAATCGAAGTTGGTTTCAAATTACTTTATTACAATTTGACTAAAAATTTATATAAAATAAAAAAAAATAGAAGTAAATTTCATCTAAATTCACTCAAATTTAACTCCTCCAACAAAAAAACTCATCAAAATCCAAAAAAATCGAAGTTGGTTTCAAATTACTTTATTACAATTTGACTAAAAATTTATATAAAATCAAAAAAAAAATAGGTGTTAATTTCATCTAAATTTACTCAAATTTAACTCCTACAACAACCAAAATCATCAAAATCCAAAAAAATCGAAGTTGGTTTCAAATTCCGTTAATACAATTTGACTAAAAATTTATATAAAATCAAAAAAAAAATAGAAGTAAATTTCATCTAAATTCACTCAAATTTAACTCCTCCAACAACCAAAATCATCAAAATCCAAAAAAATCGAAGTTGGTTTCAAATTCCGTTAATACAATTTGACTAAAAATTTATATAAAATAAAAAAAATAGAAGTAAATTTCATCTAAATTCACTCAAATTTAACTCCTCCAACAAAAAAACTCTTCAAAATCCAAAAAAATCGAAGTTGGTTTAAAATTACTTTATTACAATTTGACTAAAAATTTATATAAAATCCAAAAAAATAGGTGTAAATTTCATCTAAATTTACTGACATTTAACTCCTCCACCAACCAAATTAATCAAAATCCAAAAAAATCGAAGTTGGTTTCAAATTACTTTATTACAATTTGACTAAAAATTTATATAAAATTAAAAAAGATAGAAGTAAATTTCATCTAAATTCACTCAAATTTAACTCCACCAACAAAAAAACTCATCAAAATCCAAAAAAATTGAAGTTGGTTTCAAATTACTTTATTACAATTTGACTAAAAATTTATATAAAATTAAAAAAAATAGAAGTAAATTTCATCTAAATTCAATCAAATTTAACTCCTCCAACCAAAAAACTCATCAAAATCCAAAAAAATCGAAGTTGGTTTCAAATTACTTTATTACAATTTGACTAAAAATTTATATAAAATCCAAAAAAATAAAATTAAATTCCATCTAAATTCACTCAAATTTTAACTCCTCCAACAAAAAAACTCATCAAAATTAAAAAAAATCGAAGATTGTTTCACATTACTTTATTACAATTGGACTAAAAATTTATATAAAATCCAAAAAAATAGAAGTAAATTTCATCTATATTCACTCAAATTTAACTCCACCAACAAAAAAACTCATCAAAATCCAAAAAAATCGAAGTTGGTTTCGAATTACTTTATTACAATTTGACTAAAAATTTATATAAAATCGAAAAAAAAATACAAGTAAATTTCATCTAAATTCACTCGAATTTAACTCCCCCAACAAAAAAACTCATCAAAATACATAAAAATAGAAATTGGTTTCAAATTACTTTATTACAATTTGACTAAAAATTTATATAAAATCCAAAAAAATAGAAGTAAATTTCATCTACATTCACTCAAATTTAACTCCTCCAACAAAAAAACTCATCAAAATAAAAAAAATCGAAGTTGGTTTCAAATTACTTTATTACAATTTGATTAAAAATTTATATAAAATAAAAAAAATAGAAGTAAATTTCATCTAAATTCAATCAAATTTAACTCCTCCAACCAAAAAACTCATCAAAATCCAAAAAAATCGAAGTTGGTTTCAAATTACTTTATTACAATTTGACTAAAAATTTATATAAAATCCAAAAAAATAAAATTAAATTCCATCTAAATTCACTCAAATTTAACTCCTCCAACAAAAAAACTCATCAAAATTAAAAAAAATCGAAGATTGTTTCACATTACTTTATTACAATTGGACTAAAAATTTATATAAAATCCAAAAAAATAGAAGTAAATTTCATCTAAATTCACTCAAATTTAACTCCACCAACAAAAAAACTCATCAAAATCCAAAAAATCGAAGTTGGTTTCAAATTACTTTATTACAATTTGACTAAAAATTTATATAAAATCCAAAAAAATAAAATTAAATTCCATCTAAATTCACTCAAATTTAACTCCTCCAACAAAAAAACTCATCAAAATCCAAAAAATCGAAGTTGGTTTCAAATTACTTTATTACAATTTGACTAAAAATTTATATAAAATAAAAAAAAATAGAAGTAAATTTCATCTAAATTCACTCAAATTTAACTCCTCCAACGAAAAAACTCATCAAAATCCAAAAAAATCGAAGTTGGTTTCAAATTACTTTATTACAATTTGACTAAAAATTTATATAAAATCAAAAAAAAATAGGTGTTAATTTCATCTAAATTTACTCAAATTTAACTCCTCCAACAACCAAAATCATCAAAATCCAAAAAAATCGAAGTTGGTTTCAAATTCCGTTAATACAATTTGACTAAAAATTTATATAAAATAAAAAAAATAGAAGTAAATTTCATCTAAATTCACTCAAATTTAACTCCTCCAACAAAAAAACTCTTCAAAATCCAAAAAAATCGAAGTTGGTTTAAAATTACTTTATTACAATTAGACTAAAAATTTATATAAAATCCAAAAAATAGGTGTAAATTTCATCTAAATTTACTGACATTTAACTCCTCCACCAACCAAATTAATCAAAATCCAAAAAAATCGAAGTTGGTTTCAAATTACTTTATTACAATTTGACTAAAAATTTATATAAAATTAAAAAAGATAGAAGTAAATTTCATCTAAATTCACTCAAATTTAACTCCACCAACAAAAAAACTCATCAAAATCCAAAAAAATTGAAGTTGGTTTCAAATTACTTTATTACAATTTGACTAAAAATTTATATAAAATTAAAAAAAATAGAAGTAAATTTCATCTAAATTCAATCAAATTTAACTCCTCCAACCAAAAAACTCATCAAAATCCAAAAAAATCGAAGTTGGTTTCAAATTACTTTATTACAATTTGACTAAAAATTTATATAAAATTAAAAAAGATAGAAGTAAATTCCATCTAAATTCACTCAAATTTAACTCCTCCAACAAAAAAACTCATCAAAATTTAAAAAAATCGAAGATTGTTTCACATTACTTTATTACAATTGGACTAAAAATTTGTATAAAATCCAAAAAAATAGAAGTAAATTTCATCTAAATTCACTAAAATTTAACTCGTCCTACAAAAAAACTTATCAAAATCCTAAAAAATCGAAGTTGATTTCAAATTCCGTTAATACAATTTGACTAAAAATTTATATAAAATCAAAAAAAAAATAGAAGTAAATTTCATCTAAATTCACTCAAATTTAACTCCTCCAACAACCAAAATCATCAAAATCCAAAAAAATCGAAGTTGGTTTCAAATTCCGTTAATACAATTTGACTAAAAATTTATATAAAATAAAAAAAATAGAAGTAAATTTCATCTAAATTCACTCAAATTTAACTCCTCCAACAAAAAAACTCTTCAAAATCCAAAAAAATCGAAGTTGGTTTAAAATTACTTTATTACAATTTGACTAAAAATTTATATAAAATCCAAAAAAATAGGTGTAAATTTCATCTAAATTTACTGACATTTAACTCCTCCACCAACCAAATTAATCAAAATCCAAAAAAATCGAAGTTGGTTTCAAATTACTTTATTACAATTTGACTAAAAATTTATATAAAATTAAAAAAGATAGAAGTAAATTTCATCTAAATTCACTCAAATTTAACTCCACCAACAAAAAAACTCATCAAAATCCAAAAAAATTGAAGTTGGTTTCAAATTACTTTATTACAATTTGACTAAAAATTTATATAAAATTAAAAAAAATAGAAGTAAATTTCATCTAAATTCAATCAAATTTAACTCCTCCAACCAAAAAACTCATCAAAATCCAAAAAAATCGAAGTTGGTTTAAAATTACTTTATTACAATTTGATTAAATATTTATATAAAATCCAAAAAAATAGGTGTTAATTTCATCTAAATTTACTGAAATTTAACTCCTCCAACAACCAAACTCATCAAAATCCAAAAAAATCGAAGTTGGATTCAAATTACTTTATTACAATTTGACTAAAAATTTATATAAAATCCAAAAAAATAAAATTAAATTCCATCTAAATTCACTCAAATTTAACTCCTCCAACAAAAAAACTCATCAAAATCCAAAAAAATCGATGTAGGTTTCAAATTACTTTATTACAATTTGACTAAAAATTTATATAAAATCCAAAAAAATAGAAGTAAATTTCATCTACATTCACTCAAATTTAACTCCTCTAACAAAAAAACTCATCAAAATCCAAAAAATCGAAGTTGGTTTCAAATTACTTTATTACAATTTGACTAAAAATTTATATAAAATAAAAAAAAATAGAAGTAAATTTCATCTAAATTCACTCAAATTTAACTCCTCCAACAAAAAAACTCATCAAAATCCAAAAAAATCGAAGTTGGTTTCAAATTACTTTATTACAATTTGACTAAAAATTTATATAAAATCAAAAAAAAATAGGTGTTAATTTCATCTAAATTTACTCAAATTTAACTCCTACAACAACCAAAATCATCAAAATCCAAAAAAATCGAAGTTGGTTTCAAATTCCGTTAATACAATTTGACTAAAAATTTATATAAAATCAAAAAAAAAATAGAAGTAAATTTCATCTAAATTCACTCAAATTTAACTCCTCCAACAACCAAAATCATCAAAATCCAAAAAAATCGAAGTTGGTTTCAAATTCCGTTAATACAATTTGACTAAAAATTTATATAAAATAAAAAAAATAGAAGTAAATTTCATCTAAATTCACTCAAATTTAACTCCTCCAACAAAAAAACTCTTCAAAATCCAAAAAAATCGAAGTTGGTTTAAAATTACTTTATTACAATTTGACTAAAAATTTATATAAAATCCAAAAAAATAGGTGTAAATTTCATCTAAATTTACTGACATTTAACTCCTCCACCAACCAAATTAATCAAAATCCAAAAAAATCGAAGTTGGTTTCAAATTACTTTATTACAATTTGACTAAAAATTTATATAAAATTAAAAAAGATAGAAGTAAATTTCATCTAAATTCACTCAAATTTAACTCCACCAACAAAAAAACTCATCAAAATCCAAAAAAATTGAAGTTGGTTTCAAATTACTTTATTACAATTTGACTAAAAATTTATATAAAATTAAAAAAAATAGAAGTAAATTTCATCTAAATTCAATCAAATTTAACTCCTCCAACCAAAAAACTCATCAAAATCCAAAAAAATCGAAGTTGGTTTCAAATTACTTTATTACAATTTGACTAAAAATTTATATAAAATCCAAAAAAATAAAATTAAATTCCATCTAAATTCACTCAAATTTTAACTCCTCCAACAAAAAAACTCATCAAAATTAAAAAAAATCGAAGATTGTTTCACATTACTTTATTACAATTGGACTAAAAATTTATATAAAATCCAAAAAAATAGAAGTAAATTTCATCTAAATTCACTCAAATTTAACTCCACCAACAAAAAAACTCATCAAAATCCAAAAAATCGAAGTTGGTTTCAAATTACTTTATTACAATTTGACTAAAAATTTATATAAAATCCAAAAAAATAAAATTAAATTCCATCTAAATTCACTCAAATTTAACTCCTCCAACAAAAAAACTCATCAAAATCCAAAAAAATCGAAGTTGGTTTCAAATTACTTTATTACAATTTGACTAAAAATTTATATAAAATTAAAAAAAATAGAAGTAAATTTCATCTAAATTCAATCAAATTTAACTCCTCCAACCAAAAAACTCATCAAAATCCAAAAAAATCGAAGTTGGTTTCAAATTACTTTATTACAATTTGACTAAAAATTTATATAAAATCCAAAAAAATAAAATTAAATTCCATCTAAATTCACTCAAATTTTAACTCCTCCAACAAAAAAACTCATCAAAATTAAAAAAAATCGAAGATTGTTTCACATTACTTTATTACAATTGGACTAAAAATTTATATAAAATCCAAAAAAATAGAAGTAAATTTCATCTATATTCACTCAAATATAACTCCACCAACAAAAAAACTCATCAAAATCCAAAAAAATCGAAGTTGGTTTCAAATTACTTTATTACAATTTGACTAAAAATTTATATAAAATTAAAAAAAATAGAAGTAAATTTCATCTAAATTCACTCAAATTTAACTCCTCCAACAAAAAAACTCATCAAAATCCAAAAAAATCGAAGTTGGTTTCAAATTACTTTATTACAATTTGACTAAAAATTTATATAAAATTAAAAAAGATAGAAGTAAATTTCATCTAAATTCACTCAAATTTAACTCCACCAACAAAAAAACTCATCAAAATCCAAAAAAATTGAAGTTGGTTTCAAATTACTTTATTACAATTTGACTAAAAATTTATATAAAATTAAAAAAAATAGAAGTAAATTTCATCTAAATTCAATCAAATTTAACTCCTCCAACCAAAAAACTCATCAAAATCCAAAAAAATCGAAGTTGGTTTCAAATTACTTTATTACAATTTGACTAAAAATTTATATAAAATCCAAAAAAATAAAATTAAATTCCATCTAAATTCACTCAAATTTTAACTCCTCCAACAAAAAAACTCATCAAAATTAAAAAAAATCGAAGATTGTTTCACATTACTTTATTACAATTGGACTAAAAATTTATATAAAATCCAAAAAAATAGAAGTAAATTTCATCTATATTCACTCAAATTTAACTCCACCAACAAAAAAACTCATCAAAATCCAAAAAAATCGAAGTTGGTTTCGAATTACTTTATTACAATTTGACTAAAAATTTATATAAAATCAAAAAAAAAATACAAGTAAATTTCATCTAAATTCACTCGAATTTAACTCCCCCAACAAAAAAACTCATCAAAATACATAAAAATAGAAATTGGTTTCAAATTACTTTATTACAATTTGACTAAAAATTTATATAAAATCCAAAAAAATAGAAGTAAATTTCATCTACATTCACTCAAATTTAACTCCTCCAACAAAAAAACTCATCAAAATAAAAAAAAATCGAAGTTGGTTTCAAATTACTTTATTACAATTTGATTAAAAATTTATATAAAATAAAAAAATAGAAGTAAATTTCATCTAAATTCAATCAAATTTAACTCCTCCAACCAAAAAACTCATCAAAATCCAAAAAAATCGAAGTTGGTTTCAAATTACTTTATTACAATTTGACTAAAAATTTATATAAAATCCAAAAAAATAAAATTAAATTCCATCTAAATTCACTCAAATTTAACTCCTCCAACAAAAAAACTCATCAAAATCCAAAAAATCGAAGTTGGTTTCAAATTACTTTATTACAATTTGACTAAAAATTTATATAAAATCCAAAAAAATAAAATTAAATTCCATCTAAATTCACTCAAATTTAACTCCTCCAACAAAAAAACTCATCAAAATCCAAAAAAATCGAAGTTGGTTTCAAATTACTTTATTACAATTTGACTAAAAATTTATATAAAATCAAAAAAAAATAGGTGTTAATTTCATCTAAATTTACTCAAATTTAACTCCTCCAACAACCAAAATCATAAAAATCCAAAAAAATCGAAGTTGGTTTCAAATTCCGTTAATACAATTTGACTAAAAATTTATATAAAATAAAAAAAATAGAAGTAAATTTCATCTAAATTCACTCAAATTTAACTCCTCCAACAAAAAAACTCATCAAAATCAAAAAAATCGAAGTTGGTTTCAAATTACTTTATTACAATTTGATTAAAAATTTATATAAAATAAAAAAAATAGAAGTAAATTTCATCTAAATTCAATCAAATTTAACTCCTCCAACCAAAAAACTCATCAAAATCCAAAAAAATCGAAGTTGGTTTCAAATTACTTTATTACAATTTGACTAAAAATTTATATAAAATCCAAAAAAATAAAATTAAATTCCATCTAAATTCACTCAAATTTAACTCCTCCAACAAAAAAACTCATCAAAATTAAAAAAAATCGAAGATTGTTTCACATTACTTTATTACAATTGGACTAAAAATTTATATAAAATCCAAAAAAATAGAAGTAAATTTCATCTAAATTCACTCAAATTTAACTCCACCAACAAAAAAACTCATCAAAATCCAAAAAATCGAAGTTGGTTTCAAATTACTTTATTACAATTTGACTAAAAATTTATATAAAATCCAAAAAAATAAAATTAAATTCCATCTAAATTCACTCAAATTTAACTCCTCCAACAAAAAAACTCATCAAAATCCAAAAAAATCGAAGTTGGTTTCAAATTACTTTATTACAATTTGACTAAAAATTTATATAAAATTAAAAAAAATAGAAGTAAATTTCATCTAAATTCAATCAAATTTAACTCCTCCAACCAAAAAACTCATCAAAATCCAAAAAAATCGAAGTTGGTTTCAAATTACTTTATTACAATTTGACTAAAAATTTATATAAAATCCAAAAAAATAAAATTAAATTCCATCTAAATTCACTCAAATTTTAACTCCTCCAACAAAAAAACTCATCAAAATTAAAAAAAATCGAAGATTGTTTCACATTACTTTATTACAATTGGACTAAAAATTTATATAAAATCCAAAAAAATAGAAGTAAATTTCATCTATATTCACTCAAATATAACTCCACCAACAAAAAAACTCATCAAAATCCAAAAAAATCGAAGTTGGTTTCGAATTACTTTATTACAATTTGACTAAAAATTTATATAAAATCAAAAAAAAAATACAAGTAAATTTCATCTAAATTCACTCGAATTTAACTCCCCCAACAAAAAAACTCATCAAAATTAAAAAAAATCGAAGATTGTTTCACATTACTTTATTACAATTGGACTAAAAATTTATATAAAATCCAAAAAAATAGAAGTAAATTTCATCTAAATTCACTCAAATTTAACTCCACCAACAAAAAAACTCATCAAAATCCAAAAAAATCGAAGTTGGTTTCAAATTACTTTATTACAATTTGACTAAAAATTTATATAAAATCCAAAAAAATAAAATTAAATTCCATCTAAATTCACTCAAATTTAACTCCTCCAACAAAAAAACTCATCAAAATTAAAAAAAATCGAAGATTGTTTCACATTACTTTATTACAATTGGACTAAAAATTTATATAAAATCCAAAAAAATAGAAGTAAATTTCATCTAAATTCACTCAAATTTAACTCCACCAACAAAAAAACTCATCAAAATCCAAAAAATCGAAGTTGGTTTCAAATTACTTTATTACAATTTGACTAAAAATTTATATAAAATCCAAAAAAATAAAATTAAATTCCATCTAAATTCACTCAAATTTAACTCCTCCAACAAAAAAACTCATCAAAATCCAAAAAAATCGAAGTTGGTTTCAAATTACTTTATTACAATTTGACTAAAAATTTATATAAAATTAAAAAAAATAGAAGTAAATTTCATCTAAATTCAATCAAATTTAACTCCTCCAACCAAAAAACTCATCAAAATCCAAAAAAATCGAAGTTGGTTTCAAATTACTTTATTACAATTTGACTAAAAATTTATATAAAATCCAAAAAAATAAAATTAAATTCCATCTAAATTCACTCAAATTTTAACTCCTCCAACAAAAAAACTCATCAAAATTAAAAAAAATCGAAGATTGTTTCACATTACTTTATTACAATTGGACTAAAAATTTATATAAAATCCAAAAAAATAGAAGTAAATTTCATCTATATTCACTCAAATATAACTCCACCAACAAAAAAACTCATCAAAATCCAAAAAAATCGAAGTTGGTTTCGAATTACTTTATTACAATTTGACTAAAAATTTATATAAAATCAAAAAAAAAATACAAGTAAATTTCATCTAAATTCACTCGAATTTAACTCCCCCAACAAAAAAACTCATCAAAATTAAAAAAAATCGAAGATTGTTTCACATTACTTTATTACAATTGGACTAAAAATTTATATAAAATCCAAAAAAATAGAAGTAAATTTCATCTAAATTCACTCAAATTTAACTCCACCAACAAAAAAACTCATCAAAATCCAAAAAATCGAAGTTGGTTTCAAATTACTTTATTACAATTTGACTAAAAATTTATATAAAATCCAAAAAAATAAAATTAAATTCCATCTAAATTCACTCAAATTTAACTCCTCCAACAAAAAAACTCATCAAAATTAAAAAAAATCGAAGATTGTTTCACATTACTTTATTACAATTGGACTAAAAATTTATATAAAATCCAAAAAAATAGAAGTAAATTTCATCTAAATTCACTCAAATTTAACTCCACCAACAAAAAAACTCATCAAAATCCAAAAAATCGAAGTTGGTTTCAAATTACTTTATTACAATTTGACTAAAAATTTATATAAAATCCAAAAAAATAAAATTAAATTCCATCTAAATTCACTCAAATTTAACTCCTCCAACAAAAAAACTCATCAAAATCCAAAAAAATCGAAGTTGGTTCCAAATTACTTTATTACAATTTGACTAAAAATTTATATAAAATCAAAAAAAAATAGGTGTTAATTTCATCTAAATTTACTCAAATTTTACTCCTCCAACAACCAAAATCATAAAAATCCAAAAAAATCGAAGTTGGTTTCAAATTCCGTTAATACAATTTGACTAAAAATTTATATAAAATAAAAAAAATAGAAGTAAATTTCATCTAAATTCACTCAAATTTAACTCCTCCAACAAAAAAACTCTTCAAAATCCAAAAAAATCGAAGTTGGTTTAAAATTACTTTATTACAATTAGACTAAAAATTTATATAAAATCCAAAAAATAGGTGTAAATTTCATCTAAATTTACTGACATTTAACTCCTCCACCAACCAAATTAATCAAAATCCAAAAAAATCGAAGTTGGTTTCAAATTACTTTATTACTATTTGACTAAAAATTTATATAAAATTAAAAAAGATAGTAAATTTCATCTAAATTCACTCAAATTTAACTCCACCAACAAAAAAACTCATCAAAATCCAAAAAAATTGAAGTTGGTTTCAAATTACTTTATTACAATTTGACTAAAAATTTATATAAAATTAAAAAAAATAGAAGTAAATTTCATCTAAATTCAATCAAATTTAACTCCTCCAACCAAAAAACTCATCAAAATCCAAAAAAATCGAAGTTGGTTTCAAATTACTTTATTACAATTTGACTAAAAATTTATATAAAATTAAAAAAGATAGAAGTAAATTCCATCTAAATTCACTCAAATTTAACTCCTCCAACAAAAAAACTCATCAAAATTTAAAAAAATCGAAGATTGTTTCACATTACTTTATTACAATTGGACTAAAAATTTGTATAAAATCCAAAAAAATAGAAGTAAATTTCATCTAAATTCACTAAAATTTAACTCGTCCTGCAAAAAAACTTATCAAAATCCTAAAAAATCGAAGTTGATTTCAAATTCCGTTAATACAATTTGACTAAAAATTTATATAAAATCAAAAAAAAAATAGAAGTAAATTTCATCTAAATTCACTCAAATTTAACACCTCCAACAACCAAAATCATCAAAATCCAAAAAAATCGAAGTTGGTTTCAAATTCCGTTAATACAATTTGACTAAAAATTTATATAAAATAAAAAAAATAGAAGTAAATTTCATCTAAATTCACTCAAATTTAACTCCTCCAACAAAAAAACTCTTCAAAATCCAAAAAAATCGAAGTTGGTTTAAAATTACTTTATTACAATTTGACTAAAAATTTATATAAAATCCAAAAAAATAGGTGTAAATTTCATCTAAATTTACTGACATTTAACTCCTCCACCAACCAAATTAATCAAAATCCAAAAAAATCGAAGTTGGTTTCAAATTACTTTATTACAATTTGACTAAAAATTTATATAAAATTAAAAAAGATAGCAGTAAATTTCATCTAAATTCACTCAAATTTAACTCCACCAACAAAAAAACTCATCAAAATCCAAAAAAATTGAAGTTGGTTTCAAATTACTTTATTACAATTTGACTAAAAATTTATATAAAATTAAAAAAAAAAAAAGTAAATTTCATCTAAATTCAATCAAATTTAACTCCTCCAACCAAAAAACTCATCAAAATCCAAAAAAATCGAAGTTGGTTTCAAAATACTTTATTACAATTTGACTAAAAATTTATATCAAATCCAAAAAAATTAAATTAAATTCCATCTAAATTCACTCAAATTTAACTCCACCAACAAAAAAACTCATCAAAATCCAAAAAAATTGAAGTTGGTTTCAAATTACTTTATTACAATTTGACTAAAAATTTATATAAAATTAAAAAAAAAAAAAGTAAATTTCATCTAAATTCAATCAAATTTAACTCCTCCAACCAAAAAACTCATCAAAATCCAAAAAAATCGAAGTTGGTTTCAAAATACTTTATTACAATTTGACTAAAAATTTATATCAAATCCAAAAAAATTAAATTAAATTCCATCTAAATTCACTCAAATTTTAACTCCTCCAACAAAAAAACTCATCAAAATTAAAAAAAATCGAAGATTGTTTCACATTACTTTATTACAATTGGACTAAAAATTTATATAAAATCCAAAAAAATAGAAGTAAATTTCATCTATATTCACTCAAATTTAACTCCACCAACAAAAAAACTCATCAAAATCCAAAAAAATCGAAGTTGGTTTCGAATTACTTTATTACAATTTGACTAAAAATTTATATAAAATCAAAAAAAAAATACAAGTAAATTTCATCTAAATTCACTCGAATTTAACTCCCCCAACAAAAAAACTCATCAAAATACATAAAAATAGAAATTGGTTTCAAATTACTTTATTACAATTTGACTAAAAATTTATATAAAATCCAAAAAAATAGAAGTAAATTTCATCTACATTCACTCAAATTTAACTCCTCCAACAAAAAAACTCATCAAAATCCAAAAAATCGAAGTTGGTTTCAAATTACTTTATTACAATTTGACTAAAAATTTATATAAAATAAAAAAAATAGAAGTAAATTTCATCTAAATTCAATCAAATTTAACTCCTCCAACCAAAAAACTCATCAAAATCCAAAAAAATCGAAGTTGGTTTCAAATTACTTTATTACAATTTGACTAAAAATTTATATAAAATCCAAAAAAATAAAATTAAATTCCATCTAAATTCACTCAAATTTAACTCCTCCAACAAAAAAACTCATCAAAATTAAAAAAAATCGAAGATTGTTTCACATTACTTTATTACAATTGGACTAAAAATTTATATAAAATCCAAAAAAATAGAAGTAAATTTCATCTAAATTCACTCAAATTTAACTCCACCAACAAAAAAACTCATCAAAATCCAAAAAATCGAAGTTGGTTTCAAATTACCTTATTACAATTTGACTAAAAATTTATATAAAATCCAAAAAAATAAAATTAAATTCCATCTAAATTCACTCAAATTTAACTCCTCCAACAAAAAAACTCATCAAAATCCAAAAAAATCGAAGTTGGTTTCAAATTACTTTATTACAATTTGACTAAAAATTTATATAAAATCCAAAAAAATAGAAGTAAATTTCATCTACATTCACTCAAATTTAACTTCTCCAACAAAAAAACTCATCAAAATTTAAAAAAATCGAAGATTGTTTCACATTACTTTATTACAATTGGACTAAAAATTTGTATAAAATCCAAAAAAATAGAAGTAAATTTCATCTAAATTCACTAAAATTTAACTCGTCCTACAAAAAAACTTATCAAAATCCTAAAAAATCGAAGTTGATTTCAAATTCCGTTAATACAATTTGACTAAAAATTTATATAAAATCCAAAAAATAGGTGTAAATTTCATCTAAATTTACTGACATTTAACTCCTCCACCAACCAAATTAATCAAAATCCAAAAAAATCGAAGTTGGTTTCAAATTACTTTATTACAATTTGACTAAAAATTTATATAAAATTAAAAAAGATAGTAGTAAATTTCATCTAAATTCACTCAAATTTAACTCCACCAACAAAAAAACTCATCAAAATCCAAAAAAATTGAAGTTGGTTTCAAATTACTTTATTACAATTTGACTAAAAATTTATATAAAATTAAAAAAAATAGAAGTAAATTTCATCTAAATTCAATCAAATTTAACTCCTCCAACCAAAAAACTCATCAAAATCCAAAAAAATCGAAGTTGGTTTCAAATTACTTTATTACAATTTGACTAAAAATTTATATAAAATTAAAAAAGATAGAAGTAAATTCCATCTAAATTCACTCAAATTTAACTCCTCCAACAAAAAAACTAATCAAAATTTAAAAAAATCGAAGATTGTTTCACATTACTTTATTACAATTGGACTAAAAATTTGTATAAAATCCAAAAAAATAGAAGTAAATTTCATCTAAATTCACTAAAATTTAACTCGTCCTACAAAAAAACTTATCAAAATCCTAAAAAATCGAAGTTGATTTCAAATTCCGTTAATACAATTTGACTAAAAATTTATATAAAATCAAAAAAAAAATAGAAGTAAATTTCATCTAAATTCACTCAAATTTAACTCCTCCAACAACCAAAATCATCAAAATCCAAAAAAATCGAAGTTGGTTTCAAATTCCGTTATTACAATTTGACTAAAAATTTATATAAAATCCAAAAAAATAGGTGTAAATTTCATCTAAATTTACTGACATTTAACTCCTCCACCAACCAAATTAATCAAAATCCAAAAAAATCGAAGTTGGTTTCAAATTACTTTATTACAATTTGACTAAAAATTTATATAAAATTAAAAAAGATAGAAGTAAATTTCATCTAAATTCACTCAAATTTAACTCCACCAACAAAAAAACTCATCAAAATCCAAAAAAATCGAAGTTGGTTTCAAATTACTTTATTACAATTTGACTAAAAATTTATATAAAATCAAAAAAAAAAATACAAGTAAATTTCATCTAAATTCACTCGAATTTAACTCCCCCAACAAAAAAACTCATCAAAATACATAAAAATAGAAATTGGTTTCAAATTACTTTATTACAATTTGACTAAAAATTTATATAAAATCCAAAAAAATAGAAGTAAATTTCATCTACATTCACTCAAATTTAACTCCTCCAACAAAAAAACTCATCAAAATCCAAAAAATCGAAGTTGGTTTCAAATTACTTTATTACAATTTGACTAAAAATTCATATAAAATAAAAAAAATAGAAGTAAATTTCATCTAAATTCAATCAAATTTAACTCCTCCAACCAAAAAACTCATCAAAATCCAAAAAAATCGAAGTTGGTTTCAAATTACTTTATTACAATTTGACTAAAAATTTATATAAAATCCAAAAAAATAAAATTAAATTCCATCTAAATTCACTCAAATTTAACTCCTCCAACAAAAAAACTCATCAAAATTAAAAAAAATCGAAGATTGTTTCACATTACTTTATTACAATTTGACTAAAAATTTATATAAAATCCAAAAAAATAGAAGTAAATTTCATCTACATTCACTCAAATTTAACTCCTCCAACAAAAAAACTCATCAAAATCCAAAAAATCGAAGTTGGTTTCAAATTACTTTATTACAATTTGACTAAAAATTTATATAAAATAAAAAAAATAGAAGTAAATTTCATCTAAATTCAATCAAATTTAACTCCTCCAACCAAAAAACTCATCAAAATCCAAAAAAATCGAAGTTGGTTTCAAATTACTTTATTACAATTTGACTAAAAATTTATATAAAATCCAAAAAAATAAAATTAAATTCCATCTAAATTCACTCAAATTTAACTCCTCCAACAAAAAAACTCATCAAAATTAAAAAAAATCGAAGATTGTTTCACATTACTTTATTACAATTGGACTAAAAATTTATATAAAATCCAAAAAAATAGAAGTAAATTTCATCTAAATTCACTCAAATTTAACTCCACCAACAAAAAAACTCATCAAAATCCAAAAAATCGAAGTTGGTTTCAAATTACCTTATTACAATTTGACTAAAAATTTATATAAAATCCAAAAAAATAAAATTAAATTCCATCTAAATTCACTCAAATTTAACTCCTCCAACAAAAAAACTCATCAAAATCCAAAAAAATCGAAGTTGGTTTCAAATTACTTTATTACAATTTGACTAAAAATTTATATAAAATCCAAAAAAATAGAAGTAAATTTCATCTACATTCACTCAAATTTAACTTCTCCAACAAAAAAACTCATCAAAATTTAAAAAAATCGAAGATTGTTTCACATTACTTTATTACAATTGGACTAAAAATTTGTATAAAATCCAAAAAAATAGAAGTAAATTTCATCTAAATTCACTAAAATTTAACTCGTCCTACAAAAAAACTTATCAAAATCCTAAAAAATCGAAGTTGATTTCAAATTCCGTTAATACAATTTGACTAAAAATTTATATAAAATCCAAAAAATAGGTGTAAATTTCATCTAAATTTACTGACATTTAACTCCTCCACCAACCAAATTAATCAAAATCCAAAAAAATCGAAGTTGGTTTCAAATTACTTTATTACAATTTGACTAAAAATTTATATAAAATTAAAAAAGATAGTAGTAAATTTCATCTAAATTCACTCAAATTTAACTCCACCAACAAAAAAACTCATCAAAATCCAAAAAAATTGAAGTTGGTTTCAAATTACTTTATTACAATTTGACTAAAAATTTATATAAAATTAAAAAAAATAGAAGTAAATTTCATCTAAATTCAATCAAATTTAACTCCTCCAACCAAAAAACTCATCAAAATCCAAAAAAATCGAAGTTGGTTTCAAATTACTTTATTACAATTTGACTAAAAATTTATATAAAATTAAAAAAGATAGAAGTAAATTCCATCTAAATTCACTCAAATTTAACTCCTCCAACAAAAAAACTAATCAAAATTTAAAAAAATCGAAGATTGTTTCACATTACTTTATTACAATTGGACTAAAAATTTGTATAAAATCCAAAAAAATAGAAGTAAATTTCATCTAAATTCACTAAAATTTAACTCGTCCTACAAAAAAACTTATCAAAATCCTAAAAAATCGAAGTTGATTTCAAATTCCGTTAATACAATTTGACTAAAAATTTATATAAAATCAAAAAAAAAATAGAAGTAAATTTCATCTAAATTCACTCAAATTTAACTCCTCCAACAACCAAAATCATCAAAATCCAAAAAAATCGAAGTTGGTTTCAAATTCCGTTATTACAATTTGACTAAAAATTTATATAAAATCCAAAAAAATAGGTGTAAATTTCATCTAAATTTACTGACATTTAACTCCTCCACCAACCAAATTAATCAAAATCCAAAAAAATCGAAGTTGGTTTCAAATTACTTTATTACAATTTGACTAAAAATTTATATAAAATTAAAAAAGATAGAAGTAAATTTCATCTAAATTCACTCAAATTTAACTCCACCAACAAAAAAACTCATCAAAATCCAAAAAAATCGAAGTTGGTTTCAAATTACTTTATTACAATTTGACTAAAAATTTATATAAAATCAAAAAAAAAAATACAAGTAAATTTCATCTAAATTCACTCGAATTTAACTCCCCCAACAAAAAAACTCATCAAAATACATAAAAATAGAAATTGGTTTCAAATTACTTTATTACAATTTGACTAAAAATTTATATAAAATCCAAAAAAATAGAAGTAAATTTCATCTACATTCACTCAAATTTAACTCCTCCAACAAAAAAACTCATCAAAATCCAAAAAATCGAAGTTGGTTTCAAATTACTTTATTACAATTTGACTAAAAATTCATATAAAATAAAAAAAATAGAAGTAAATTTCATCTAAATTCAATCAAATTTAACTCCTCCAACCAAAAAACTCATCAAAATCCAAAAAAATCGAAGTTGGTTTCAAATTACTTTATTACAATTTGACTAAAAATTTATATAAAATCCAAAAAAATAAAATTAAATTCCATCTAAATTCACTCAAATTTAACTCCTCCAACAAAAAAACTCATCAAAATTAAAAAAAATCGAAGATTGTTTCACATTACTTTATTACAATTGGACTAAAAATTTATATAAAATCCAAAAAAATAGAAGTAAATTTCATCTAAATTCACTCAAATTTAACTCCACCAACAAAAAAACTCATCAAAATCCAAAAAATCGAAGTTGGTTTCAAATTACCTTATTACAATTTGACTAAAAATTTATATAAAATCCAAAAAAATAAAATTAAATTCCATCTAAATTCACTCAAATTTAACTCCTCCAACAAAAAAACTCATCAAAATCCAAAAAAATCGAAGTTGGTTTCAAATTACTTTATTACAATTTGACTAAAAATTTATATAAAATCCAAAAAAATAAAATTAAATTCCATCTAAATTCACTCAAATTTAACTCCTCCAACAAAAAAACTCATCAAAATCCAAAAAAATCGAAGTTGGTTTCAAATTACTTTATTACAATTTGACTAAAAATTTATATAAAATCAAAAAAAATAGGTGTTAATTTCATCTAAATTTACTCAAATTTAACTCCTCCAACAACCAAAATCATAAAAATCCAAAAAAATCGAAGTTGGTTTCAAATTCCGTTAATACAATTTGACTAAAAATTTATATAAAATAAAAAAAATAGAAGTAAATTTCATCTAAATTCACTCAAATTTAACTCCTCCAACAAAAAAACTCTTCAAAATCCAAAAAAATCGAAGTTGGTTTAAAATTACTTTATTACAATTAGACTAAAAATTTATATAAAATCCAAAAAATAGGTGTAAATTTCATCTAAATTTACTGACATTTAACTCCTCCACCAACCAAATTAATCAAAATCCAAAAAAATCGAAGTTGGTTTCAAATTACTTTATTACAATTTGACTAAAAATTTATATAAAATTAAAAAAGATAGAAGTAAATTTCATCTAAATTCACTCAAATTTAACTCCACCAACAAAAAAACTCATCAAAATCCTAAAAAATCGAAGTTGATTTCAAATTCCGTTAATACAATTTGACTAAAAATTTATATAAAATCAAAAAAAAAATAGAAGTAAATTTCATCTAAATTCACTCAAATTTAACTCCTCCAACAACCAAAATCATCAAAATCCAAAAAAATCGAAGTTGGTTTCAAATTCCGTTAATACAATTTAACTAAAAATTTATATAAAATAAAAAAAATAGAAGTAAATTTCATCTAAATTCACTCAAATTTAACTCCTCCAACAAAAAAACTCTTCAAAATCCAAAAAAATCGAAGTTGGTTTAAAATTACTTTATTACAATTTGACTAAAAATTTATATAAAATCCAAAAAAATAGGTGTAAATTTCATCTAAATTTACTGACATTTAACTCCTCCACCAACCAAATTAATCAAAATCCAAAAAAATCGAAGTTGGTTTCAAATTACTTTATTACAATTTGACTAAAAATTTATATAAAATTAAAAAAGATAGAAGTAAATTTCATCTAAATTCACTCAAATTTAACTCCACCAACAAAAAAACTCATCAAAATCCAAAAAATCGAAGTTGGTTTCAAATTACTTTATTACAATTTGACTAAAAATTTATATAAAATTAAAAAAAATAGAAGTAAATTTCATCTAAATTCAATCAAATTGTACTCCTCCAACCAAAAAACTCATCAAAATCCAAAAAAATCGAAGTTGGTTTCAAATTACTTTATTACAATTTGACTAAAAATTTATATCAAATCCAAAAAAATTAAATTAAATTCCATCTAAATTCACTCAAATTTTAACTCCTCCAACAAAAAAACTCATCAAAATTAAAAAAAATCGAAGATTGTTTCACATTACTTTATTACAATTGGACTAAAAATTTATATAAAATCCAAAAAAATAGAAGTAAATTTCATCTATATTCACTCAAATTTAACTCCACCAACAAAAAAACTCATCAAAATCCAAAAAAATCGAAGTTGGTTTCGAATTACTTTATTACAATTTGACTAAAAATTTATATAAAATCAAAAAAAAAAATACAAGTAAATTTCATCTAAATTCACTCGAATTTAACTCCCCCAACAAAAAAACTCATCAAAATACATAAAAATAGAAATTGGTTTCAAATTACTTTATTACAATTTGACTAAAAATTTATATAAAATCCAAAAAAATAGAAGTAAATTTCATCTACATTCACTCAAATTTAACTCCTCCAACAAAAAAACTCATCAAAATCCAAAAAATCGAAGTTGGTTTCAAATTACTTTATTACAATTTGACTAAAAATTTATATAAAATTAAAAAAAATAGATGTAAATTTCATCTAAATTCAATCAAATTTAACTCCTCCAACCAAAAAACTCATCAAAATCCAAAAAAATCGAAGTTGGTTTCAAATTACTTTATTACAATTTGACTAAAAATTTATATAAAATCCAAAAAAATAAAATTAAATTCCATCTAAATTCACTCAAATTTAACTCCTCCAACAAAAAAACTCATCAAAATTAAAAAAAATCGAAGATTGTTTCACATTACTTTATTACAATTGGACTAAAAATTTATATAAAATCCAAAAAAATAGAAGTAAATTTCATCTAAATTCACTCAAATTTAACTCCACCAACAAAAAAACTCATCAAAATCCAAAAAATCGAAGTTGGTTTCAAATTACCTTATTACAATTTGACTAAAAATTTATATAAAATCCAAAAAAATAAAATTAAATTCCATCTAAATTCACTCAAATTTAACTCCTCCAACAAAAAAACTCATCAAAATCCAAAAAAATCGAAGTTGGTTTCAAATTACTTTATTACAATTTGACTAAAAATTTATATAAAATCCAAAAAAATAAAATTAAATTCCATCTAAATTCACTCAAATTTAACTCCTCCAACAAAAAAACTCATCAAAATCCAAAAAAATCGAAGTTGGTTTCAAATTACTTTATTACAATTTGACTAAAAATTTATATAAAATCAAAAAAAATAGGTGTTAATTTCATCTAAATTTACTCAAATTTAACTCCTCCAACAACCAAAATCATAAAAATCCAAAAAAATCGAAGTTGGTTTCAAATTCCGTTAATACAATTTGACTAAAAATTTATATAAAATAAAAAAAATAGAAGTAAATTTCATCTAAATTCACTCAAATTTAACTCCTCCAACAAAAAAACTCTTCAAAATCCAAAAAAATCGAAGTTGGTTTAAAATTACTTTATTACAATTAGACTAAAAATTTATATAAAATCCAAAAAATAGGTGTAAATTTCATCTAAATTTACTGACATTTAACTCCTCCACCAACCAAATTAATCAAAATCCAAAAAAATCGAAGTTGGTTTCAAATTACTTTATTACAATTTGACTAAAAATTTATATAAAATTAAAAAAGATAGAAGTAAATTTCATCTAAATTCACTCAAATTTAACTCCACCAACAAAAAAACTCATCAAAATCCTAAAAAATCGAAGTTGATTTCAAATTCCGTTAATACAATTTGACTAAAAATTTATATAAAATCAAAAAAAAAATAGAAGTAAATTTCATCTAAATTCACTCAAATTTAACTCCTCCAACAACCAAAATCATCAAAATCCAAAAAAATCGAAGTTGGTTTCAAATTCCGTTAATACAATTTAACTAAAAATTTATATAAAATAAAAAAAATAGAAGTAAATTTCATCTAAATTCACTCAAATTTAACTCCTCCAACAAAAAAACTCTTCAAAATCCAAAAAAATCGAAGTTGGTTTAAAATTACTTTATTACAATTTGACTAAAAATTTATATAAAATCCAAAAAAATAGGTGTAAATTTCATCTAAATTTACTGACATTTAACTCCTCCACCAACCAAATTAATCAAAATCCAAAAAAATCGAAGTTGGTTTCAAATTACTTTATTACAATTTGACTAAAAATTTATATAAAATTAAAAAAGATAGAAGTAAATTTCATCTAAATTCACTCAAATTTAACTCCACCAACAAAAAAACTCATCAAAATCCAAAAAATCGAAGTTGGTTTCAAATTACTTTATTACAATTTGACTAAAAATTTATATAAAATTAAAAAAAATAGAAGTAAATTTCATCTAAATTCAATCAAATTGTACTCCTCCAACCAAAAAACTCATCAAAATCCAAAAAAATCGAAGTTGGTTTCAAATTACTTTATTACAATTTGACTAAAAATTTATATCAAATCCAAAAAAATTAAATTAAATTCCATCTAAATTCACTCAAATTTTAACTCCTCCAACAAAAAAACTCATCAAAATTAAAAAAAATCGAAGATTGTTTCACATTACTTTATTACAATTGGACTAAAAATTTATATAAAATCCAAAAAAATAGAAGTAAATTTCATCTATATTCACTCAAATTTAACTCCACCAACAAAAAAACTCATCAAAATCCAAAAAAATCGAAGTTGGTTTCGAATTACTTTATTACAATTTGACTAAAAATTTATATAAAATCAAAAAAAAAATACAAGTAAATTTCATCTAAATTCACTCGAATTTAACTCCCCCAACAAAAAAACTCATCAAAATACATAAAAATAGAAATTGGTTTCAAATTACTTTATTACAATTTGACTAAAAATTTATATAAAATCCAAAAAAATAGAAGTAAATTTCATCTAAATTCACTCAAATTTAACTCCTCCAACAAAAAAACTCTTCAAAATCCAAAAAAATCGAAGTTGGTTTAAAATTACTTTATTACAATTTGACTAAAAATTTATATAAAATCCAAAAAATAGGTGTAAATTTCATCTAAATTTACTGACATTTAACTCCTCCACCAACCAAATTAATCAAAATCCAAAAAAATCGAAGTTGGTTTCAAATTACTTTATTACAATTTGACTAAAAATTTATATAAAATTAAAAAAGATAGAAGTAAATTTCATCTAAATTCACTCAAATTTAACTCCACCAACAAAAAAACTCATCAAAATCCAAAAAAATCGAAGTTGGTTTCAAATTACTTTATTACAATTTGACTAAAAATTTATATAAAATTAAAAAAGATAGAAGTAAATTCCATCTAAATTCACTCAAATTTAACTCCTCCAACAAAAAAACTCATCAAAATTTAAAAAAATCGAAGATTGTTTCACATTACTTTATTACAATTGGACTAAAAATTTGTATAAAATCCAAAAAAATAGAAGTAAATTTCATCTAAATTCACTCAAATTTAACTCGTCCTACAAAAAAACTTATCAAAATCCTAAAAAATCGAAGTTGATTTCAAATTACTTTATTACAATTTGACTAAAAATTTATATAAAATTAAAAAAGATAGAAGTAAATTCCATCTAAATTCACTCAAATTTAACTCCTCCAACAAAAAAACTCATCAAAATCCAAAAAAATCGAAGTTGGTTTCAAATTACTTTATTACAATTTGACTAAAAATTTATATAAAATCCAAAAAATAGGTGTAAATTTCATCTAAATTTACTGACATTTAACTCCTCCACCAACCAAATTAATCAAAATCCAAAAAAATCGAAGTTGGTTTCAAATTACTTTATTACAATTTGACTAAAAATTTATATAAAATCAAAAAAAAAATAGGTGTTAATTTCATCTAAATTTACTCAAATTTAACTCCTCCAACAACCAAAATCATCAAAATCCAAAAAAATCGAAGTTGGTTTCAAATTCCGTTAATACAATTTGACTAAAAATTTATATAAAATAAAAAAAATAGAAGTAAATTTCATCTAAATTCACTCAAATTTAACTCCTCCAACAAAAAAACTCTTCAAAATCCAAAAAAATCGAAGTTGGTTTAAAATTACTTTATTACAATTTGACTAAAAATTTATATAAAATCCAAAAAATAGGTGTAAATTTCATCTAAATTTACTGACATTTAACTCCTCCACCAACCAAATTAATCAAAATCCAAAAAAATCGAAGTTGGTTTCAAATTACTTTATTACAATTTGACTAAAAATTTATATAAAATTAAAAAAGATAGAAGTAAATTTCATCTAAATTCACTCAAATTTAACTCCACCAACAAAAAAACTCATCAAAATCCAAAAAAATCGAAGTTGGTTTCAAATTACTTTATTACAATTTGACTAAAAATTTATATAAAATTAAAAAAGATAGAAGTAAATTCCATCTAAATTCACTCAAATTTAACTCCTCCAACAAAAAAACTCATCAAAATTTAAAAAAATCGAAGATTGTTTCACATTACTTTATTACAATTGGACTAAAAATTTGTATAAAATCCAAAAAAATAGAAGTAAATTTCATCTAAATTCACTCAAATTTAACTCGTCCTACAAAAAAACTTATCAGAATCCTAAAAAATCGAAGTTGATTTCAAATTACTTTATTACAATTTGACTAAAAATTTATATAAAATTAAAAAAGATAGAAGTAAATTCCATCTAAATTCACTCAAATTTAACTCCTCCAACAAAAAAACTCATCAAAATCCAAAAAAATCGAAGTTGGTTTCAAATTACTTTATTACAATTTGACTAAAAATTTATATAAAATCCAAAAAATAGGTGTAAATTTCATCTAAATTTACTGACATTTAACTCCTCCACCAACCAAATTAATCAAAATCCAAAAAAATCGAAGTTGGTTTCAAATTACTTTATTACAATTTGACTAAAAATTTATATAAAATCAAAAAAAAAATAGGTGTTAATTTCATCTAAATTTACTCAAATTTAACTCCTCCAACAACCAAAATCATCAAAATCCAAAAAAATCGAAGTTGGTTTCAAATTCCGTTAATACAATTTGACTAAAAATTTATATAAAATAAAAAAAATAGAAGTAAATTTCATCTAAATTCACTCAAATTTAACTCCTCCAACAAAAAAACTCTTCAAAATCCAAAAAAATCGAAGTTGGTTTAAAATTACTTTATTACAATTTGACTAAAAATTTATATAAAATCCAAAAAATAGGTGTAAATTTCATCTAAATTTACTGACATTTAACTCCTCCACCAACCAAATTAATCAAAATCCAAAAAAATCGAAGTTGGTTTCAAATTACTTTATTACAATTTGACTAAAAATTTATATAAAATTAAAAAAAAAATACAAGTAAATTTCATCTAAATTCACTCGAATTTAACTCCCCCAACAAAAAAACTCATCAAAATACATAAAAATAGAAATTGGTTTCAAATTACTTTATTACAATTTGACTAAAAATTTATATAAAATCCAAAAAAATAGAAGTAAATTTCATCTAAATTCACTCAAATTTAACTCCTCCAACAAAAAAACTCTTCAAAATCCAAAAAAATCGAAGTTGGTTTAAAATTACTTTATTACAATTTGACTAAAAATTTATATAAAATCCAAAAAATAGGTGTAAATTTCATCTAAATTTACTGACATTTAACTCCTCCACCAACCAAATTAATCAAAATCCAAAAAAATCGAAGTTGGTTTCAAATTACTTTATTACAATTTGACTAAAAATTTATATAAAATTAAAAAAGATAGAAGTAAATTTCATCTAAATTCACTCAAATTTAACTCCACCAACAAAAAAACTCATCAAAATCCAAAAAAATCGAAGTTGGTTTCAAATTACTTTATTACAATTTGACTAAAAATTTATATAAAATTAAAAAAGATAGAAGTAAATTCCATCTAAATTCACTCAAATTTAACTCCTCCAACAAAAAAACTCATCAAAATTTAAAAAAATCGAAGATTGTTTCACATTACTTTATTACAATTGGACTAAAAATTTGTATAAAATCCAAAAAAATAGAAGTAAATTTCATCTAAATTCACTCAAATTTAACTCGTCCTACAAAAAAACTTATCAAAATCCTAAAAAATCGAAGTTGATTTCAAATTACTTTATTACAATTTGACTAAAAATTTATATAAAATTAAAAAAGATAGAAGTAAATTCCATCTAAATTCACTCAAATTTAACTCCTCCAACAAAAAAACTCATCAAAATCCAAAAAAATCGAAGTTGGTTTCAAATTACTTTATTACAATTTGACTAAAAATTTATATAAAATCCAAAAAATAGGTGTAAATTTCATCTAAATTTACTGACATTTAACTCCTCCACCAACCAAATTAATCAAAATCCAAAAAAATCGAAGTTGGTTTCAAATTACTTTATTACAATTTGACTAAAAATTTATATAAAATCAAAAAAAAAATAGGTGTTAATTTCATCTAAATTTACTCAAATTTAACTCCTCCAACAACCAAAATCATCAAAATCCAAAAAAATCGAAGTTGGTTTCAAATTCCGTTAATACAATTTGACTAAAAATTTATATAAAATAAAAAAAATAGAAGTAAATTTCATCTAAATTCACTCAAATTTAACTCCTCCAACAAAAAAACTCTTCAAAATCCAAAAAAATCGAAGTTGGTTTAAAATTACTTTATTACAATTTGACTAAAAATTTATATAAAATCCAAAAAATAGGTGTAAATTTCATCTAAATTTACTGACATTTAACTCCTCCACCAACCAAATTAATCAAAATCCAAAAAAATCGAAGTTGGTTTCAAATTACTTTATTACAATTTGACTAAAAATTTATATAAAATTAAAAAAGATAGAAGTAAATTTCATCTAAATTCACTCAAATTTAACTCCACCAACAAAAAAACTCATCAAAATCCAAAAAAATCGAAGTTGGTTTCAAATTACTTTATTACAATTTGACTAAAAATTTATATAAAATTAAAAAAGATAGAAGTAAATTCCATCTAAATTCACTCAAATTTAACTCCTCCAACAAAAAAACTCATCAAAATTTAAAAAAATCGAAGATTGTTTCACATTACTTTATTACAATTGGACTAAAAATTTGTATAAAATCCAAAAAAATAGAAGTAAATTTCATCTAAATTCACTCAAATTTAACTCGTCCTACAAAAAAACTTATCAGAATCCTAAAAAATCGAAGTTGATTTCAAATTACTTTATTACAATTTGACTAAAAATTTATATAAAATTAAAAAAGATAGAAGTAAATTCCATCTAAATTCACTCAAATTTAACTCCTCCAACAAAAAAACTCATCAAAATCCAAAAAAATCGAAGTTGGTTTCAAATTACTTTATTACAATTTGACTAAAAATTTATATAAAATCCAAAAAATAGGTGTAAATTTCATCTAAATTTACTGACATTTAACTCCTCCACCAACCAAATTAATCAAAATCCAAAAAAATCGAAGTTGGTTTCAAATTACTTTATTACAATTTGACTAAAAATTTATATAAAATCAAAAAAAAATAGGTGTTAATTTCATCTAAATTTACTCAAATTTAACTCCTCCAACAACCAAAATCATCAAAATCCAAAAAAATCGAAGTTGGTTTCAAATTCCGTTAATACAATTTGACTAAAAATTTATATAAAATAAAAAAAATAGAAGTAAATTTCATCTAAATTCACTCAAATTTAACTCCTCCAACAAAAAAACTCTTCAAAATCCAAAAAAATCGAAGTTGGTTTAAAATTACTTTATTACAATTTGACTAAAAATTTATATAAAATCCAAAAAATAGGTGTAAATTTCATCTAAATTTACTGACATTTAACTCCTCCACCAACCAAATTAATCAAAATCCAAAAAAATCGAAGTTGGTTTCAAATTACTTTATTACAATTTGACTAAAAATTTATATAAAATTAAAAAAGATAGAAGTAAATTTCATCTAAATTCACTCAAATTTAACTCCACCAACAAAAAAACTCATCAAAATCCAAAAAAATCGAAGTTGGTTTCAAATTACTTTATTACAATTTGACTAAAAATTTATATAAAATTAAAAAAGATAGAAGTAAATTCCATCTAAATTCACTCAAATTTAACTCCTCCAACAAAAAAACTCATCAAAATTTAAAAAAATCGAAGATTGTTTCACATTACTTTATTACAATTGGACTAAAAATTTGTATAAAATCCAAAAAAATAGAAGTAAATTTCATCTAAATTCACTCAAATTTAACTCGTCCTACAAAAAAACTTATCAAAATCCTAAAAAATCGAAGTTGATTTCAAATTACTTTATTACAATTTGACTAAAAATTTATATAAAATTAAAAAAGATAGAAGTAAATTCCATCTAAATTCACTCAAATTTAACTCCTCCAACAAAAAAACTCATCAAAATCCAAAAAAATCGAAGTTGGTTTCAAATTACTTTATTACAATTTGACTAAAAATTTATATAAAATCCAAAAAATAGGTGTAAATTTCATCTAAATTTACTGACATTTAACTCCTCCACCAACCAAATTAATCAAAATCCAAAAAAATCGAAGTTGGTTTCAAATTACTTTATTACAATTTGACTAAAAATTTATATAAAATCAAAAAAAAATAGGTGTTAATTTCATCTAAATTTACTCAAATTTAACTCCTCCAACAACCAAAATCATCAAAATCCAAAAAAATCGAAGTTGGTTTCAAATTCCGTTAATACAATTTGACTAAAAATTTATATAAAATAAAAAAAATAGAAGTAAATTTCATCTAAATTCACTCAAATTTAACTCCTCCAACAAAAAAACTCTTCAAAATCCAAAAAAATCGAAGTTGGTTTAAAATTACTTTATTACAATTTGACTAAAAATTTATATAAAATCCAAAAAATAGGTGTAAATTTCATCTAAATTTACTGACATTTAACTCCTCCACCAACCAAATTAATCAAAATCCAAAAAAATCGAAGTTGGTTTCAAATTACTTTATTACAATTTGACTAAAAATTTATATAAAATTAAAAAAGATAGAAGTAAATTTCATCTAAATTCACTCAAATTTAACTCCACCAACAAAAAAACTCATCAAAATCCAAAAAAATCGAAGTTGGTTTCAAATTACTTTATTACAATTTGACTAAAAATTTATATAAAATTAAAAAAGATAGAAGTAAATTCCATCTAAATTCACTCAAATTTAACTCCTCCAACAAAAAAACTCATCAAAATTTAAAAAAATCGAAGATTGTTTCACATTACTTTATTACAATTGGACTAAAAATTTGTATAAAATCCAAAAAAATAGAAGTAAATTTCATCTAAATTCACTCAAATTTAACTCGTCCTACAAAAAAACTTATCAAAATCCTAAAAAATCGAAGTTGATTTCAAATTACTTTATTACAATTTGACTAAAAATTTATATAAAATTAAAAAAGATAGAAGTAAATTCCATCTAAATTCACTCAAATTTAACTCCTCCAACAAAAAAACTCATCAAAATCCAAAAAAATCGAAGTTGGTTTCAAATTACTTTATTACAATTTGACTAAAAATTTATATAAAATCCAAAAAATAGGTGTAAATTTCATCTAAATTTACTGACATTTAACTCCTCCACCAACCAAATTAATCAAAATCCAAAAAAATCGAAGTTGGTTTCAAATTACTTTATTACAATTTGACTAAAAATTTATATAAAATCAAAAAAAAAATAGGTGTTAATTTCATCTAAATTTACTCAAATTTAACTCCTCCAACAACCAAAATCATCAAAATCCAAAAAAATCGAAGTTGGTTTCAAATTCCGTTAATACAATTTGACTAAAAATTTATATAAAATAAAAAAAATAGAAGTAAATTTCATCTAAATTCACTCAAATTTAACTCCTCCAACAAAAAAACTCTTCAAAATCCAAAAAAATCGAAGTTGGTTTAAAATTACTTTATTACAATTTGACTAAAAATTTATATAAAATCCAAAAAATAGGTGTAAATTTCATCTAAATTTACTGACATTTAACTCCTCCACCAACCAAATTAATCAAAATCCAAAAAAATCGAAGTTGGTTTCAAATTACTTTATTACAATTTGACTAAAAATTTATATAAAATTAAAAAAGATAGAAGTAAATTTCATCTAAATTCACTCAAATTTAACTCCACCAACAAGAAAACTCATCAAAATCCAAAAAAATTGAAGTTGGTTTCAAATTACTTTATTACAATTTGACTAAAAATTTATATAAAATTAAAAAAAATAGAAGTAAATTTCATCTAAATTCAATCAAATTTAACTCCTCCAACCAAAAAAATCATCAAAATCCAAAAAAATCGAAGTTGGTTTCAAATTACTTTATTACAATTTGACTAAAAATTTATATAAAATTAAAAAAGATAGAAGTAAATTTCATCTAAATTCACTCAAATTTAACTCCACCAACAAAAAAACTCATCAAAATCCAAAAAAATTGAAGTTGGTTTCAAATTACTTTATTACAATTTGACTAAAAATTTATATAAAATTAAAAAAAATAGAAGTAAATTTCATCTAAATTCAATCAAATTTAACTCCTCCAACCAAAAAACTCATCAAAATCCAAAAAAATCGAAGTTGGTTTCAAATTACTTTATTACAATTTGACTAAAAATTTATATCAAATCCAAAAAAATTAAATTAAATTCCATCTAAATTCACTCAAATTTTAACTCCTCCAACAAAAAAACTCATCAAAATTAAAAAAAATCGAAGATTGTTTCACATTACTTTATTACAATTGGACTAAAAATTTATATAAAATCCAAAAAAATAGAAGTAAATTTCATCTATATTCACTCAAATTTAACTCCACCAACAAAAAAACTCATCAAAATCCAAAAAAATCGAAGTTGGTTTCGAATTACTTTATTACAATTTGACTAAAAATTTATATAAAATCAAAAAAAAAATACAAGTAAATTTCATCTAAATTCACTCGAATTTAACTCCCCCAACAAAAAAACTCATCAAAATACATAAAAATAGAAATTGGTTTCAAATTACTTTATTACAATTTGACTAAAAATTTATATAAAATCCAAAAAAATAGAAGTAAATTTCATCTACATTCACTCAAATTTAACTCCTCCAACAAAAAAACTCATCAAAATCCAAAAAATCGAAGTTGGTTTCAAATTACTTTATTACAATTTGACTAAAAATTTATATAAAATAAAAAAAATAGAAGTAAATTTCATCTAAATTCAATCAAATTTAACTCCTCCAACCAAAAAACTCATCAAAATCCAAAAAAATCGAAGTTGGTTTCAAATTACTTTATTACAATTTGACTAAAAATTTATATAAAATCCAAAAAAATAAAATTAAATTCCATCTAAATTCACTCAAATTTAACTCCTCCAACAAAAAAACTCATCAAAATCCAAAAAAATCGAAGTTGGTTTCAAATTACTTTATTACAATTTGACTAAAAATTTATATAAAATCCAAAAAAATAGAAGTAAATTTCATCTACATTCACTCAAATTTAACTCCTCCAACAAAAAAACTCATCAAAATCCAAAAAATCGAAGTTGGTTTCAAATTACTTTATTACAATTTGACTAAAAATTTATATAAAATAAAAAAAAATAGAAGTAGATTTCATCTAAATTCACTCAAATTTAACTCCTCCAACAAAAAAACTCATCAAAATCCAAAAAAATCGAAGTTGGTTTCAAATTACTTTATTACAATTTGAATAAAAATTTATATAAAATCAAAAAAAAAATAGGTGTTAATTTCATCTAAATTTACTCAAATTTAACTCCTCCAACAACCAAAATCATCAAAATCCAAAAAAATCGAAGTTGGTATCAAATTCCGTTAATACAATTTGACTAAAAATTTATATAAAATAAAAAAAATAGAAGTAAATTTCATCTAAATTCACTCAAATTTAACTCCTCCAACAAAAAAACTCTTCAAAATCCAAAAAAATCGAAGTTGGTTTAAAATTACTTTATTACAATTTGACTAAAAATTTATATAAAATCCAAAAAATAGGTGTAAATTTCATCTAAATTTACTGACATTTAACTCCTCCACCAACCAAATTAATCAAAATCCAAAAAAATCGAAGTTGGTTTCAAATTACTTTATTACAATTTGACTAAAAATTTATATAAAATTAAAAAAGATAGAAGTAAATTTCATCTAAATTCACTCAAATTTAACTCCACCAACAAAAAAACTCATCAAAATCCAAAAAAATCGAAGTTGGTTTCAAATTACTTTATTACAATTTGACTAAAAATTTATATAAAATTAAAAAAGATAGAAGTAAATTCCATCTAAATTCACTCAAATTTAACTCCTCCAACAAAAAAACTCATCAAAATTTAAAAAAATCGAAGTTGGTTTCAAATTACTTTATTACAATTTGACTAAAAATTTATATAAAATTAAAAAAGATAGAAGTAAATTTCATCTAAATTCACTCAAATTTAACTCGTCCTACAAAAAAACTTATCAAAATCCTAAAAAATCGAAGTTGATTTCAAATTACTTTATTACAATTTGACTAAAAATTTATATAAAATTAAAAAAGATAGAAGTAAATTCCATCTAAATTCACTCAAATTTAACTCCTCCAACAAAAAAACTCATCAAAATCCAAAAAAATCGAAGTTGGTTTCAAATTACTTTATTACAATTTGACTAAAAATTTATATAAAATAAAAAAAAATAGAAGTAGATTTCATCTAAATTCACTCAAATTTAACTCCTCCAACAAAAAAACTCATCAAAATCCAAAAAAATCGAAGTTGGTTTCAAATTACTTTATTACAATTTGACTAAAAATTTATATAAAATCAAAAAAAAAATAGGTGTTAATTTCATCTAAATTTACTCAAATTTAACTCCTCCAACAACCAAAATCATCAAAATCCAAAAAAATCGAAGTTGGTTTCAAATTCCGTTAATACAATTTGACTAAAAATTTATATAAAATAAAAAAAATAGAAGTAAATTTCATCTAAATTCACTCAAATTTAACTCCTCCAACAAAAAAACTCTTCAAAATCCAAAAAAATCGAAGTTGGTTTAAAATTACTTTATTACAATTTGACTAAAAATTTATATAAAATCCAAAAAATAGGTGTAAATTTCATCTAAATTTACTGACATTTAACTCCTCCACCAACCAAATTAATCAAAATCCAAAAAAATCGAAGTTGGTTTCAAATTACTTTATTACAATTTGACTAAAAATTTATATAAAATTAAAAAAGATAGAAGTAAATTTCATCTAAATTCACTCAAATTTAACTCCACCAACAAAAAAACTCATCAAAATCCAAAAAAATCGAAGTTGGTTTCAAATTACTTTATTACAATTTGACTAAAAATTTATATAAAATTAAAAAAGATAGAAGTAAATTCCATCTAAATTCACTCAAATTTAACTCCTCCAACAAAAAAACTCATCAAAATTTAAAAAAATCGAAGATTGTTTCACATTACTTTATTACAATTGGACTAAAAATTTATATAAAATCAAAAAAAAATAGAAGTAAATTTCATCTAAATTCACTCAAATTTAACTCCTCCAACAACCAAAATCATCAAAATCCAAAAAAATCGAAGTTGGTTTCAAATTCCGTTAATACAATTTGACTAAAAATTTATATGAAATAAAAAAAAATAGAAGTAAATTTCATCTAAATTCACTCAAATTTAACCACTCCAACAAAAAAACTCATCAAAATCCAAAAAAATCGAAGTTGGTTTAAAATTACTTTATTACAATTTGATTAAAAATTTATATAAAATCCAAAAAAATAGGTGTTAATTTCATCTAAATTTACTGAAATTTAACTCCTCCAACAACCAAACTCATCAAAATCCAAAAAAATCGAAGTTGGATTCAAATTACTTTATTACAATTTGACTAAAAATTTATATAAAATCCAAAAAAATAAAATTAAATTCCATCTAAATTCACTCAAATTTAACTCCTCCAACAAAAAAACTCATCAAAATCCAAAAAAATCGAAGTTGGTTTCAAATTACTTTATTACAATTTGACTAAAAATTTATATAAAATCCAAAAAAAATAGGAGTAAATTTCATCTACATTCACTCAAATTTAACTCCTCCAACAAAAAAACTCATCAAAATCCAAAAAAATCGAAGTTGGTTTCAAATTACTTTATTACAATTTGACTAAAAATTTATATAAAATCCAAAAAAATAGAAGTAAATTTCATCTACATTCACTCAAATTTAACTCCTCCAACAAAAACACTCATCAAAATCCAAAAAATCGAAGTTGGTTTCAAATTACTTTATTACAATTTGACTAAAAATTTATATAAAATAAAAAAAAATAGAAGTAGATTTCATCTAAATTCACTCAAATTTAACTCCTCCAACAAAAAAACTCATCAAAATCCAAAAAAATCGAAGTTGGTTTTAAATTACTTTATTACAATTTGACTAAAAATTTATATAAAATCAAAAAAAAAATAGGTGTTAATTTCATCTAAATTTACTCAAATTTAACTCCTCCAACAACCAAAATCATCAAAATCCAAAAAAATCGAAGTTGGTTTCAAATTCCGTTAATACAATTTGACTAAAAATTTATATAAAATAAAAAAAATAGAAGTAAATTTCATCTAAATTCACTCAAATTTAACTCCTCCAACAAAAAAACTCTTCAAAATCCAAAAAAATCGAAGTTGGTTTAAAATTACTTTATTACAATTTGACTAAAAATTTATATAAAATCCAAAAAATAGGTGTAAATTTCATCTAAATTTACTGACATTTAACTCCTCCACCAACCAAATTAATCAAAATCCAAAAAAATCGAAGTTGGTTTCAAATTACTTTATTACAATTTGACTAAAAATTTATATAAAATTAAAAAAGATAGAAGTAAATTTCATCTAAATTCACTCAAATTTAACTCCACCAACAAAAAAACTCATCAAAATCCAAAAAAATCGAAGTTGGATTCAAATTACTTTATTACAATTTGACTAAAAATTTATATAAAATTAAAAAAGATAGAAGTAAATTCCATCTAAATTCACTCAAATTTAACTCCTCCAACAAAAAAACTCATCAAAATTTAAAAAAATCGAAGATTGTTTCACATTACTTTATTACAATTGGACTAAAAATTTGTATAAAATCCAAAAAAATAGAAGTAAATTTCATCTAAATTCACTAAAATTTAACTCGTCCTACAAAAAAACTTATCAAAATCCTAAAAAATCGAAGTTGATTTCAAATTACTTTATTACAATTTGACTAAAAATTTATATAAAATCAAAAAAAAAATAGAAGTAAATTTCATCTAAATTCACTCAAATTTAACTCCTCCAACAACCAAAATCATCAAAATCCAAAAAAATCGAAGTTGGTTTCAAATTCCGTTAATACAATTTGACTAAAAATTTATATGAAATAAAAAAAAATAGAAGTAAATTTCATCTAAATTCACTCAAATTTAACCACTCCAACAAAAAAACTCATCAAAATCCAAAAAAATCGAAGTTGGTTTAAAATTACTTTATTACAATTTGATTAAAAATTTATATAAAATCCAAAAAAATAGGTGTTAATTTCATCTAAATTTACTGAAATTTAACTCCTCCAACAACCAAACTCATCAAAATCCAAAAAAATCGAAGTTGGATTCAAATTACTTTATTACAATTTTACTAAAAATTTATATAAAATCCAAAAAAATAAAATTAAATTCCATCTAAATTCACTCAAATTTAACTCCTCCAACAAAAAAACTCATCAAAATCCAAAAAAATCGAAGTTGGTTTCAAATTACTTTATTACAATTTGACTAAAAATTTATATAAAATCCAAAAAAAATAGAAGTAAATTTCATCTACATTCACTCAAATTTAACTCCTCCAACAAAAAAACTCATCAAAATCCAAAAAAATCGAAGTTGGTTTCAAATTACTTTATTACAATTTGACTAAAAATTTATATAAAATCCAAAAAAATAGAAGTAAATTTCATCTACATTCACTCAAATTTAACTCCTCCAACAAAAAAACTCATCAAAATCCAAAAAATCGAAGTTGGTTTCAAATTACTTTATTACAATTTGACTAAAAATTTATATAAAATAAAAAAAAATAGAAGTAAATTTCATCTAAATTCACTCAAATTTAACTCCTCCAACAAAAAAACTCATCAAAATCCAAAAAAATCGAAGTTGGTTTCAAATTACTTTATTACAATTTGATTAAAAATTTATATAAAATCAAAAAAAAAATAGGTGTTAATTTCATCTAAATTTACTCAAATTTAACTCCTACAACAACCAAAATCATCAAAATCCAAAAAAATCGAAGTTGGTTTCAAATTCCGTTAATACAATTTGACTAAAAATTTATATAAAATCAAAAAAAAAATAGAAGTAAATTTCATCTAAATTCACTCAAATTTAACTCCTCCAACCAAAAAATTTATCAAAATCCTAAAAAATCGAAGTTGATTTCAAATTACTTTATTACAATTAGACTAAAAATTTATATAAAATAAAAAAAAATAGAAGTAAATTTCATCTACATTCACTCAAATTTAACTCCTCCAACAAAAAAACTCATCAAAATCCAAAAAATCGAAGTTGGTTTCAAATTACTTTATTACAATTTGACTAAAAATTTATATAAAATAAAAAAAAATAGAAGTAAATTTCATCTAAATTCATTCAAATTTAACTCCTCCAACCAAAAAACTCATCAAAATCCAAAAAAATCGAAGTTGGTTTCAAATTACTTTATTACAATTTGACTAAAAATTTATATAAAATTAAAAAAAATAGAAGTAAATTTCATCTAAATTCACTCAAATTTAACTCCACCAACAAAAAAACTCATCAAAATCCAAAAAAATTGAAGTTGGTTTCAAATTACTTTATTACAATTTGACTAAAAATTTATATAAAATTAAAAAAAATAGAAGTAAATTTCATCTAAATTCAATCAAATTTAACTCCTCCAACCAAAAAACTCATCAAAATCCAAAAAAATTGAAGTTGGTTTCAAATTACTTTATTACAATTTGACTAAAAATTTATATAAAATTAAAAAAAATAGAAGTAAATTTCATCTAAATTCAATCAAATTTAACTCCTCCAACCAAAAAACTCATCAAAATCCAAAAAAATCGAAGTTGGTTTCAAATTACTTTATTACAATTTGACTAAAAATTTATATAAAATTAAAAAAGATAGAAGTAAATTTCATCTAAATTCACTCAAATTTAACTCCACCAACAAAAAAACTCATCAAAATCCAAAAAAATTGAAGTTGGTTTCAAATTACTTTATTACAATTTGACTAAAAATTTATATAAAATTAAAAAAAATAGAAGTAAATTTCATCTAAATTCAATCAAATTTAACTCCTCCAACCAAAAAACTCATCAAAATCCAAAAAAATCGAAGTTGGTTTCAAATTACTTTATTACAATTTGACTAAAAATTTATATAAAATTAAAAAAGATAGAAGTAAATTCCATCTAAATTCACTCAAATTTAACTCCTCCAACAAAAAAACTCATCAAAATTTAAAAAAATCGAAGATTGTTTCACATTACTTTATTACAATTGGACTAAAAATTTGTATAAAATCCAAAAAAATAGAAGTAAATTTCATCTAAATTCACTCAAATTTAACTCGTCCTACAAAAAAACTTATCAAAATCCTAAAAAATCGAAGTTGATTTCAAATTACTTTATTACAATTTGACTAAAAATTTATATAAAATTAAAAAAGATAGAAGTAAATTCCATCTAAATTCACTCAAATTTAACTCCTCCAACAAAAAAACTCATCAAAATCCAAAAAAATCGAAGTTGGTTTCAAATTACTTTATTACAATTTGACTAAAAATTTATATAAAATCAAAAAAAAAATAGGTGTTAATTTCATCTAAATTTACTCAAATTTAACTCCTCCAACAACCAAAATCATCAAAATCCAAAAAAATCGAAGTTGGTTTCAAATTCCGTTAATACAATTTGACTAAAAATTTATATAAAATAAAACAAATAGAAGTAAATTTCATCTAAATTCACTCAAATTTAACTCCTCCAACAAAAAAACTCTTCAAAATCCAAAAAAATCGAAGTTGGTTTCAAATTACTTTATTACAATTTGACTAAAAATTTATATAAAATTAAAAAAGATAGAAGTAAATTTCATCTAAATTCACTCAAATTTAACTCCACCAACAAGAAAACTCATCAAAATCCAAAAAAATTGAAGTTGGTTTCAAATTACTTTATTACAATTTGACTAAAAATTTATATAAAATTAAAAAAAATAGAAGTAAATTTCATCTAAATTCAATCAAATTTAACTCCTCCAACCAAAAAAAATCATCAAAATCCAAAAAAATCGAAGTTGGTTTCAAATTACTTTATTACAATTTGACTAAAAATTTATATAAAATTAAAAAAGATAGAAGTAAATTTCATCTAAATTCACTCAAATTTAACTCCACCAACAAAAAAACTCATCAAAATCCAAAAAAATTGAAGTTGGTTTCAAATTACTTTATTACAATTTGACTAAAAATTTATATAAAATTAAAAAAAATAGAAGTAAATTTCATCTAAATTCAATCAAATTTAACTCCTCCAACCAAAAAACTCATCAAAATCCAAAAAAATCGAAGTTGGTTTCAAATTACTTTATTACAATTTGACTAAAAATTTATATCAAATCCAAAAAAATTAAATTAAATTCCATCTAAATTCACTCAAATTTTAACTCCTCCAACAAAAAAACTCATCAAAATTAAAAAAAATCGAAGATTGTTTCACATTACTTTATTACAATTGGACTAAAAATTTATATAAAATCCAAAAAAATAGAAGTAAATTTCATCTATATTCACTCAAATTTAACTCCACCAACAAAAAAACTCATCAAAATCCAAAAAAATCGAAGTTGGTTTCGAATTACTTTATTACAATTTGACTAAAAATTTATATAAAATCAAAAAAAAAATACAAGTAAATTTCATCTAAATTCACTCGAATTTAACTCCCCCAACAAAAAAACTCATCAAAATACATAAAAATAGAAATTGGTTTCAAATTACTTTATTACAATTTGACTAAAAATTTATATAAAATCCAAAAAAATAGAAGTAAATTTCATCTACATTCACTCAAATTTAACTCCTCCAACAAAAAAACTCATCAAAATCCAAAAAATCGAAGTTGGTTTCAAATTACTTTATTACAATTTGACTAAAAATTTATATAAAATAAAAAAAATAGAAGTAAATTCCATCTAAATTCACTCAAATTTAACTCCTCCAACAAAAAAACTCATCAAAATCCAAAAAAATCGAAGTTGGTTTCAAATTACTTTATTACAATTTGACTAAAAATTTATATAAAATCCAAAAAAAATAGAAGTAAATTTCATCTACATTCACTCAAATTTAACTCCTCCAACAAAAAAACTCATCAAAATCCAAAAAAATCGAAGTTGGTTTCAAATTACTTTATTACAATTTGACTAAAAATTTATATAAAATCAAAAAAAAAATAGGTGTTAATTTCATCTAAATTTACTCAAATTTAACTCCTACAACAACCAAAATCATCAAAATCCAAAAAAATCGAAGTTGGTTTCAAATTCCGTTAATACAATTTGACTAAAAATTTATATAAAATCAAAAAAAAATAGAAGTAAATTTCATCTAAATTCACTCAAATTTAACTCCTCCAACAACCAAAATCATCAAAATCCAAAAAAATCGAAGTTGGTTTCAAATTCCGTTAATACAATTTGACTAAAAATTTATATAAAATAAAAAAAATAGAAGTAAATTTCATCTAAATTCACTCAAATTTAACTCCTCCAACAAAAAAACTCTTCAAAATCCAAAATAATCGAAGTTGGTTTAAAATTACTTTATTACAATTTGACTAAAAATTTATATAAAATCCAAAAAATAGGTGTAAATTTCATCTAAATTTACTGACATTTAACTCCTCCACCAACCAAATTAATCAAAATCCAAAAAAATCGAAGTTGGTTTCAAATTACTTTATTACAATTTGACTAAAAATTTATATAAAATTAAAAAAGATAGAAGTAAATTTCATCTAAATTCAATCAAATTTAACTCCTCCAACCAAAAAACGCATCAAAATCCAAAAAAATCGAAGTTGGTTTCAAATTACTTTATTACAATTTGACTAAAAATTTATATAAAATTAAAAAAGATAGAAGTAAATTCCATCTAAATTCACTCAAATTTAACTCCTCCAACAAAAAAACTCATCAAAATTTAAAAAAATCGAAGATTGTTTCACATTACTTTATTACAATTGGACTAAAAATTTGTATAAAATCCAAAAAAATAGAAGTAAATTTCATCTAAATTCACTCAAATTTAACTCGTCCTACAAAAAAACTTATCAAAATCCTAAAAAATCGAAGTTGATTTCAAATTACTTTATTACAATTTGACTAAAAATTTATATAAAATCAAAAAAAAAATAGAAGTAAATTTCATCTAAATTCACTCAAATTTAACTCCTCCAACAACCAAAATCATCAAAATCCAAAAAAATCGAAGTTGGTTTCAAATTCCGTTAATACAATTTGACTAAAAATTTATATGAAATAAAAAAAAATAGAAGTAAATTTCATCTAAATTCACTCAAATTTAACCACTCCAACAAAAAAACTCATCAAAATCCAAAAAAATCGAAGTTGGTTTAAAATTACTTTATTACAATTTGATTAAAAATTTATATAAAATCCAAAAAAATAGGTGTTAATTTCATCTAAATTTACTGAAATTTAACTCCTCCAACAAAAAAACTCATCAAAATCCAAAAAAATCGAAGTTGGTTTCAAATTACTTTATTACAATTTGACTAAAAATTTATATAAAATCCAAAAAAATAGAAGTAAATTTCATCTACATTCACTCAAATTTAACTCCTCCAACAAAAAAACTCATCAAAATCCAAAAAATCGAAGTTGGTTTCAAATTACTTTATTACAATTTGACTAAAAATTTATATAAAATAAAAAAAAATAGAAGTAAATTTCATCTAAATTCACTCAAATTTAACTCCTCCAACAAAAAAACTCATCAAAATCCAAAAAAATCGAAGTTGGTTTCAAATTACTTTATTACAATTTGACTAAAAATTTATATAAAATCAAAAAAAAAATAGGTGTTAATTTCATCTAAATTTACTCAAATTTAACTCCTCCAACAACCAAAATCATCAAAATCCAAAAAAATCGAAGTTGGTTTCAAATTCCGTTAATACAATTTGACTAAAAATTTATATAAAATAAAACAAATAGAAGTAAATTTCATCTAAATTCACTCAAATTTAACTCCTCCAACAAAAAAACTCTTCAAAATCCAAAAAAATCGAAGTTGGTTTAAAATTACTTTATTACAATTTGACTAAAAATTTATATAAAATCCAAAAAATAGGTGTAAATTTCATCTAAATTTACTGACATTTAACTCCTCCACCAACCAAATTAATCAAAATCCAAAAAAATCGAAGTTGGTTTCAAATTACTTTATTACAATTTGACTAAAAATTTATATAAAATTAAAAAAGATAGAAGTAAATTTCATCTAAATTCACTCAAATTTAACTCCACCAACAAGAAAACTCATCAAAATCCAAAAAAATTGAAGTTGGTTTCAAATTACTTTATTACAATTTGACTAAAAATTTATATAAAATTAAAAAAGATAGAAGTAAATTTCATCTAAATTCACTCAAATTTAACTCCACCAACAAGAAAACTCATCAAAATCCAAAAAAATTGAAGTTGGTTTCAAATTACTTTATTACAATTTGACTAAAAATTTATATAAAATTAAAAAAAATAGAAGTAAATTTCATCTAAATTCAATCAAATTTAACTCCTCCAACCAAAAAAATCATCAAAATCCAAAAAAATCGAAGTTGGTTTCAAATTACTTTATTACAATTTGACTAAAAATTTATATAAAATTAAAAAAGATAGAAGTAAATTCCATCTAAATTCACTCAAATTTAACTCCTCCAACAAAAAAACTCATCAAAATTTAAAAAAATCGAAGATTGTTTCACATTACTTTATTACAATTTGACTAAAAATTTATATAAAATAAAAAAAAATAGAAGTAGATTTCATCTAAATTCACTCAAATTTAACTCCTCCAACGAAAAAACTCATCAAAATCCAAAAAAATCGAAGTTGGTTTCAAATTACTTTATTACAATTTGACTAAAAATTTATATAAAATCAAAAAAAAAATAGGTGTTAATTTCATCTAAATTCACTCAAATTTAACTCCTCCAACAACCAAAATCATCAAAATCCAAAAAAATCGAAGTTGGTTTCAAATTCCGTTAATACAATTTGACTAAAAATTTATATAAAATAAAAAAAATAGAAGTAAATTTCATCTAAATTCACTCAAATTTAACTCCTCCAACAAAAAAACTCTTCAAAATCCAAAAAAATCGAAGTTGGTTTAAAATTACTTTATTACAATTTGACTAAAAATTTATATAAAATCCAAAAAATAGGTGTAAATTTCATCTAAATTTACTGACATTTAACTCCTCCACCAACCAAATTAATCAAAATCCAAAAAAATCGAAGTTGGTTTCAAATTACTTTATTACAATTTGACTAAAAATTTATATAAAATTAAAAAAGATAGAAGTAAATTTCATCTAAATTCACTCAAATTTAACTCCACCAACAAAAAAACTCATCAAAATCCAAAAAAATCGAAGTTGGTTTCAAATTACTTTATTACAATTTGACTAAAAATTTATATAAAATTAAAAAAGATAGAAGTAAATTCCATCTAAATTCACTCAAATTTAAATCCTCCAACAAAAAAACTCATCAAAATTTAAAAAAATCGAAGATTGTTTCACATTACTTTATTACAATTGGACTAAAAATTTGTATAAAATCCAAAAAAATAGAAGTAAATTTCATCTAAATTCACTCAAATTTAACTCGTCCTACAAAAAAACTTATCAAAATCCTAAAAAATCGAAGTTGATTTCAAATTACTTTATTACAATTTGACTAAAAATTTATATAAAATTAAAAAAGATAGAAGTAAATTCCATCTAAATTCACTCAAATTTAACTCCTCCAACAAAAAAACTCATCAAAATCCAAAAAAATCGAAGTTGGTTTCAAATTACTTTATTACAATTTGACTAAAAATTTATATAAAATCCAAAAAATAGGTGTAAATTTCATCTAAATTTACTGACATTTAACTCCTCCACCAACCAAATTAATCAAAATCCAAAAAAATCGAAGTTGGTTTCAAATTACTTTATTACAATTTGACTAAAAATTTATATAAAATCAAAAAAAAAATAGGTGTTAATTTCATCTAAATTTACTCAAATTTAACTCCTCCAACCACCAAAATCATCAAAATCCAAAAAAATCGAAGTTGGTTTCAAATTCCGTTAATACAATTTGACTAAAAATTTATATAAAATAAAAAAAATAGAAGTAAATTTCATCTAAATTCACTCAAATTTAACTCCTCCAACAAAAAAACTCTTCAAAATCCAAAAAAATCGAAGTTGGTTTAAAATTACTTTATTACAATTTGACTAAAAATTTATATAAAATCCAAAAAATAGGTGTAAATTTCATCTAAATTTACTGACATTTAACTCCTCCACCAACCAAATTAATCAAAATCCAAAAAAATCGAAGTTGGTTTCAAATTACTTTATTACAATTTGACTAAAAATTTATATAAAATTAAAAAAGATAGAAGTAAATTTCATCTAAATTCACTCAAATTTAACTCCACCAACAAGAAAACTCATCAAAATCCAAAAAAATTGAAGTTGGTTTCAAATTACTTTATTACAATTTGACTAAAAATTTATATAAAATTAAAAAAAATAGATGTAAATTTCATCTAAATTCAATCAAATTTAACTCCTCCAACCAAAAAAAATCATCAAAATCCAAAAAAATCGAAGTTGGTTTCAAATTACTTTATTACAATTTGACTAAAAATTTATATAAAATTAAAAAAGATAGAAGTAAATTTCATCTAAATTCACTCAAATTTAACTCCACCAACAAAAAAACTCATCAAAATCCAAAAAAATTGAAGTTGGTTTCAAATTACTTTATTACAATTTGACTAAAAATTTATATAAAATTAAAAAAAATAGAAGTAAATTTCATCTAAATTCAATCAAATTTAACTCCTCCAACCAAAAAACTCATCAAAATCCAAAAAAATCGAAGTTGGTTTCAAATTACTTTATTACAATTTGACTAAAAATTTATATCAAATCCAAAAAAATTAAATTAAATTCCATCTAAATTCACTCAAATTTTAACTCCTCCAACAAAAAAATTCATCAAAATTAAAAAAAATCGAAGATTGTTTCACATTACTTTATTACAATTGGACTAAAAAATTTATATAAAATCCAAAAAAATAGAAGTAAATTTCATCTATATTCACTCAAATTTAACTCCACCAACAAAAAAACTCATCAAAATCCAAAAAAATCGAAGTTGGTTTCGAATTACTTTATTACAATTTGACTAAAAATTTATATAAAATCAAAAAAAAAATACAAGTAAATTTCATCTAAATTCACTCGAATTTAACTCCCCCAACAAAAAAACTCATCAAAATACATAAAAATAGAAATTGGTTTCAAATTACTTTATTACAATTTGACTAAAAATTTATATAAAATCCAAAAAAATAGAAGTAAATTTCATCTACATTCACTCAAATTTAACTCCTCCAACAAAAAAACTCATCAAAATCCAAAAAATCGAAGTTGGTTTCAAATTACTTTATTACAATTTGACTAAAAATTTATATAAAATCAAAAAAAAAATAGAAGTAAATTTCATCTAAATTCACTCAAATTTAACTCCTCCAACAACCAAAATCATCAAAATCCAAAAAAATCGAAGTTGGTTTCAAATTCCGTTAATACAATTTGACTAAAAATTTATATGAAATAAAAAAAAATAGAAGTAAATTTCATCTAAATTCACTCAAATTTAACCACTCCAACAAAAAAACTCATCAAAATCCAAAAAAATCGAAGTTGGTTTAAAATTACTTTATTACAATTTGATTAAAAATTTATATAAAATCCAAAAAAATAGGTGTTAATTTCATCTAAATTTACTGAAATTTAACTCCTCCAACAACCAAACTCATCAAAATCCAAAAAAATCGAAGTTGGATTCAAATTACTTTATTACAATTTGACTAAAAATTTATATAAAATCCAAAAAAATAAAATTAAATTCCATCTAAATTCACTCAAATTTAACTCCTCCAACAAAAAAACTCATCAAAATCCAAAAAAATCGAAGTTGGTTTCAAATTACTTTATTACAATTTGACTAAAAATTTATATCAAATCCAAAAAAATTAAATTAAATTCCATCTAAATTCACTCAAATTTTAACTCCTCCAACAAAAAAACTCATCAAAATTAAAAAAAATCGAAGATTGTTTCACATTACTTTATTACAATTGGACTAAAAATTTATATAAAATCCAAAAAAATAGAAGTAAATTTCATCTATATTCACTCAAATTTAACTCCACCAACAAAAAAACTCATCAAAATCCAAAAAAATCGAAGTTGGTTTCGAATTACTTTATTACAATTTGACTAAAAATTTATATAAAATCAAAAAAAAAATACAAGTAAATTTCATCTAAATTCACTCGAATTTAACTCCCCCAACAAAAAAACTCATCAAAATACATAAAAATAGAAATTGGTTTCAAATTACTTTATTACAATTTGACTAAAAATTTATATAAAATCCAAAAAAATAGAAGTAAATTTCATCTACATTCACTCAAATTTAACTCCTCCAACAAAAAAACTCATCAAAATCCAAAAAATCGAAGTTGGTTTCAAATTACTTTATTACAATTTGACTAAAAATTTATATAAAATCAAAAAAAAAATAGAAGTAAATTTCATCTAAATTCACTCAAATTTAACTCCTCCAACAACCAAAATCATCAAAATCCAAAAAAATCGAAGTTGGTTTCAAATTCCGTTAATACAATTTGACTAAAAATTTATATGAAATAAAAAAAAATAGAAGTAAATTTCATCTAAATTCACTCAAATTTAACCACTCCAACAAAAAAACTCATCAAAATCCAAAAAAATCGAAGTTGGTTTAAAATTACTTTATTACAATTTGATTAAAAATTTATATAAAATCCAAAAAAATAGGTGTTAATTTCATCTAAATTTACTGAAATTTAACTCCTCCAACAACCAAACTCATCAAAATCCAAAAAAATCGAAGTTGGATTCAAATTACTTTATTACAATTTGACTAAAAATTTATATAAAATCCAAAAAAATAAAATTAAATTCCATCTAAATTCACTCAAATTTAACTCCTCCAACAAAAAAACTCATCAAAATCCAAAAAAATCGAAGTTGGTTTCAAATTACTTTATTACAATTTGACTAAAAATTTATATAAAATCCAAAAAAATAGAAGTAAATTTCATCTACATTCACTCAAATTTAACTCCTCCAACAAAAAAACTCATCAAAATCCAAAAAATCGAAGTTGGTTTCAAATTACTTTATTACAATTTGACTAAAAATTTATATAAAATAAAAAAAATAGAAGTAAATTTCATCTAAATTCACTCAAATTTAACTCCTCCAACAAAAAAACTCATCAAAATCCAAAAAAATCGAAGTTGGTTTCAAATTACTTTATTACAATTTGACTAAAAATTTATATAAAATCAAAAAAAAAATAGGTGTTAATTTCATCTAAATTTACTCAAATTTAACTCCTACAACAACCAAAATCATCAAAATCCAAAAAAATCGAAGTTGGTTTCAAATTCCGTTAATACAATTTGACTAAAAATTTATATAAAATCAAAAAAAAAATAGAAGTAAATTTCATCTAAATTCACTCAAATTTAACTCCTCCAACCAAAAAACTTATCAAAATCCTAAAAATTCGAAGTTGATTTCAAATTACTTTATTACAATTAGACTAAAAATTTATATAAAATAAAAAAAAATAGAAGTAAATTTCATCTACATTCACTCAAATTTAACTCCTCCAACAAAAAAACTCATCAAAATCCAAAAAATCGAAGTTGGTTTCAAATTACTTTATTACAATTTGACTAAAAATTTATATAAAATAAAAAAAAATAGAAGTAAATTTCATCTAAATTCATTCAATTTTAACTCCTCCAACCAAAAAACTCATCAAAATCCAAAAAAATCGAAGTTGGTTTCAAATTACTTTATTACAATTTGACTAAAAATTTATATAAAATTAAAAAAAATAGAAGTAAATTTCATCTAAATTCACTCAAATTTAACTCCACCAACAAAAAAACTCATCAAAATCCAAAAAAATTGAAGTTGGTTTCAAATTACTTTATTACAATTTGACTAAAAATTTATATAAAATTAAAAAAAATAGAAGTAAATTTCATCTAAATTCAATCAAATTTAACTCCTCCAACCAAAAAACTCATCAAAATCCAAAAAAATTGAAGTTGGTTTCAAATTACTTTATTACAATTTGACTAAAAATTTATATAAAATTAAAAAAAATAGAAGTAAATTTCATCTAAATTCAATCAAATTTAACTCCTCCAACCAAAAAACTCATCAAAATCCAAAAAAATCGAAGTTGGTTTCAAATTACTTTATTACAATTTGACTAAAAATTTATATAAAATTAAAAAAGATAGAAGTAAATTTCATCTAAATTCACTCAAATTTAACTCCACCAACAAAAAAACTCATCAAAATCCAAAAAAATTGAAGTTGGTTTCAAATTACTTTATTACAATTTGACTAAAAATTTATATAAAATTAAAAAAAATAGAAGTAAATTTCATCTAAATTCAATCAAATTTAACTCCTCCAACCAAAAAACTCATCAAAATCCAAAAAAATCGAAGTTGGTTTCAAATTACTTTATTACAATTTGACTAAAAATTTATATAAAATTAAAAAAGATAGAAGTAAATTCCATCTAAATTCACTCAAATTTAACTCCTCCAACAAAAAAACTCATCAAAATTTAAAAAAATCGAAGATTGTTTCACATTACTTTATTACAATTGGACTAAAAATTTGTATAAAATCCAAAAAAATAGAAGTAAATTTCATCTAAATTCACTCAAATTTAACTCGTCCTACAAAAAAACTTATCAAAATCCAAAAAAATCGAAGTTGGTTTAAAATTACTTTATTACAATTTGACTAAAAATTTATATAAAATCCAAAAAATAGGTGTAAATTTCATCTAAATTTACTGACATTTAACTCCTCCACCAACCAAATTAATCAAAATCCAAAAAAATCGAAGTTGGTTTCAAATTACTTTATTACAATTTGACTAAAAATTTATATAAAATTAAAAAAGATAGAAGTAAATTTCATCTAAATTCACTCAAATTTAACTCCACCAACAAGAAAACTCATCAAAATCCAAAAAAATTGAAGTTGGTTTCAAATTACTTTATTACAATTTGACTAAAAATTTATATAAAATTAAAAAAGATAGAAGTAAATTTCATCTAAATTCAATCAAATTTAACTCCTCCAACCAAAAAAATCATCAAAATCCAAAAAAATCGAAGTTGGTTTCAAATTACTTTATTACAATTTGACTAAAAATTTATATAAAATTAAAAAAGATAGAAGTAAATTCCATCTAAATTCACTCAAATTTAACTCCTCCAACAAAAAAACTCATCAAAATTTAAAAAAATCGAAGATTGTTTCACATTACTTTATTACAATTTGACTAAAAATTTATATAAAATAAAAAAAAATAGAAGTAGATTTCATCTAAATTCACTCAAATTTAACTCCTCCAACAAAAAAACTCATCAAAATCCAAAAAAATCGAAGTTGGTTTCAAATTACTTTATTACAATTTGACTAAAAATTTATATAAAATCAAAAAAAAAATAGGTGTTAATTTCATCTAAATTCACTCAAATTTAACTCCTCCAACAACCAAAATCATCAAAATCCAAAAAAATCGAAGTTGGTTTCAAATTCCGTTAATACAATTTGACTAAAAATTTATATAAAATAAAAAAAATAGAAGTAAATTTCATCTAAATTCACTCAAATTTAACTCCTCCAACAAAAAAACTCTTCAAAATCCAAAAAAATCGAAGTTGGTTTAAAATTACTTTATTACAATTTGACTAAAAATTTATATAAAATCCAAAAAATAGGTGTAAATTTCATCTAAATTTACTGACATTTAACTCCTCCACCAACCAAATTAATCAAAATCCAAAAAAATCGAAGTTGGTTTCAAATTACTTTATTACAATTTGACTAAAAATTTATATAAAATTAAAAAAGATAGAAGTAAATTTCATCTAAATTCACTCAAATTTAACTCCACCAACAAAAAAACTCATCAAAATCCAAAAAAATCGAAGTTGGTTTCAAATTCCGTTAATACAATTTGACTAAAAATTTATATAAAATAAAAAAAATAGAAGTAAATTTCATCTAAATTCACTCAAATTTAACTCCTCCAACAAAAAAACTCTTCAAAATCCAAAAAAATCGAAGTTGGTTTAAAATTACTTTATTACAATTTGACTAAAAATTTATATAAAATCCAAAAAATAGGTGTAAATTTCATCTAAATTTACTGACATTTAACTCCTCCACCAACCAAATTAATCAAAATCCAAAAAAATCGAAGTTGGTTTCAAATTACTTTATTACAATTTGACTAAAAATTTATATAAAATTAAAAAAGATAGAAGTAAATTTCATCTAAATTCACTCAAATTTAACTCCACCAACAAAAAAACTCATCAAAATCCAAAAAAATCGAAGTTGGTTTCAAATTACTTTATTACAATTTGACTAAAAATTTATATAAAATTAAAAAAGATAGAAGTAAATTCCATCTAAATTCACTCAAATTTAACTCCTCCAACAAAAAAACTCATCAAAATTTAAAAAAATCGAAGATTGTTTCACATTACTTTATTACAATTGGACTAAAAATTTGTATAAAATCCAAAAAAATAGAAGTAAATTTCATCTAAATTCACTCAAATTTAACTCGTCCTACAAAAAAACTTATCAAAATCCTAAAAAATCGAAGTTGATTTCAAATTACTTTATTACAATTTGACTAAAAATTTATATAAAATTAAAAAAGATAGAAGTAAATTCCATCTAAATTCACTCAAATTTAACTCCTCCAACAAAAAAACTCATCAAAATCCAAAAAAATCGAAGTTGGTTTCAAATTACTTTATTACAATTTGACTAAAAATTTATATAAAATCCAAAAAATAGGTGTAAATTTCATCTAAATTTACTGACATTTAACTCCTCCACCAACCAAATTAATCAAAATCCAAAAAAATCGAAGTTGGTTTCAAATTACTTTATTACAATTTGACTAAAAATTTATATAAAATCAAAAAAAAAATAGGTGTTAATTTCATCTAAATTTACTCAAATTTAACTCCTCCAACCACCAAAATCATCAAAATCCAAAAAAATCGAAGTTGGTTTCAAATTCCGTTAATACAATTTGACTAAAAATTTATATAAAATAAAAAAAATAGAAGTAAATTTCATCTAAATTCACTCAAATTTAACTCCTCCAACAAAAAAACTCTTCAAAATCCAAAAAAATCGAAGTTGGTTTAAAATTACTTTATTACAATTTGACTAAAAATTTATATAAAATCCAAAAAATAGGTGTAAATTTCATCTAAATTTACTGACATTTAACTCCTCCACCAACCAAATTAATCAAAATCCAAAAAAATCGAAGTTGGTTTCAAATTACTTTATTACAATTTGACTAAAAATTTATATAAAATTAAAAAAGATAGAAGTAAATTTCATCTAAATTCACTCAAATTTAACTCCACCAACAAGAAAACTCATCAAAATCCAAAAAAATTGAAGTTGGTTTCAAATTACTTTATTACAATTTGACTAAAAATTTATATAAAATTAAAAAAAATAGATGTAAATTTCATCTAAATTCAATCAAATTTAACTCCTCCAACCAAAAAAAATCATCAAAATCCAAAAAAATCGAAGTTGGTTTCAAATTACTTTATTACAATTTGACTAAAAATTTATATAAAATTAAAAAAGATAGAAGTAAATTTCATCTAAATTCACTCAAATTTAACTCCACCAACAAAAAAACTCATCAAAATCCAAAAAAATTGAAGTTGGTTTCAAATTACTTTATTACAATTTGACTAAAAATTTATATAAAATTAAAAAAAATAGAAGTAAATTTCATCTAAATTCAATCAAATTTAACTCCTCCAACCAAAAAACTCATCAAAATCCAAAAAAATCGAAGTTGGTTTCAAATTACTTTATTACAATTTGACTAAAAATTTATATCAAATCCAAAAAAATTAAATTAAATTCCATCTAAATTCACTCAAATTTTAACTCCTCCAACAAAAAAATTCATCAAAATTAAAAAAAATCGAAGATTGTTTCACATTACTTTATTACAATTGGACTAAAAAATTTATATAAAATCCAAAAAAATAGAAGTAAATTTCATCTATATTCACTCAAATTTAACTCCACCAACAAAAAAACTCATCAAAATCCAAAAAAATCGAAGTTGGTTTCGAATTACTTTATTACAATTTGACTAAAAATTTATATAAAATCAAAAAAAAAATACAAGTAAATTTCATCTAAATTCACTCGAATTTAACTCCCCCAACAAAAAAACTCATCAAAATACATAAAAATAGAAATTGGTTTCAAATTACTTTATTACAATTTGACTAAAAATTTATATAAAATCCAAAAAAATAGAAGTAAATTTCATCTACATTCACTCAAATTTAACTCCTCCAACAAAAAAACTCATCAAAATCCAAAAAATCGAAGTTGGTTTCAAATTACTTTATTACAATTTGACTAAAAATTTATATAAAATCAAAAAAAAAATAGAAGTAAATTTCATCTAAATTCACTCAAATTTAACTCCTCCAACAACCAAAATCATCAAAATCCAAAAAAATCGAAGTTGGTTTCAAATTCCGTTAATACAATTTGACTAAAAATTTATATGAAATAAAAAAAAATAGAAGTAAATTTCATCTAAATTCACTCAAATTTAACCACTCCAACAAAAAAACTCATCAAAATCCAAAAAAATCGAAGTTGGTTTAAAATTACTTTATTACAATTTGATTAAAAATTTATATAAAATCCAAAAAAATAGGTGTTAATTTCATCTAAATTTACTGAAATTTAACTCCTCCAACAACCAAACTCATCAAAATCCAAAAAAATCGAAGTTGGATTCAAATTACTTTATTACAATTTGACTAAAAATTTATATAAAATCCAAAAAAATAAAATTAAATTCCATCTAAATTCACTCAAATTTAACTCCTCCAACAAAAAAACTCATCAAAATCCAAAAAAATCGAAGTTGGTTTCAAATTACTTTATTACAATTTGACTAAAAATTTATATCAAATCCAAAAAAATTAAATTAAATTCCATCTAAATTCACTCAAATTTTAACTCCTCCAACAAAAAAACTCATCAAAATTAAAAAAAATCGAAGATTGTTTCACATTACTTTATTACAATTGGACTAAAAATTTATATAAAATCCAAAAAAATAGAAGTAAATTTCATCTATATTCACTCAAATTTAACTCCACCAACAAAAAAACTCATCAAAATCCAAAAAAATCGAAGTTGGTTTCGAATTACTTTATTACAATTTGACTAAAAATTTATATAAAATCAAAAAAAAAATACAAGTAAATTTCATCTAAATTCACTCGAATTTAACTCCCCCAACAAAAAAACTCATCAAAATACATAAAAATAGAAATTGGTTTCAAATTACTTTATTACAATTTGACTAAAAATTTATATAAAATCCAAAAAAATAGAAGTAAATTTCATCTACATTCACTCAAATTTAACTCCTCCAACAAAAAAACTCATCAAAATCCAAAAAATCGAAGTTGGTTTCAAATTACTTTATTACAATTTGACTAAAAATTTATATAAAATCAAAAAAAAAATAGAAGTAAATTTCATCTAAATTCACTCAAATTTAACTCCTCCAACAACCAAAATCATCAAAATCCAAAAAAATCGAAGTTGGTTTCAAATTCCGTTAATACAATTTGACTAAAAATTTATATGAAATAAAAAAAAATAGAAGTAAATTTCATCTAAATTCACTCAAATTTAACCACTCCAACAAAAAAACTCATCAAAATCCAAAAAAATCGAAGTTGGTTTAAAATTACTTTATTACAATTTGATTAAAAATTTATATAAAATCCAAAAAAATAGGTGTTAATTTCATCTAAATTTACTGAAATTTAACTCCTCCAACAACCAAACTCATCAAAATCCAAAAAAATCGAAGTTGGATTCAAATTACTTTATTACAATTTGACTAAAAATTTATATAAAATCCAAAAAAATAAAATTAAATTCCATCTAAATTCACTCAAATTTAACTCCTCCAACAAAAAAACTCATCAAAATCCAAAAAAATCGAAGTTGGTTTCAAATTACTTTATTACAATTTGACTAAAAATTTATATAAAATCCAAAAAAATAGAAGTAAATTTCATCTACATTCACTCAAATTTAACTCCTCCAACAAAAAAACTCATCAAAATCCAAAAAATCGAAGTTGGTTTCAAATTACTTTATTACAATTTGACTAAAAATTTATATAAAATAAAAAAAATAGAAGTAAATTTCATCTAAATTCACTCAAATTTAACTCCTCCAACAAAAAAACTCATCAAAATCCAAAAAAATCGAAGTTGGTTTCAAATTACTTTATTACAATTTGACTAAAAATTTATATAAAATCAAAAAAAAAATAGGTGTTAATTTCATCTAAATTTACTCAAATTTAACTCCTACAACAACCAAAATCATCAAAATCCAAAAAAATCGAAGTTGGTTTCAAATTCCGTTAATACAATTTGACTAAAAATTTATATAAAATCAAAAAAAAAATAGAAGTAAATTTCATCTAAATTCACTCAAATTTAACTCCTCCAACCAAAAAACTTATCAAAATCCTAAAAATTCGAAGTTGATTTCAAATTACTTTATTACAATTAGACTAAAAATTTATATAAAATAAAAAAAAATAGAAGTAAATTTCATCTACATTCACTCAAATTTAACTCCTCCAACAAAAAAACTCATCAAAATCCAAAAAATCGAAGTTGGTTTCAAATTACTTTATTACAATTTGACTAAAAATTTATATAAAATAAAAAAAAATAGAAGTAAATTTCATCTAAATTCATTCAATTTTAACTCCTCCAACCAAAAAACTCATCAAAATCCAAAAAAATCGAAGTTGGTTTCAAATTACTTTATTACAATTTGACTAAAAATTTATATAAAATTAAAAAAAATAGAAGTAAATTTCATCTAAATTCACTCAAATTTAACTCCACCAACAAAAAAACTCATCAAAATCCAAAAAAATTGAAGTTGGTTTCAAATTACTTTATTACAATTTGACTAAAAATTTATATAAAATTAAAAAAAATAGAAGTAAATTTCATCTAAATTCAATCAAATTTAACTCCTCCAACCAAAAAACTCATCAAAATCCAAAAAAATTGAAGTTGGTTTCAAATTACTTTATTACAATTTGACTAAAAATTTATATAAAATTAAAAAAAATAGAAGTAAATTTCATCTAAATTCAATCAAATTTAACTCCTCCAACCAAAAAACTCATCAAAATCCAAAAAAATCGAAGTTGGTTTCAAATTACTTTATTACAATTTGACTAAAAATTTATATAAAATTAAAAAAGATAGAAGTAAATTTCATCTAAATTCACTCAAATTTAACTCCACCAACAAAAAAACTCATCAAAATCCAAAAAAATTGAAGTTGGTTTCAAATTACTTTATTACAATTTGACTAAAAATTTATATAAAATTAAAAAAAATAGAAGTAAATTTCATCTAAATTCAATCAAATTTAACTCCTCCAACCAAAAAACTCATCAAAATCCAAAAAAATCGAAGTTGGTTTCAAATTACTTTATTACAATTTGACTAAAAATTTATATAAAATTAAAAAAGATAGAAGTAAATTCCATCTAAATTCACTCAAATTTAACTCCTCCAACAAAAAAACTCATCAAAATTTAAAAAAATCGAAGATTGTTTCACATTACTTTATTACAATTGGACTAAAAATTTGTATAAAATCCAAAAAAATAGAAGTAAATTTCATCTAAATTCACTCAAATTTAACTCGTCCTACAAAAAAACTTATCAAAATCCAAAAAAATCGAAGTTGGTTTAAAATTACTTTATTACAATTTGACTAAAAATTTATATAAAATCCAAAAAATAGGTGTAAATTTCATCTAAATTTACTGACATTTAACTCCTCCACCAACCAAATTAATCAAAATCCAAAAAAATCGAAGTTGGTTTCAAATTACTTTATTACAATTTGACTAAAAATTTATATAAAATTAAAAAAGATAGAAGTAAATTTCATCTAAATTCACTCAAATTTAACTCCACCAACAAGAAAACTCATCAAAATCCAAAAAAATTGAAGTTGGTTTCAAATTACTTTATTACAATTTGACTAAAAATTTATATAAAATTAAAAAAGATAGAAGTAAATTTCATCTAAATTCAATCAAATTTAACTCCTCCAACCAAAAAAATCATCAAAATCCAAAAAAATCGAAGTTGGTTTCAAATTACTTTATTACAATTTGACTAAAAATTTATATAAAATTAAAAAAGATAGAAGTAAATTCCATCTAAATTCACTCAAATTTAACTCCTCCAACAAAAAAACTCATCAAAATTTAAAAAAATCGAAGATTGTTTCACATTACTTTATTACAATTTGACTAAAAATTTATATAAAATAAAAAAAAATAGAAGTAGATTTCATCTAAATTCACTCAAATTTAACTCCTCCAACAAAAAAACTCATCAAAATCCAAAAAAATCGAAGTTGGTTTCAAATTACTTTATTACAATTTGACTAAAAATTTATATAAAATCAAAAAAAAAATAGGTGTTAATTTCATCTAAATTCACTCAAATTTAACTCCTCCAACAACCAAAATCATCAAAATCCAAAAAAATCGAAGTTGGTTTCAAATTCCGTTAATACAATTTGACTAAAAATTTATATAAAATAAAAAAAATAGAAGTAAATTTCATCTAAATTCACTCAAATTTAACTCCTCCAACAAAAAAACTCTTCAAAATCCAAAAAAATCGAAGTTGGTTTAAAATTACTTTATTACAATTTGACTAAAAATTTATATAAAATCCAAAAAATAGGTGTAAATTTCATCTAAATTTACTGACATTTAACTCCTCCACCAACCAAATTAATCAAAATCCAAAAAAATCGAAGTTGGTTTCAAATTACTTTATTACAATTTGACTAAAAATTTATATAAAATTAAAAAAGATAGAAGTAAATTTCATCTAAATTCACTCAAATTTAACTCCACCAACAAAAAAACTCATCAAAATCCAAAAAAATCGAAGTTGGTTTCAAATTACTTTATTACAATTTGACTAAAAATTTATATAAAATTAAAAAAGATAGAAGTAAATTCCATCTAAATTCACTCAAATTTAACTCCTCCAACAAAAAAACTCATCAAAATTTAAAAAAATCGAAGATTGTTTCACATTACTTTATTACAATTGGACTAAAAATTTGTATAAAATCCAAAAAAATAGAAGTAAATTTCATCTAAATTCACTCAAATTTAACTCGTCCTACAAAAAAACTTATCAAAATCCTAAAAAATCGAAGTTGATTTCAAATTACTTTATTACAATTTGACTAAAAATTTATATAAAATTAAAAATGATAGAAGTAAATTCCATCTAAATTCACTCAAATTTAACTCCTCCAACAAAAAAACTCATCAAAATCCAAAAAAATCGAAGTTGGTTTCAAATTACTTTATTACAATTTGACTAAAAATTTATATAAAATCCAAAAAATAGGTGTAAATTTCATCTAAATTTACTGACATTTAACTCCTCCACCAACCAAATTAATCAAAATCCAAAAAAATCGAAGTTGGTTTCAAATTACTTTATTACAATTTGACTAAAAATTTATATAAAATCAAAAAAAAAATAGGTGTTAATTTCATCTAAATTTACTCAAATTTAACTCCTCCAACAACCAAAATCATCAAAATCCAAAAAAATCGAAGTTGGTTTCAAATTCCGTTAATACAATTTGACTAAAAATTTATATAAAATAAAAAAAATAGAAGTAAATTTCATCTAAATTCACTCAAATTTAACTCCTCCAACAAAAAAACTCTTCAAAATCCAAAAAAATCGAAGTTGGTTTAAAATTACTTTATTACAATTTGACTAAAAATTTATATAAAATCCAAAAAATAGGTGTAAATTTCATCTAAATTTACTGACATTTAACTCCTCCACCAACCAAATTAATCAAAATCCAAAAAAATCGAAGTTGGTTTCAAATTACTTTATTACAATTTGACTAAAAATTTATATAAAATTAAAAAAGATAGAAGTAAATTTCATCTAAATTCACTCAAATTTAACTCCACCAACAAGAAAACTCATCAAAATCCAAAAAAATTGAAGTTGGTTTCAAATTACTTTATTACAATTTGACTAAAAATTTATATAAAATTAAAAAAAATAGAAGTAAATTTCATCTAAATTCAATCAAATTTAACTCCTCCAACCAAAAAAATCATCAAAATCCAAAAAAATCGAAGTTGGTTTCAAATTACTTTATTACAATTTGACTAAAAATTTATATAAAATTAAAAAAGATAGAAGTAAATTTCATCTAAATTCACTCAAATTTAACTCCACCAACAAAAAAACTCATCAAAATCCAAAAAAATTGAAGTTGGTTTCAAATTACTTTATTACAATTTGACTAAAAATTTATATAAAATTAAAAAAAATAGAAGTAAATTTCATCTAAATTCAATCAAATTTAACTCCTCCAACCAAAAAACTCATCAAAATCCAAAAAAATCGAAGTTGGTTTCAAATTACTTTATTACAATTTGACTAAAAATTTATATCAAATCCAAAAAAATTAAATTAAATTCCATCTAAATTCACTCAAATTTTAACTCCTCCAACAAAAAAACTCATCAAAATTAAAAAAAATCGAAGATTGTTTCACATTACTTTATTACAATTGGACTAAAAATTTATATAAAATCCAAAAAAATAGAAGTAAATTTCATCTATATTCACTCAAATTTAACTCCACCAACAAAAAAACTCATCAAAATCCAAAAAAATCGAAGTTGGTTTCGAATTACTTTATTACAATTTGACTAAAAATTTATATAAAATCAAAAAAAAAATACAAGTAAATTTCATCTAAATTCACTCGAATTTAACTCCCCCAACAAAAAAACTCATCAAAATACATAAAAATAGAAATTGGTTTCAAATTACTTTATTACAATTTGACTAAAAATTTATATAAAATCCAAAAAAATAGAAGTAAATATCATCTACATTCACTCAAATTTAACTCCTCCAACAAAAAAACTCATCAAAATCCAAAAAATCGAAGTTGGTTTCAAATTACTTTATTACAATTTGACTAAAAATTTATATAAAATAAAAAAAATAGAAGTAAATTTCATCTAAATTCAATCAAATTTAACTCCTCCAACCAAAAAACTCATCAAAATCCAAAAAAATCGAAGTTGGTTTCAAATTACTTTATTACAATTTGACTAAAAATTTATATAAAATCCAAAAAAATAAAATTAAATTCCATCTAAATTCACTCAAATTTAACTCCTCCAACAAAAAAACTCATCAAAATTAAAAAAAATCGAAGATTGTTTCACATTACTTTATTACAATTGGACTAAAAATTTATATAAAATCCAAAAAAATAGAAGTAAATTTCATCTAAATTCACTCAAATTTAACTCCACCAACAAAAAAACTCATCAAAATCCAAAAAATCGAAGTTGGTTTCAAATTACCTTATTACAATTTGACTAAAAATTTATATAAAATCCAAAAAAATAAAATTAAATTCCATCTAAATTCACTCAAATTTAACTCCTCCAACAAAAAAACTCATCAAAATCCAAAAAAATCGAAGTTGGTTTCAAATTACTTTATTACAATTTGACTAAAAATTTATATAAAATCCAAAAAAATAGAAGTAAATTTCATCTACATTCACTCAAATTTAACTCCTCCAACAAAAAAACTCATCAAAATCCAAAAAATCGAAGTTGGTTTCAAATTACTTTATTACAATTTGACTAAAAATTTATATAAAATAAAAAAAAATAGAAGTAGATTTCATCTAAATTCACTCAAATTTAACTCCTCCAACAAAAAAACTCATCAAAATCCAAAAAAATCGAAGTTGGTTTCAAATTACTTTATTACAATTTGACTAAAAATTTATATAAAATCAAAAAAAAAATAGGTGTTAATTTCATCTAAATTTACTCAAATTTAACTCCTCCAACAACCAAAATCATCAAAATCCAAAAAAATCGAAGTTGGTTTCAAATTCCGTTAATACAATTTGACTAAAAATTTATATAAAATAAAAAAAATAGAAGTAAATTTCATCTAAATTCACTCAAATTTAACTCCTCCAACAAAAAAACTCTTCAAAATCCAAAAAAATCGAAGTTGGTTTAAAATTACTTTATTACAATTTGACTAAAAATTTATATAAAATCCAAAAAATAGGTGTAAATTTCATCTAAATTTACTGACATTTAACTCCTCCACCAACCAAATTAATCAAAATCCAAAAAAATCGAAGTTGGTTTCAAATTACTTTATTACAATTTGACTAAAAATTTATATAAAATTAAAAAAGATAGAAGTAAATTTCATCTAAATTCACTCAAATTTAACTCCACCAACAAAAAAACTCATCAAAATCCAAAAAAATCGAAGTTGGTTTCAAATTACTTTATTACAATTTGACTAAAAATTTATATAAAATTAAAAAAGATAGAAGTAAATTCCATCTAAATTCACTCAAATTTAACTCCTCCAACAAAAAAACTCATCAAAATTTAAAAAAATCGAAGATTGTTTCACATTACTTTATTACAATTGGACTAAAAATTTGTATAAAATCCAAAAAAATAGAAGTAAATTTCATCTAAATTCACTCAAATTTAACTCGTCCTACAAAAAAACTTATCAAAATCCTAAAAAATCGAAGTTGATTTCAAATTACTTTATTACAATTTGACTAAAAATTTATATAAAATTAAAAAAGATAGAAGTAAATTCCATCTAAATTCACTCAAATTTAACTCCTCCAACAAAAAAACTCATCAAAATCCAAAAAAATCGAAGTTGGTTTCAAATTACTTTATTACAATTTGACTAAAAATTTATATAAAATCCAAAAAATAGGTGTAAATTTCATCTAAATTTACTGACATTTAACTCCTCCACCAACCAAATTAATCAAAATCCAAAAAAATCGAAGTTGGTTTCAAATTACTTTATTACAATTTGACTAAAAATTTATATAAAATCAAAAAAAAAATAGGTGTTAATTTCATCTAAATTTACTCAAATTTAACTCCTCCAACAACCAAAATCATCAAAATCCAAAAAAATCGAAGTTGGTTTCAAATTCCGTTAATACAATTTGACTAAAAATTTATATAAAATCCAAAAAAATAGAAGTAAATTTCATCTAAATTCACTCAAATTTAACTCCACCAACAAAAAAACTCATCAAAATCCAAAAAATCGAAGTTGGTTTCAAATTACTTTATTACAATTTGACTAAAAATTTATATAAAATTAAAAAAGATAGAAGTAAATTTCATCTAAATTCACTCAAATTTAACTCCACCAACAAGAAAACTCATCAAAATCCAAAAAAATTGAAGTTGGTTTCAAATTACTTTATTACAATTTGACTAAAAATTTATATAAAATTAAAAAAAATAGAAGTAAATTTCATCTAAATTCAATCAAATTTAACTCCTCCAACCAAAAAAATCATCAAAATCCAAAAAAATCGAAGTTGGTTTCAAATTACTTTATTACAATTTGACTAAAAATTTATATAAAATTAAAAAAGATAGAAGTAAATTCCATCTAAATTCACTCAAATTTAACTCCTCCAACAAAAAAACTCATCAAAATTTAAAAAAATCGAAGATTGTTTCACATTACTTTATTACATTTGGACTAAAAATTTGTATAAAATCCAAAAAAATAGAAGTAAATTTCATCTAAATTCACTAAAATTTAACTCGTCCTACAAAAAAACTTATCAAAATCCTAAAAAATCGAAGTTGATTTCAAATTACTTTATTACAATTTGACTAAAAATTTATATAAAATCAAAAAAAAATAGAAGTAAATTTCATCTAAATTCACTCAAATTTAACTCCTCCAACAACCAAAATCATCAAAATCCAAAAAAATCGAAGTTGGTTTCAAATTCCGTTAATACAATTTGACTAAAAATTTATATGAAATAAAAAAAAATAGAAGTAAATTTCATCTAAATTCACTCAAATTTAACCACTCCAACAAAAAAACTCATCAAAATCCAAAAAAATCGAAGTTAGTTTAAAATTACTTTATTACAATTTGATTAAAAATTTATATAAAATCCAAAAAAATAGGTGTTAATTTCATCTAAATTTACTGAAATTTAACTCCTCCAACAACCAAACTCATCAAAATCCAAAAAAATCGAAGTTGGATTCAAATTACTTTATTACAATTTGACTAAAAATTTATATAAAATCCAAAAAAATAAAATTAAATTCCATCTAAATTCACTCAAATTTAACTCCTCCAACAAAAAAACTCATCAAAATCCAAAAAAATCGAAGTTGGTTTCAAATTACTTTATTACAATTTGACTAAAAATTTATATAAAATCCCAAAAAAATAGAAGTAAATTTCATCTACATTCACTCAAATTTAACTCCTCCAACAAAAAAACTCATCAAAATCCAAAAAAATCGAAGTTGGTTTCAAATTACTTTATTACAATTTGACTAAAAATTTATATAAAATCAAAAAAAAAATAGGTGTTAATTTCATCTAAATTTACTCAAATTTAACTCCTACAACAACCAAAATCATCAAAATCCAAAAAAATCGAAGTTGGTTTCAAATTCCGTTAATACAATTTGACTAAAAATTTATATAAAATCAAAAAAAAATAGAAGTAAATTTCATCTAAATTCACTCAAATTTAACTCCTCCAACAACCAAAATCATCAAAATCCAAAAAAATCGAAGTTGGTTTCAAATTCCGTTAATACAATTTGACTAAAAATTTATATAAAATAAAAAAAATAGAAGTAAATTTCATCTAAATTCACTCAAATTTAACTCCTCCAACAAAAAAACTCTTCAAAATCCAAAATAATCGAAGTTGGTTTAAAATTACTTTATTACAATTTGACTAAAAATTTATATAAAATCCAAAAAATAGGTGTAAATTTCATCTAAATTTACTGACATTTAACTCCTCCACCAACCAAATTAATCAAAATCCAAAAAAATCGAAGTTGGTTTCAAATTACTTTATTACAATTTGACTAAAAATTTATATAAAATTAAAAAAGATAGAAGTAAATTTCATCTAAATTCACTCAAATTTAACTCCACCAACAAAAAAACTCATCAAAATCCAAATAAATTGAAGTTGGTTTCAAATTACTTTATTACAATTTGACTAAAAATTTATATAAAATTAAAAAAAATAGAAGTAAATTTCATCTAAATTCAATCAAATTTAACTCCTCCAACCAAAAAACTCATCAAAATCCAAAAAAATCGAAGTTGGTTTCAAATTACTTTATTACAATTTGACTAAAAATTTATATAAAATTAAAAAAGATAGAAGTAAATTCCATCTAAATTCACTCAAATTTAACTCCTCCAACAAAAAAACTCATCAAAATTTAAAAAAATCGAAGATTGTTTCACATTACTTTATTACAATTGGACTAAAAATTTGTATAAAATCCAAAAAAATAGAAGTAAATTTCATCTAAATTCACTCAAATTTAACTCGTCCTACAAAAAAACTTATCAAAATCCTAAAAAATCGAAGTTGATTTCAAATTACTTTATTACAATTTGACTAAAAATTTATATAAAATCAAAAAAAAAATAGAAGTAAATTTCATCTAAATTCACTCAAATTTAACTCCTCCAACAACCAAAATCATCAAAATCCAAAAAAATCGAAGTTGGTTTCAAATTCCGTTAATACAATTTGACTAAAAATTTATATGAAATAAAAAAAAATAGAAGTAAATTTCATCTAAATTCACTCAAATTTAACCACTCCAACAAAAAAACTCATCAAAATCCAAAAAAATCGAAGTTGGTTTCAAATTACTTTATTACAATTTGACTAAAAATTTATATAAAATTAAAAAAGATAGAAGTAAATTTCATCTAAATTCACTCAAATTTAACTCCACCAACAAAAAAACTCATCAAAATCCAAAAAAATTGAAGTTGGTTTCAAATTACTTTATTACAATTTGACTAAAAATTTATATAAAATTAAAAAAAATAGAAGTAAATTTCATCTAAATTCAATCAAATTTAACTCCTCCAACCAAAAAACTCATCAAAATCCAAAAAAATCGAAGTTGGTTTCAAATTACTTTATTACAATTTGACTAAAAATTTATATAAAATTAAAAAAGATAGAAGTAAATTCCATCTAAATTCACTCAAATTTAACTCCTCCAACAAAAAAACTCATCAAAATTTAAAAAAATCGAAGATTGTTTCACATTACTTTATTACAATTGGACTAAAAATTTGTATAAAATCCAAAAAAATAGAAGTAAATTTCATCTAAATTCACTAAAATTTAACTCGTCCTACAAAAAAACTTATCAAAATCCTAAAAAATCGAAGTTGATTTCAAATTCCGTTAATACAATTTGACTAAAAATTTATATAAAATCAAAAAAAAAATAGAAGTAAATTTCATCTAAATTCACTCAAATTTAACTCCTCCAACAACCAAAATCATCAAAATCCAAAAAAATCGAAGTTGGTTTCAAATTCCGTTAATACAATTTGACTAAAAATTTATATAAAATAAAAAAAATAGAAGTAAATTTCATCTAAATTCACTCAAATTTAACTCCTCCAACAAAAAAACTCTTCAAAATCCAAAAAAATCGAAGTTGGTTTAAAATTACTTTATTACAATTTGACTAAAAATTTATATAAAATCCAAAAAAATAGGTGTAAATTTCATCTAAATTTACTGACATTTAACTCCTCCACCAACCAAATTAATCAAAATCCAAAAAAATCGAAGTTGGTTTCAAATTACTTTATTACAATTTGACTAAAAATTTATATAAAATTAAAAAAGATAGAAGTAAATTTCATCTAAATTCACTCAAATTTAACTCCACCAACAAAAAAACTCATCAAAATCCAAAAAAATCGAAGTTGGTTTCAAATTACTTTATTACAATTTGACTAAAAATTTATATAAAATCCAAAAAAATAAAATTAAATTCCATCTAAATTCACTCAAATTTAACTCCTCCAACAAAAAAACTCATCAAAATTAAAAAAAATCGAAGATTGTTTCACATTACTTTATTACAATTGGACTAAAAATTTATATAAAATCCAAAAAAATAGAAGTAAATTTCATCTAAATTCACTCAAATTTAACTCCACCAACAAAAAAACTCATCAAAATCCAAAAAATCGAAGTTGGTTTCAAATTACCTTATTACAATTTGACAAAAAATTTATATAAAATCCAAAAAAATAAAATTAAATTCCATCTAAATTCACTCAAATTTAACTCCTCCAACAAAAAAACTCATCAAAATCCAAAAAAATCGAAGTTGGTTTCAAATTACTTTATTACAATTTGACTAAAAATTTATATAAAATCCAAAAAAATAGAAGTAAATTTCATCTACATTCACTCAAATTTAACTCCTCCAACAAAAAAACTCATCAAAATCCAAAAAATCGAAGTTGGTTTCAAATTACTTTATTACAATTTGACTAAAAATTTATATAAAATAAAAAAAAATAGAAGTAGATTTCATCTAAATTCACTCAAATTTAACTCCTCCAACAAAAAAACTCATCAAAATCCAAAAAAATCGAAGTTGGTTTCAAATTACTTTATTACAATTTGACTAAAAATTTATATAAAATCAAAAAAAAAATAGGTGTTAATTTCATCTAAATTTACTCAAATTTAACTCCTCCAACAACCAAAATCATCAAAATCCAAAAAAATCGAAGTTGGTTTCAAATTCCGTTAATACAATTTGACTAAAAATTTATATAAAATAAAAAAAATAGAAGTAAATTTCATCTAAATTCACTCAAATTTAACTCCTCCAACAAAAAAACTCTTCAAAATCCAAAAAAATCGAAGTTGGTTTAAAATTACTTTATTACAATTTGACTAAAAATTTATATAAAATCCAAAAAATAGGTGTAAATTTCATCTAAATTTACTGACATTTAACTCCTCCACCAACCAAATTAATCAAAATCCAAAAAAATCGAAGTTGGTTTCAAATTACTTTATTACAATTTGACTAAAAATTTATATAAAATTAAAAAAGATAGAAGTAAATTTCATCTAAATTCACTCAAATTTAACTCCACCAACAAAAAAACTCATCAAAATCCAAAAAAATCGAAGTTGGTTTCAAATTACTTTATTACAATTTGACTAAAAATTTATATAAAATTAAAAAAGATAGAAGTAAATTCCATCTAAATTCACTCAAATTTAACTCCTCCAACAAAAAAACTCATCAAAATTTAAAAAAATCGAAGATTGTTTCACATTACTTTATTACAATTGGACTAAAAATTTGTATAAAATCCAAAAAAATAGAAGTAAATTTCATCTAAATTCACTCAAATTTAACTCGTCCTACAAAAAAACTTATCAAAATCCTAAAAAATCGAAGTTGATTTCAAATTACTTTATTACAATTTGACTAAAAATTTATATAAAATTAAAAAAGATAGAAGTAAATTCCATCTAAATTCACTCAAATTTAACTCCTCCAACAAAAAAACTCATCAAAATCCAAAAAAATCGAAGTTGGTTTCAAATTACTTTATTACAATTTGACTAAAAATTTATATAAAATCCAAAAAATAGGTGTAAATTTCATCTAAATTTACTGACATTTAACTCCTCCACCAACCAAATTAATCAAAATCCAAAAAAATCGAAGTTGGTTTCAAATTACTTTATTACAATTTGACTAAAAATTTATATAAAATCAAAAAAAAAATAGGTGTTAATTTCATCTAAATTTACTCAAATTTAACTCCTCCAACAACCAAAATCATCAAAATCCAAAAAAATCGAAGTTGGTTTCAAATTCCGTTAATACAATTTGACTAAAAATTTATATAAAATAAAAAAAATAGAAGTAAATTTCATCTAAATTCACTCAAATTTAACTCCTCCAACAAAAAAACTCTTCAAAATCCAAAAAAATCGAAGTTGGTTTAAAATTACTTTATTACAATTTGACTAAAAATTTATATAAAATCCAAAAAATAGGTGTAAATTTCATCTAAATTTACTGACATTTAACTCCTCCACCAACCAAATTAATCAAAATCCAAAAAAATCAAAGTTGGTTTCAAATTACTTTATTACAATTTGACTAAAAATTTATATAAAATTAAAAAAGATAGAAGTAAATTTCATCTAAATTCACTCAAATTTAACTCCACCAACAAGAAAACTCATCAAAATCCAAAAAAATTGAAGTTGGTTTCAAATTACTTTATTACAATTTGACTAAAAATTTATATAAAATTAAAAAAAATAGAAGTAAATTTCATCTAAATTCAATCAAATTTAACTCCTCCAACCAAAAAAATCATCAAAATCCAAAAAAATCGAAGTTGGTTTCAAATTACTTTATTACAATTTGACTAAAAATTTATATAAAATTAAAAAAGATAGAAGTAAATTCCATCTAAATTCACTCAAATTTAACTCCTCCAACAAAAAAACTCATCAAAATTTAAAAAAATCGAAGATTGTTTCACATTACTTTATTACAATTGGACTAAAAATTTGTATAAAATCCAAAAAAATAGAAGTAAATTTCATCTAAATTCACTAAAATTTAACTCGTCCTACAAAAAAACTTATCAAAATCCTAAAAAATCGAAGTTGATTTCAAATTACTTTATTACAATTTGACTAAAAATTTATATAAAATCAAAAAAAAATAGAAGTAAATTTCATCTAAATTCACTCAAATTTAACTCCTCCAACAACCAAAATCATCAAAATCCAAAAAAATCGAAGTTGGTTTCAAATTCCGTTAATACAATTTGACTAAAAATTTATATGAAATAAAAAAAAATAGAAGTAAATTTCATCTAAATTCACTCAAATTTAACCACTCCAACAAAAAAACTCATCAAAATCCAAAAAAATCGAAGTTGGTTTCAAATTACTTTATTACAATTTGACTAAAAATTTATATAAAATCAAAAAAAAAAAAGGTGTTAATTTCATCTAAATTTACTCAAATTTAACTCCTACAACAACCAAAATCATCAAAATCCAAAAAAATCGAAGTTGGTTTCAAATTCCGTTAATACAATTTGACTAAAAATTTATATAAAATCAAAAAAAAATAGAAGTAAATTTCATCTAAATTCACTCAAATTTAACTCCTCCAACAACCAAAATCATCAAAATCCAAAAAAATCGAAGTTGGTTTCAAATTCCGTTAATACAATTTGACTAAAAATTTATATAAAATAAAAAAAATAGAAGTAAATTTCATCTAAATTCACTCAAATTTAACTCCTCCAACAAAAAAACTCTTCAAAATCCAAAATAATCGAAGTTGGTTTAAAATTACTTTATTACAATTTGACTAAAAATTTATATAAAATCCAAAAAATAGGTGTAAATTTCATCTAAATTTACTGACATTTAACTCCTCCACCAACCAAATTAATCAAAATCCAAAAAAATCGAAGTTGGTTTCAAATTACTTTATTACAATTTGACTAAAAATTTATATAAAATTAAAAAAGATAGAAGTAAATTTCATCTAAATTCACTCAAATTTAACTCCACCAACAAAAAAACTCATCAAAATCCAAATAAATTGAAGTTGGTTTCAAATTACTTTATTACAATTTGACTAAAAATTTATATAAAATTAAAAAAAATAGAAGTAAATTTCATCTAAATTCAATCAAATTTAACTCCTCCAACCAAAAAACTCATCAAAATCCAAAAAAATCGAAGTTGGTTTCAAATTACTTTATTACAATTTGACTAAAAATTTATATAAAATTAAAAAAGATAGAAGTAAATTCCATCTAAATTCACTCAAATTTAACTCCTCCAACAAAAAAACTCATCAAAATTTAAAAAAATCGAAGATTGTTTCACATTACTTTATTACAATTGGACTAAAAATTTGTATAAAATCCAAAAAAATAGAAGTAAATTTCATCTAAATTCACTCAAATTTAACTCGTCCTACAAAAAAACTTATCAAAATCCTAAAAAATCGAAGTTGATTTCAAATTACTTTATTACAATTTGACTAAAAATTTATATAAAATCAAAAAAAAAATAGAAGTAAATTTCATCTAAATTCACTCAAATTTAACTCCTCCAACAACCAAAATCATCAAAATCCAAAAAAATCGAAGTTGGTTTCAAATTCCGTTAATACAATTTGACTAAAAATTTATATGAAATAAAAAAAAATAGAAGTAAATTTCATCTAAATTCAATCAAATTTAACTCCTCCAACCAAAAAAATCATCAAAATCCAAAAAAATCGAAGTTGGTTTCAAATTACTTTATTACAATTTGACTAAAAATTTATATAAAATTAAAAAAGATAGAAGTAAATTCCATCTAAATTCACTCAAATTTAACTCCTCCAACAAAAAAACTCATCAAAATTTAAAAAAATCGAAGATTGTTTCACATTACTTTATTACAATTGGACTAAAAATTTGTATAAAATCCAAAAAAATAGAAGTAAATTTCATCTAAATTCACTAAAATTTAACTCGTCCTACAAAAAAACTTATCAAAATCCTAAAAAATCGAAGTTGATTTCAAATTACTTTATTACAATTTGACTAAAAATTTATATAAAATCAAAAAAAAATAGAAGTAAATTTCATCTAAATTCACTCAAATTTAACTCCTCCAACAACCAAAATCATCAAAATCCAAAAAAATCGAAGTTGGTTTCAAATTCCGTTAATACAATTTGACTAAAAATTTATATGAAATAAAAAAAAATAGAAGTAAATTTCATCTAAATTCACTCAAATTTAACCACTCCAACAAAAAAACTCATCAAAATCCAAAAAAATCGAAGTTGGTTTAAAATTACTTTATTACAATTTGATTAAAAATTTATATAAAATCCAAAAAAATAGGTGTTAATTTCATCTAAATTTACTGAAATTTAACTCCTCCAACAACCAAACTCATCAAAATCCAAAAAAATCGAAGTTGGATTCAAATTACTTTATTACAATTTGACTAAAAATTTATATAAAATCCAAAAAAATAAAATTAAATTCCATCTAAATTCACTCAAATTTAACTCCTCCAACAAAAAAACTCATCAAAATCCAAAAAAATCGAAGTTGGTTTCAAATTACTTTATTACAATTTGACTAAAAATTTATATAAAATCCAAAAAAAATAGAAGTAAATTTCATCTACATTCACTCAAATTTAACTCCTCCAACAAAAAAACTCATCAAAATCCAAAAAAATCGAAGTTGGTTTCAAATTACTTTATTACAATTTGACTAAAAATTTATATAAAATCAAAAAAAAAAAAGGTGTTAATTTCATCTAAATTTACTCAAATTTAACTCCTACAACAACCAAAATCATCAAAATCCAAAAAAATCGAAGTTGGTTTCAAATTCCGTTAATACAATTTGACTAAAAATTTATATAAAATCAAAAAAAAATAGAAGTAAATTTCATCTAAATTCACTCAAATTTAACTCCTCCAACAACCAAAATCATCAAAATCCAAAAAAATCGAAGTTGGTTTCAAATTCCGTTAATACAATTTGACTAAAAATTTATATAAAATAAAAAAAATAGAAGTAAATTTCATCTAAATTCACTCAAATTTAACTCCTCCAACAAAAAAACTCTTCAAAATCCAAAATAATCGAAGTTGGTTTAAAATTACTTTATTACAATTTGACTAAAAATTTATATAAAATCCAAAAAATAGGTGTAAATTTCATCTAAATTTACTGACATTTAACTCCTCCACCAACCAAATTAATCAAAATCCAAAAAAATCGAAGTTGGTTTCAAATTACTTTATTACAATTTGACTAAAAATTTATATAAAATTAAAAAAGATAGAAGTAAATTTCATCTAAATTCACTCAAATTTAACTCCACCAACAAAAAAACTCATCAAAATCCAAATAAATTGAAGTTGGTTTCAAATTACTTTATTACAATTTGACTAAAAATTTATATAAAATTAAAAAAAATAGAAGTAAATTTCATCTAAATTCAATCAAATTTAACTCCTCCAACCAAAAAACTCATCAAAATCCAAAAAAATCGAAGTTGGTTTCAAATTACTTTATTACAATTTGACTAAAAATTTATATAAAATTAAAAAAGATAGAAGTAAATTCCATCTAAATTCACTCAAATTTAACTCCTCCAACAAAAAAACTCATCAAAATTTAAAAAAATCGAAGATTGTTTCACATTACTTTATTACAATTGGACTAAAAATTTGTATAAAATCCAAAAAAATAGAAGTAAATTTCATCTAAATTCACTCAAATTTAACTCGTCCTACAAAAAAACTTATCAAAATCCTAAAAAATCGAAGTTGATTTCAAATTACTTTATTACAATTTGACTAAAAATTTATATAAAATCAAAAAAAAAATAGAAGTAAATTTCATCTAAATTCACTCAAATTTAACTCCTCCAACAACCAAAATCATCAAAATCCAAAAAAATCGAAGTTGGTTTCAAATTCCGTTAATACAATTTGACTAAAAATTTATATGAAATAAAAAAAAATAGAAGTAAATTTCATCTAAATTCACTCAAATTTAACCACTCCAACAAAAAAACTCATCAAAATCCACAAAAATCGAAGTTGGTTTCAAATTACTTTATTACAATTTGACTAAAAATTTATATAAAATTAAAAAAGATAGAAGTAAATTTCATCTAAATTCACTCAAATTTAACTCCACCAACAAAAAAACTCATCAAAATCCAAAAAAATTGAAGTTGGTTTCAAATTACTTTATTACAATTTGACTAAAAATTTATATAAAATTAAAAAAAATAGAAGTAAATTTCATCTAAATTCAATCAAATTTAACTCCTCCAACCAAAAAACTCATCAAAATCCAAAAAAATCGAAGTTGGTTTCAAATTACTTTATTACAATTTGACTAAAAATTTATATAAAATCCAAAAAAATAAAATTAAATTCCATCTAAATTCACTCAAATTTAACTCCTCCAACAAAAAAACTCATCAAAATTAAAAAAAATCGAAGATTGTTTCACATTACTTTATTACAATTGGACTAAAAATTTATATAAAATCCAAAAAAATAGAAGTAAATTTCATCTAAATTCACTCAAATTTAACTCCACCAACAAAAAAACTCATCAAAATCCAAAAAATCGAAGTTGGTTTCAAATTACCTTATTACAATTTGACTAAAAATTTATATAAAATCCAAAAAAATAAAATTAAATTCCATCTAAATTCACTCAAATTTAACTCCTCCAACAAAAAAACTCATCAAAATCCAAAAAAATCGAAGTTGGTTTCAAATTACTTTATTACAATTTGACTAAAAATTTATATAAAATCCAAAAAAATAGAAGTAAATTTCATCTACATTCACTCAAATTTAACTCCTCCAACAAAAAAACTCATCAAAATCCAAAAAATCGAAGTTGGTTTCAAATTACTTTATTACAATTTGACTAAAAATTTATATAAAATAAAAAAAAATAGAAGTAGATTTCATCTAAATTCACTCAAATTTAACTCCTCCAACAAAAAAACTCATCAAAATCCAAAAAAATCGAAGTTGGTTTCAAATTACTTTATTACAATTTGACTAAAAATTTATATAAAATCAAAAAAAAAATAGGTGTTAATTTCATCTAAATTTACTCAAATTTAACTCCTCCAACAACCAAAATCATCAAAATCCAAAAAAATCGAAGTTGGTTTCAAATTCCGTTAATACAATTTGACTAAAAATTTATATAAAATAAAAAAAATAGAAGTAAATTTCATCTAAATTCACTCAAATTTAACTCCTCCAACAAAAAAACTCTTCAAAATCCAAAAAAATCGAAGTTGGTTTAAAATTACTTTATTACAATTTGACTAAAAATTTATATAAAATCCAAAAAATAGGTGTAAATTTCATCTAAATTTACTGACATTTAACTCCTCCACCAACCAAATTAATCAAAATCCAAAAAAATCGAAGTTGGTTTCAAATTACTTTATTACAATTTGACTAAAAATTTATATAAAATTAAAAAAGATAGAAGTAAATTTCATCTAAATTCACTCAAATTTAACTCCACCAACAAAAAAACTCATCAAAATCCAAAAAAATCGAAGTTGGTTTCAAATTACTTTATTACAATTTGACTAAAAATTTATATAAAATTAAAAAAGATAGAAGTAAATTCCATCTAAATTCACTCAAATTTAACTCCTCCAACAAAAAAACTCATCAAAATTTAAAAAAATCGAAGATTGTTTCACATTACTTTATTACAATTGGACTAAAAATTTGTATAAAATCCAAAAAAATAGAAGTAAATTTCATCTAAATTCACTCAAATTTAACTCGTCCTACAAAAAAACTTATCAAAATCCTAAAAAATCGAAGTTGATTTCAAATTACTTTATTACAATTTGACTAAAAATTTATATAAAATTAAAAAAGATAGAAGTAAATTCCATCTAAATTCACTCAAATTTAACTCCTCCAACAAAAAAACTCATCAAAATCCAAAAAAATCGAAGTTGGTTTCAAATTACTTTATTACAATTTGACTAAAAATTTATATAAAATCCAAAAAATAGGTGTAAATTTCATCTAAATTTACTGACATTTAACTCCTCCACCAACCAAATTAATCAAAATCCAAAAAAATCGAAGTTGGTTTCAAATTACTTTATTACAATTTGACTAAAAATTTATATAAAATCAAAAAAAAAATAGGTGTTAATTTCATCTAAATTTACTCAAATTTAACTCCTCCAACAACCAAAATCATCAAAATCCAAAAAAATCGAAGTTGGTTTCAAATTCCGTTAATACAATTTGACTAAAAATTTATATAAAATCCAAAAAAATAGAAGTAAATTTCATCTAAATTCACTCAAATTTAACTCCACCAACAAAAAAACTCATCAAAATCCAAAAAATCGAAGTTGGTTTCAAATTACTTTATTACAATTTGACTAAAAATTTATATAAAATTAAAAAAGATAGAAGTAAATTTCATCTAAATTCACTCAAATTTAACTCCACCAACAAGAAAACTCATCAAAATCCAAAAAAATTGAAGTTGGTTTCAAATTACTTTATTACAATTTGACTAAAAATTTATATAAAATTAAAAAAAATAGAAGTAAATTTCATCTAAATTCAATCAAATTTAACTCCTCCAACCAAAAAAATCATCAAAATCCAAAAAAATCGAAGTTGGTTTCAAATTACTTTATTACAATTTGACTAAAAATTTATATAAAATTAAAAAAGATAGAAGTAAATTCCATCTAAATTCACTCAAATTTAACTCCTCCAACAAAAAAACTCATCAAAATTTAAAAAAATCGAAGATTGTTTCACATTACTTTATTACATTTGGACTAAAAATTTGTATAAAATCCAAAAAAATAGAAGTAAATTTCATCTAAATTCACTAAAATTTAACTCGTCCTACAAAAAAACTTATCAAAATCCTAAAAAATCGAAGTTGATTTCAAATTACTTTATTACAATTTGACTAAAAATTTATATAAAATCAAAAAAAATAGAAGTAAATTTCATCTAAATTCACTCAAATTTAACTCCTCCAACAACCAAAATCATCAAAATCCAAAAAATCGAAGTTGGTTTCAAATTCCGTTAATACAATTTGACTAAAAATTTATATGAAATAAAAAAAAATAGAAGTAAATTTCATCTAAATTCACTCAAATTTAACCACTCCAACAAAAAAACTCATCAAAATCCAAAAAAATCGAAGTTAGTTTAAAATTACTTTATTACAATTTGATTAAAAATTTATATAAAATCCAAAAAAATAGGTGTTAATTTCATCTAAATTTACTGAAATTTAACTCCTCCAACAACCAAACTCATCAAAATCCAAAAAAATCGAAGTTGGATTCAAATTACTTTATTACAATTTGACTAAAAATTTATATAAAATCCAAAAAAATAAAATTAAATTCCATCTAAATTCACTCAAATTTAACTCCTCCAACAAAAAAACTCATCAAAATCCAAAAAAATCGAAGTTGGTTTCAAATTACTTTATTACAATTTGACTAAAAATTTATATAAAATCCCAAAAAAATAGAAGTAAATTTCATCTACATTCACTCAAATTTAACTCCTCCAACAAAAAAACTCATCAAAATCCAAAAAAATCGAAGTTGGTTTCAAATTACTTTATTACAATTTGACTAAAAATTTATATAAAATCAAAAAAAAATAGGTGTTAATTTCATCTAAATTTACTCAAATTTAACTCCTACAACAACCAAAATCATCAAAATCCAAAAAAATCGAAGTTGGTTTCAAATTCCGTTAATACAATTTGACTAAAAATTTATATAAAATCAAAAAAAAATAGAAGTAAATTTCATCTAAATTCACTCAAATTTAACTCCTCCAACAACCAAAATCATCAAAATCCAAAAAAATCGAAGTTGGTTTCAAATTCCGTTAATACAATTTGACTAAAAATTTATATAAAATAAAAAAAATAGAAGTAAATTTCATCTAAATTCACTCAAATTTAACTCCTCCAACAAAAAAACTCTTCAAAATCCAAAATAATCGAAGTTGGTTTAAAATTACTTTATTACAATTTGACTAAAAATTTATATAAAATCCAAAAAATAGGTGTAAATTTCATCTAAATTTACTGACATTTAACTCCTCCACCAACCAAATTAATCAAAATCCAAAAAAATCGAAGTTGGTTTCAAATTACTTTATTACAATTTGACTAAAAATTTATATAAAATTAAAAAAGATAGAAGTAAATTTCATCTAAATTCACTCAAATTTAACTCCACCAACAAAAAAACTCATCAAAATCCAAATAAATTGAAGTTGGTTTCAAATTACTTTATTACAATTTGACTAAAAATTTATATAAAATTAAAAAAAATAGAAGTAAATTTCATCTAAATTCAATCAAATTTAACTCCTCCAACCAAAAAACTCATCAAAATCCAAAAAAATCGAAGTTGGTTTCAAATTACTTTATTACAATTTGACTAAAAATTTATATAAAATTAAAAAAGATAGAAGTAAATTCCATCTAAATTCACTCAAATTTAACTCCTCCAACAAAAAAACTCATCAAAATTTAAAAAAATCGAAGATTGTTTCACATTACTTTATTACAATTGGACTAAAAATTTGTATAAAATCCAAAAAAATAGAAGTAAATTTCATCTAAATTCACTCAAATTTAACTCGTCCTACAAAAAAACTTATCAAAATCCTAAAAAATCGAAGTTGATTTCAAATTACTTTATTACAATTTGACTAAAAATTTATATAAAATCAAAAAAAAAATAGAAGTAAATTTCATCTAAATTCACTCAAATTTAACTCCTCCAACAACCAAAATCATCAAAATCCAAAAAAATCGAAGTTGGTTTCAAATTCCGTTAATACAATTTGACTAAAAATTTATATGAAATAAAAAAAATAGAAGTAAATTTCATCTAAATTCACTCAAATTTAACCACTCCAACAAAAAAACTCATCAAAATCCAAAAAAATCGAAGTTGGTTTCAAATTACTTTATTACAATTTGACTAAAAATTTATATAAAATTAAAAAAGATAGAAGTAAATTTCATCTAAATTCACTCAAATTTAACTCCACCAACAAAAAAACTCATCAAAATCCAAAAAAATTGAAGTTGGTTTCAAATTACTTTATTACAATTTGACTAAAAATTTATATAAAATTAAAAAAAATAGAAGTAAATTTCATCTAAATTCAATCAAATTTAACTCCTCCAACCAAAAAACTCATCAAAATCCAAAAAAATCGAAGTTGGTTTCAAATTACTTTATTACAATTTGACTAAAAATTTATATAAAATTAAAAAAGATAGAAGTAAATTCCATCTAAATTCACTCAAATTTAACTCCTCCAACAAAAAAACTCATCAAAATTTAAAAAAATCGAAGATTGTTTCACATTACTTTATTACAATTGGACTAAAAATTTGTATAAAATCCAAAAAAATAGAAGTAAATTTCATCTAAATTCACTAAAATTTAACTCGTCCTACAAAAAAACTTATCAAAATCCTAAAAAATCGAAGTTGATTTCAAATTCCGTTAATACAATTTGACTAAAAATTTATATAAAATCAAAAAAAAAATAGAAGTAAATTTCATCTAAATTCACTCAAATTTAACTCCTCCAACAACCAAAATCATCAAAATCCAAAAAATCGAAGTTGGTTTCAAATTCCGTTAATACAATTTGACTAAAAATTTATATAAAATAAAAAAAATAGAAGTAAATTTCATCTAAATTCACTCAAATTTAACTCCTCCAACAAAAAAACTCTTCAAAATCCAAAAAAATCGAAGTTGGTTTAAAATTACTTTATTACAATTTGACTAAAAATTTATATAAAATCCAAAAAAATAGGTGTAAATTTCATCTAAATTTACTGACATTTAACTCCTCCACCAACCAAATTAATCAAAATCCAAAAAAATCGAAGTTGGTTTCAAATTACTTTATTACAATTTGACTAAAAATTTATATAAAATTAAAAAAGATAGAAGTAAATTTCATCTAAATTCACTCAAATTTAACTCCACCAACAAAAAAACTCATCAAAATCCAAAAAAATCGAAGTTGGTTTCAAATTACTTTATTACAATTTGACTAAAAATTTATATAAAATCCAAAAAAATAAAATTAAATTCCATCTAAATTCACTCAAATTTAACTCCTCCAACAAAAAAACTCATCAAAATTAAAAAAAATCGAAGATTGTTTCACATTACTTTATTACAATTGGACTAAAAATTTATATAAAATCCAAAAAAATAGAAGTAAATTTCATCTAAATTCACTCAAATTTAACTCCACCAACAAAAAAACTCATCAAAATCCAAAAAATCGAAGTTGGTTTCAAATTACCTTATTACAATTTGACAAAAAATTTATATAAAATCCAAAAAAATAAAATTAAATTCCATCTAAATTCACTCAAATTTAACTCCTCCAACAAAAAAACTCATCAAAATCCAAAAAAATCGAAGTTGGTTTCAAATTACTTTATTACAATTTGACTAAAAATTTATATAAAATCCAAAAAAATAGAAGTAAATTTCATCTACATTCACTCAAATTTAACTCCTCCAACAAAAAAACTCATCAAAATCCAAAAAATCGAAGTTGGTTTCAAATTACTTTATTACAATTTGACTAAAAATTTATATAAAATAAAAAAAAATAGAAGTAGATTTCATCTAAATTCACTCAAATTTAACTCCTCCAACAAAAAAACTCATCAAAATCCAAAAAAATCGAAGTTGGTTTCAAATTACTTTATTACAATTTGACTAAAAATTTATATAAAATCAAAAAAAAAATAGGTGTTAATTTCATCTAAATTTACTCAAATTTAACTCCTCCAACAACCAAAATCATCAAAATCCAAAAAAATCGAAGTTGGTTTCAAATTCCGTTAATACAATTTGACTAAAAATTTATATAAAATAAAAAAAATAGAAGTAAATTTCATCTAAATTCACTCAAATTTAACTCCTCCAACAAAAAAACTCTTCAAAATCCAAAAAAATCGAAGTTGGTTTAAAATTACTTTATTACAATTTGACTAAAAATTTATATAAAATCCAAAAAATAGGTGTAAATTTCATCTAAATTTACTGACATTTAACTCCTCCACCAACCAAATTAATCAAAATCCAAAAAAATCGAAGTTGGTTTCAAATTACTTTATTACAATTTGACTAAAAATTTATATAAAATTAAAAAAGATAGAAGTAAATTTCATCTAAATTCACTCAAATTTAACTCCACCAACAAAAAAACTCATCAAAATCCAAAAAAATCGAAGTTGGTTTCAAATTACTTTATTACAATTTGACTAAAAATTTATATAAAATTAAAAAAGATAGAAGTAAATTCCATCTAAATTCACTCAAATTTAACTCCTCCAACAAAAAAACTCATCAAAATTTAAAAAAATCGAAGATTGTTTCACATTACTTTATTACAATTGGACTAAAAATTTGTATAAAATCCAAAAAAATAGAAGTAAATTTCATCTAAATTCACTCAAATTTAACTCGTCCTACAAAAAAACTTATCAAAATCCTAAAAAATCGAAGTTGATTTCAAATTACTTTATTACAATTTGACTAAAAATTTATATAAAATTAAAAAAGATAGAAGTAAATTCCATCTAAATTCACTCAAATTTAACTCCTCCAACAAAAAAACTCATCAAAATCCAAAAAAATCGAAGTTGGTTTCAAATTACTTTATTACAATTTGACTAAAAATTTATATAAAATCCAAAAAATAGGTGTAAATTTCATCTAAATTTACTGACATTTAACTCCTCCACCAACCAAATTAATCAAAATCCAAAAAAATCGAAGTTGGTTTCAAATTACTTTATTACAATTTGACTAAAAATTTATATAAAATCAAAAAAAAAATAGGTGTTAATTTCATCTAAATTTACTCAAATTTAACTCCTCCAACAACCAAAATCATCAAAATCCAAAAAAATCGAAGTTGGTTTCAAATTCCGTTAATACAATTTGACTAAAAATTTATATAAAATAAAAAAAATAGAAGTAAATTTCATCTAAATTCACTCAAATTTAACTCCTCCAACAAAAAAACTCTTCAAAATCCAAAAAAATCGAAGTTGGTTTAAAATTACTTTATTACAATTTGACTAAAAATTTATATAAAATCCAAAAAATAGGTGTAAATTTCATCTAAATTTACTGACATTTAACTCCTCCACCAACCAAATTAATCAAAATCCAAAAAAATCAAAGTTGGTTTCAAATTACTTTATTACAATTTGACTAAAAATTTATATAAAATTAAAAAAGATAGAAGTAAATTTCATCTAAATTCACTCAAATTTAACTCCACCAACAAGAAAACTCATCAAAATCCAAAAAAATTGAAGTTGGTTTCAAATTACTTTATTACAATTTGACTAAAAATTTATATAAAATTAAAAAAAATAGAAGTAAATTTCATCTAAATTCAATCAAATTTAACTCCTCCAACCAAAAAAATCATCAAAATCCAAAAAAATCGAAGTTGGTTTCAAATTACTTTATTACAATTTGACTAAAAATTTATATAAAATTAAAAAAGATAGAAGTAAATTCCATCTAAATTCACTCAAATTTAACTCCTCCAACAAAAAAACTCATCAAAATTTAAAAAAATCGAAGATTGTTTCACATTACTTTATTACAATTGGACTAAAAATTTGTATAAAATCCAAAAAAATAGAAGTAAATTTCATCTAAATTCACTAAAATTTAACTCGTCCTACAAAAAAACTTATCAAAATCCTAAAAAATCGAAGTTGATTTCAAATTACTTTATTACAATTTGACTAAAAATTTATATAAAATCAAAAAAAAATAGAAGTAAATTTCATCTAAATTCACTCAAATTTAACTCCTCCAACAACCAAAATCATCAAAATCCAAAAAAATCGAAGTTGGTTTCAAATTCCGTTAATACAATTTGACTAAAAATTTATATGAAATAAAAAAAAATAGAAGTAAATTTCATCTAAATTCACTCAAATTTAACCACTCCAACAAAAAAACTCATCAAAATCCAAAAAAATCGAAGTTGGTTTCAAATTACTTTATTACAATTTGACTAAAAATTTATATAAAATCAAAAAAAAAAAAGGTGTTAATTTCATCTAAATTTACTCAAATTTAACTCCTACAACAACCAAAATCATCAAAATCCAAAAAAATCGAAGTTGGTTTCAAATTCCGTTAATACAATTTGACTAAAAATTTATATAAAATCAAAAAAAAATAGAAGTAAATTTCATCTAAATTCACTCAAATTTAACTCCTCCAACAACCAAAATCATCAAAATCCAAAAAAATCGAAGTTGGTTTCAAATTCCGTTAATACAATTTGACTAAAAATTTATATAAAATAAAAAAAATAGAAGTAAATTTCATCTAAATTCACTCAAATTTAACTCCTCCAACAAAAAAACTCTTCAAAATCCAAAATAATCGAAGTTGGTTTAAAATTACTTTATTACAATTTGACTAAAAATTTATATAAAATCCAAAAAATAGGTGTAAATTTCATCTAAATTTACTGACATTTAACTCCTCCACCAACCAAATTAATCAAAATCCAAAAAAATCGAAGTTGGTTTCAAATTACTTTATTACAATTTGACTAAAAATTTATATAAAATTAAAAAAGATAGAAGTAAATTTCATCTAAATTCACTCAAATTTAACTCCACCAACAAAAAAACTCATCAAAATCCAAATAAATTGAAGTTGGTTTCAAATTACTTTATTACAATTTGACTAAAAATTTATATAAAATTAAAAAAAATAGAAGTAAATTTCATCTAAATTCAATCAAATTTAACTCCTCCAACCAAAAAACTCATCAAAATCCAAAAAAATCGAAGTTGGTTTCAAATTACTTTATTACAATTTGACTAAAAATTTATATAAAATTAAAAAAGATAGAAGTAAATTCCATCTAAATTCACTCAAATTTAACTCCTCCAACAAAAAAACTCATCAAAATTTAAAAAAATCGAAGATTGTTTCACATTACTTTATTACAATTGGACTAAAAATTTGTATAAAATCCAAAAAAATAGAAGTAAATTTCATCTAAATTCACTCAAATTTAACTCGTCCTACAAAAAAACTTATCAAAATCCTAAAAAATCGAAGTTGATTTCAAATTACTTTATTACAATTTGACTAAAAATTTATATAAAATCAAAAAAAAAATAGAAGTAAATTTCATCTAAATTCACTCAAATTTAACTCCTCCAACAACCAAAATCATCAAAATCCAAAAAAATCGAAGTTGGTTTCAAATTCCGTTAATACAATTTGACTAAAAATTTATATGAAATAAAAAAAAATAGAAGTAAATTTCATCTAAATTCAATCAAATTTAACTCCTCCAACCAAAAAAATCATCAAAATCCAAAAAAATCGAAGTTGGTTTCAAATTACTTTATTACAATTTGACTAAAAATTTATATAAAATTAAAAAAGATAGAAGTAAATTCCATCTAAATTCACTCAAATTTAACTCCTCCAACAAAAAAACTCATCAAAATTTAAAAAAATCGAAGATTGTTTCACATTACTTTATTACAATTGGACTAAAAATTTGTATAAAATCCAAAAAAATAGAAGTAAATTTCATCTAAATTCACTAAAATTTAACTCGTCCTACAAAAAAACTTATCAAAATCCTAAAAAATCGAAGTTGATTTCAAATTACTTTATTACAATTTGACTAAAAATTTATATAAAATCAAAAAAAAATAGAAGTAAATTTCATCTAAATTCACTCAAATTTAACTCCTCCAACAACCAAAATCATCAAAATCCAAAAAAATCGAAGTTGGTTTCAAATTCCGTTAATACAATTTGACTAAAAATTTATATGAAATAAAAAAAAATAGAAGTAAATTTCATCTAAATTCACTCAAATTTAACCACTCCAACAAAAAAACTCATCAAAATCCAAAAAAATCGAAGTTGGTTTAAAATTACTTTATTACAATTTGATTAAAAATTTATATAAAATCCAAAAAAATAGGTGTTAATTTCATCTAAATTTACTGAAATTTAACTCCTCCAACAACCAAACTCATCAAAATCCAAAAAAATCGAAGTTGGATTCAAATTACTTTATTACAATTTGACTAAAAATTTATATAAAATCCAAAAAAATAAAATTAAATTCCATCTAAATTCACTCAAATTTAACTCCTCCAACAAAAAAACTCATCAAAATCCAAAAAAATCGAAGTTGGTTTCAAATTACTTTATTACAATTTGACTAAAAATTTATATAAAATCCAAAAAAAATAGAAGTAAATTTCATCTACATTCACTCAAATTTAACTCCTCCAACAAAAAAACTCATCAAAATCCAAAAAAATCGAAGTTGGTTTCAAATTACTTTATTACAATTTGACTAAAAATTTATATAAAATCAAAAAAAAAAAAGGTGTTAATTTCATCTAAATTTACTCAAATTTAACTCCTACAACAACCAAAATCATCAAAATCCAAAAAAATCGAAGTTGGTTTCAAATTCCGTTAATACAATTTGACTAAAAATTTATATAAAATCAAAAAAAAATAGAAGTAAATTTCATCTAAATTCACTCAAATTTAACTCCTCCAACAACCAAAATCATCAAAATCCAAAAAAATCGAAGTTGGTTTCAAATTCCGTTAATACAATTTGACTAAAAATTTATATAAAATAAAAAAAATAGAAGTAAATTTCATCTAAATTCACTCAAATTTAACTCCTCCAACAAAAAAACTCTTCAAAATCCAAAATAATCGAAGTTGGTTTAAAATTACTTTATTACAATTTGACTAAAAATTTATATAAAATCCAAAAAATAGGTGTAAATTTCATCTAAATTTACTGACATTTAACTCCTCCACCAACCAAATTAATCAAAATCCAAAAAAATCGAAGTTGGTTTCAAATTACTTTATTACAATTTGACTAAAAATTTATATAAAATTAAAAAAGATAGAAGTAAATTTCATCTAAATTCACTCAAATTTAACTCCACCAACAAAAAAACTCATCAAAATCCAAATAAATTGAAGTTGGTTTCAAATTACTTTATTACAATTTGACTAAAAATTTATATAAAATTAAAAAAAATAGAAGTAAATTTCATCTAAATTCAATCAAATTTAACTCCTCCAACCAAAAAACTCATCAAAATCCAAAAAAATCGAAGTTGGTTTCAAATTACTTTATTACAATTTGACTAAAAATTTATATAAAATTAAAAAAGATAGAAGTAAATTCCATCTAAATTCACTCAAATTTAACTCCTCCAACAAAAAAACTCATCAAAATTTAAAAAAATCGAAGATTGTTTCACATTACTTTATTACAATTGGACTAAAAATTTGTATAAAATCCAAAAAAATAGAAGTAAATTTCATCTAAATTCACTCAAATTTAACTCGTCCTACAAAAAAACTTATCAAAATCCTAAAAAATCGAAGTTGATTTCAAATTACTTTATTACAATTTGACTAAAAATTTATATAAAATCAAAAAAAAAATAGAAGTAAATTTCATCTAAATTCACTCAAATTTAACTCCTCCAACAACCAAAATCATCAAAATCCAAAAAAATCGAAGTTGGTTTCAAATTCCGTTAATACAATTTGACTAAAAATTTATATGAAATAAAAAAAAATAGAAGTAAATTTCATCTAAATTCACTCAAATTTAACCACTCCAACAAAAAAACTCATCAAAATCCACAAAAATCGAAGTTGGTTTCAAATTACTTTATTACAATTTGACTAAAAATTTATATAAAATTAAAAAAGATAGAAGTAAATTTCATCTAAATTCACTCAAATTTAACTCCACCAACAAAAAAACTCATCAAAATCCAAAAAAATTGAAGTTGGTTTCAAATTACTTTATTACAATTTGACTAAAAATTTATATAAAATTAAAAAAAATAGAAGTAAATTTCATCTAAATTCAATCAAATTTAACTCCTCCAACCAAAAAACTCATCAAAATCCAAAAAAATCGAAGTTGGTTTCAAATTACTTTATTACAATTTGACTAAAAATTTATATAAAATTAAAAAAGATAGAAGTAAATTCCATCTAAATTCACTCAAATTTAACTCCTCCAACAAAAAAACTCATCAAAATTTAAAAAAATCGAAGATTGTTTCACATTACTTTATTACAATTGGACTAAAAATTTGTATAAAATCCAAAAAAATAGAAGTAAATTTCATCTAAATTCACTAAAATTTAACTCGTCCTACAAAAAAACTTATCAAAATCCTAAAAAATCGAAGTTGATTTCAAATTCCGTTAATACAATTTGACTAAAAATTTATATAAAATCAAAAAAAAAATAGAAGTAAATTTCATCTAAATTCACTCAAATTTAACTCCTCCAACAACCAAAATCATCAAAATCCAAAAAAATCGAAGTTGGTTTCAAATTCCGTTAATACAATTTGACTAAAAATTTATATAAAATAAAAAAAATAGAAGTAAATTTCATCTAAATTCACTCAAATTTAACTCCTCCAACAAAAAAACTCTTCAAAATCGAAAAAAATCGAAGTTGGTTTAAAATTACTTTATTACAATTTGACTAAAAATTTATATAAAATCCAAAAAAATAGGTGTAAATTTCATCTAAATTTACTGACATTTAACTCCTCCACCAACCAAATTAATCAAAATCCAAAAAAATCGAAGTTGGTTTCAAATTACTTTATTACAATTTGACTAAAAATTTATATAAAATTAAAAAAGATAGAAGTAAATTTCATCTAAATTCACTCAAATTTAACTCCACCAACAAAAAAACTCATCAAAATCCAAAAAAATTGAAGTTGGTTTCAAATTACTTTATTACAATTTGACTAAAAATTTATATAAAATTAAAAAAAATAGAAGTAAATTTCATCTAAATTCAATCAAATTTAACTCCTCCAACCAAAAAACTCATCAAAATCCAAAAAAATCGAAGTTGGTTTAAAATTACTTTATTACAATTTGATTAAATATTTATATAAAATCCAAAAAAATAGGTGTTAATTTCATCTAAATTTACTGAAATTTAACTCCTCCAACAACCAAACTCATCAAAATCCAAAAAAATCGAAGTTGGATTCAAATTATTTTATTACAATTTGACTAAAAATTTATATAAAATCCAAAAAAATAAAATTAAATTCCATCTAAATTCACTCAAATTTAACTCCTCCAACAAAAAAACTCATCAAAATCCAAAAAAATCGAAGTAGGTTTCAAATTACTTTATTACAATTTGACTAAAAATTTATATAAAATCCAAAAAAATAGAAGTAAATTTCATCTACATTCACTCAAATTTAACTCCTCTAACAAAAAAACTCATCAAAATCCAAAAAATCGAAGTTGGTTTCAAATTACTTTATTACAATTTGACTAAAAATTTATATAAAATAAAAAAAAATAGAAGTAAATTTCATCTAAATTCACTCAAATTTAACTCCTCCAACAACCAAAATCATCAAAATCCAAAAAAATCGAAGTTGGTTTCAAATTCCGTTAATACAATTTGACTAAAAATTTATATAAAATAAAAAAAATAGAAGTAAATTTCATCTAAATTCACTCAAATTTAACTCCTCCAACAAAAAAACTCTTCAAAATCCAAAAAAATCGAAGTTGGTTTAAAATTACTTTATTACAATTTGACTAAAAATTTATATAAAATCCAAAAAAATAGGTGTAAATTTCATCTAAATTTACTGACATTTAACTCCTCCACCAACCAAATTAATCAAAATCCAAAAAAATCGAAGTTGGTTTCAAATTACTTTATTACAATTTGACTAAAAATTTATATAAAATTAAAAAAGATAGAAGTAAATTTCATCTAAATTCACTCAAATTTAACTCCACCAACAAAAAAACTCATCAAAATCCAAAAAAATTGAAGTTGGTTTCAAATTACTTTATTACAATTTGACTAAAAATTTATATAAAATTAAAAAAAATAGAAGTAAATTTCATCTAAATTCAATCAAATTTAACTCCTCCAACCAAAAAACTCATCAAAATCCAAAAAAATCGAAGTTGGTTTCAAATTACTTTATTACAATTTGACTAAAAATTTATATAAAATCCAAAAAAATAAAATTAAATTCCATCTAAATTCACTCAAATTTTAACTCCTCCAACAAAAAAACTCATCAAAATTAAAAAAAATCGAAGATTGTTTCACATTACTTTATTACAATTGGACTAAAAATTTATATAAAATCCAAAAAAATAGAAGTAAATTTCATCTATATTCACTCAAATTTAACTCCACCAACAAAAAATCTCATCAAAATCCAAAAAAATCGAAGTTGGTTTCGAATTACTTTATTACAATTTGACTAAAAATTTATATAAAATCAAAAAAAAAATACAAGTAAATTTCATCTAAATTCACTCGAATTTAACTCCCCCAACAAAAAAACTCATCAAAATACATAAAAATAGAAATTGGTTTCAAATTACTTTATTACAATTTGACTAAAAATTTATATAAAATCCAAAAAAATAGAAGTAAATTTCATCTACATTCACTCAAATTTAACTCCTCCAACAAAAAAACTCATCAAAATCAAAAAAATCGAAGTTGGTTTCAAATTACTTTATTACAATTTGATTAAAAATTTATATAAAATAAAAAAAATAGAAGTAAATTTCATCTAAATTCAATCAAATTTAACTCCTCCAACCAAAAAACTCATCAAAATCCAAAAAAATCGAAGTTGGTTTCAAATTACTTTATTACAATTTGACTAAAAATTTATATAAAATCCAAAAAAATTAAATTAAATTCCATCTAAATTCACTCAAATTTAACTCCTCCAACAAAAAAACTCATCAAAATTAAAAAAAATCGAAGATTGTTTCACATTACTTTATTACAATTGGACTAAAAATTTATATAAAATCCAAAAAAATAGAAGTAAATTTCATCTAAATTCACTCAAATTTAACTCCACCAACAAAAAAACTCATCAAAATCCAAAAAATCGAAGTTGGTTTCAAATTACTTTATTACAATTTGACTAAAAATTTATATAAAATCCAAAAAAATAAAATTAAATTCCATCTAAATTCACTCAAATTTAACTCCTCCAACAAAAAAACTCATCAAAATCCAAAAAAATCGAAGTTGGTTTCAAATTACTTTATTACAATTTGACTAAAAATTTATATAAAATAAAAAAAAAATAGGTGTTAATTTCATCTAAATTTACTCAAATTTAACTCCTCCAACAACCAAAATCATAAAAATCCAAAAAAATCGAAGTTGGTTTCAAATTCCGTTAATACAATTTGACTAAAAATTTATATAAAATAAAAAAAAATAGAAGTAAATTTCATCTAAATTCACTCAAATTTAACTCCTCCAACAAAAAAACTCTTCAAAATCCAAAAAAATCGAAGTTGGTTTAAAATTACTTTATTACAATTAGACTAAAAATTTATATAAAATCCAAAAAATAGGTGTAAATTTCATCTAAATTTACTGACATTTAACTCCTCCACCAACCAAATTAATCAAAATCCAAAAAAATCGAAGTTGGTTTCAAATTACTTTATTACAATTTGACTAAAAATTTATATAAAATTAAAAAAGATAGTAGTAAATTTCATCTAAATTCACTCAAATTTAACTCCACCAACAAAAAAACTCATCAAAATCCAAAAAAATTGAAGTTGGTTTCAAATTACTTTATTACAATTTGACTAAAAATTTATATAAAATCCAAAAAAATAGAAGTAAATTTCATCTACATTCACTCAAATTTAACTCCTCTAACAAAAAAACTCATCAAAATCCAAAAAATCGAAGTTGGTTTCAAATTACTTTATTACAATTTGACTAAAAATTTATATAAAATAAAAAAAAATAGAAGTAAATTTCATCTAAATTCAATCAAATTTAACTCCTCCAACAAAAAAACTCATCAAAATCCAAAAAAATCGAAGTTGGTTTAAAATTACTTTATTACAATTTGATTAAAAATTTATATAAAATCCAAAAAAATAGGTGTTAATTTCATCTAAATTTACTGAAATTTAACTCCTCCAACAACCAAACTCATCAAAATCCAAAAAAATCGAAGTTGGATTCAAATTACTTTATTACAATTTGACTAAAAATTTATATAAAATCCAAAAAAATAAAATTAAATTCCATCTAAATTCACTCAAATTTAACTCCTCCAACAAAAAAACTCATCAAAATCCAAAAAAATCGAAGTAGGTTTCAAATTACTTTATTACAATTTGACTAAAAATTTATATAAAATCCAAAAAAATAGAAGTAAATTTCATCTACATTCACTCAAATTTAACTCCTCCAACAAAAAAACTCATCAAAATCCAAAAAATCGAAGTTGGTTTCAAATTACTTTATTACAATTTGACTAAAAATTTATATAAAATCCAAAAAAATAAAATTAAATTCCATCTAAATTCACTCAAATTTAACTCCTCCAACAAAAAAACTCATCAAAATCCAAAAAAATCGAAGTTGGTTTCAAATTACTTTATTACAATTTGACTAAAAATTTATATAAAATCCAAAAAAATAGAAGTAAATTTCATCTACATTCACTCAAATTTAACTCCTCCAACAAAAAAACTCATCAAAATCCAAAAAATCGAAGTTGGTTTCAAATTACTTTATTACAATTTGACTAAAAATTTATATAAAATAAAAAAAAATAGAAGTAAATTTCATCTAAATTCACTCAAATTTAACTCCTCCAACAAAAAAACTCATCAAAATCCAAAAAAATCGAAGTTGGTTTCAAATTACTTTATTACAATTTGACTAAAAATTTATATAAAATCAAAAAAAAATAGGTGTTAATTTCATCTAAATTTACTCAAATTTAACTCCTCCAACAACCTAAATCATCAAAATCCAAAAAAATCGAAGTTGGTTTCAAATTCCGTTAATACAATTTGACTAAAAATTTATATAAAATAAAAAAAATAGAAGTAAATTTCATCTAAATTCACTCAAATTTAACTCCTCCAACAAAAAAACTCTTCAAAATCCAAAAAAATCGAAGTTGGTTTAAAATTACTTTATTACAATTAGACTAAAAATTTATATAAAATCCAAAAAATAGGTGTAAATTTCATCTAAATTTACTGACATTTAACTCCTCCACCAACCAAATTAATCAAAATCCAAAAAAATCGAAGTTGGTTTCAAATTACTTTATTACAATTTGACTAAAAATTTATATAAAATTAAAAAAGATAGAAGTAAATTTCATCTAAATTCACTCAAATTTAACTCCACCAACAAAAAAACTCATCAAAATCCAAAAAAATTGAAGTTGGTTTCAAATTACTTTATTACAATTTGACTAAAAATTTATATAAAATTAAAAAAAATAGAAGTAAATTTCATCTAAATTCACTCAAATTTAACTCCACCAACAAAAAAACTCATCAAAATCCAAAAAAATTGAAGTTGGTTTCAAATTACTTTATTACAATTTGACTAAAAATTTATATAAAATTAAAAAAAATAGAAGTAAATTTCATCTAAATTCAATCAAATTTAACTCCTCCAACCAAAAAACTCATCAAAATCCAAAAAAATCGAAGTTGGTTTAAAATTACTTTATTACAATTTGATTAAAAATTTATATAAAATCCAAAAAAATAGGTGTTAATTTCATCTAAATTTACTGAAATTTAACTCCTCCAACAACCAAACTCATCAAAATCCAAAAAAATCGAAGTTGGATTCAAATTACTTTATTACAATTTGACTAAAAATTTATATAAAATCCAAAAAAATAAAATTAAATTCCATCTAAATTCACTCAAATTTAACTCCTCCAACAAAAAAACTCATCAAAATCCAAAAAAATCGAAGTAGGTTTCAAATTACTTGATTACAATTTGACTAAAAATTTATATAAAATCCAAAAAAATAGAAGTAAATTTCATCTACATTCACTCAAATTTAACTCCTCCAACAAAAAAACTCATCAAAATCCAAAAAATCGAAGTTGGTTTCAAATTACTTTATTACAATTTGACTAAAAATTTATATAAAATAAAAAAAAATAGAAGTAAATTTCATCTAAATTCACTCAAATTTAACTCCTCCAACAAAAAAACTCATCAAAATCCAAAAAAATCGAAGTTGGTTTCAAATTACTTTATTACAATTTGACTAAAAATTTATATAAAATCAAAAAAAAAATAGGTGTTAATTTCATCTAAATTTACTCAAATTTAACTCCTACAACAACCAAAATCATCAAAATCCAAAAAAATCGAAGTTGGTTTCAAATTCCGTTAATACAATTTGACTAAAAATTTATATAAAATCAAAAAAAAAATAGAAGTAAATTTCATATAAATTCACTCAAATTTAACTCCTCCAACAACCAAAATCATCAAAATCCAAAAAAATCGAAGTTGGTTTCAAATTCCGTTAATACAATTTGACTAAAAATTTATATAAAATAAAAAAAATAGAAGTAAATTTCATCTAAATTCACTCAAATTTAACTCCTCCAACAAAAAAACTCTTCAAAATCCAAAAAAATCGAAGTTGGTTTAAAATTACTTTATTACAATTTGACTAAAAATTTATATAAAATCCAAAAAAATAGGTGTAAATTTCATCTAAATTTACTGACATTTAACTCCTCCACCAACCAAATTAATCAAAATCCAAAAAAATCGAAGTTGGTTTCAAATTACTTTATTACAATTTGACTAAAAATTTATATAAAATTAAAAAAGATAGAAGTAAATTTCATCTAAATTCACTCAAATTTAACTCCACCAACAAAAAAACTCATCAAAATCCAAAAAAATTGAAGTTGGTTTCAAATTACTTTATTACAATTTGACTAAAAATTTATATAAAATTAAAAAAAATAGAAGTAAATTTCATCTAAATTCAATCAAATTTAACTCCTCCAACCAAAAAACTCATCAAAATCCAAAAAAATCGAAGTTGGTTTCAAATTACTTTATTACAATTTGACTAAAAATTTATATAAAATCCAAAAAAATAAAATTAAATTCCATCTAAATTCACTCAAATTTTAACTCCTCCAACAAAAAAACTCATCAAAATTAAAAAAAATCGAAGATTGTTTCACATTACTTTATTACAATTGGACTAAAAATTTATATAAAATCCAAAAAAATAGAAGTAAATTTCATCTATATTCACTCAAATTTAACTCCACCAACAAAAAAACTCATCAAAATCCAAAAAAATCGAAGTTGGTTTCGAATTACTTTATTACAATTTGACTAAAAATTTATATAAAATCAAAAAAAATAGGTGTTAATTTCATCTAAATTTACTCAAATTTAACTCCTCCAACAACCAAAATCATCAAAATCCAAAAAAATCGAAGTTGGTTTCAAATTCCGTTAATACAATTTGACTAAAAATTTATATAAAATAAAAAAAATAGAAGTAAATTTCATCTAAATTCACTCAAATTTAACTCCTCCAACAAAAAAAATTTTCAAAATCCAAAAAAATCGAAGTTGGTTTAAAATTACTTTATTACAATTAGACTAAAAATTTATATAAAATCCAAAAAATAGGTGTAAATTTCATCTAAATTTACTGACATTTAACTCCTCCACCAACCAAATTAATCAAAATCCAAAAAAATCGAAGTTGGTTTCAAATTACTTTATTACAATTTGACTAAAAATTTATATAAAATTAAAAAAGATAGAAGTAAATTTCATCTAAATTCACTCAAATTTAACTCCACCAACAAAAAAACTCATCAAAATCCAAAAAAATTGAAGTTGGTTTCAAATTACTTTATTACAATTTGACTAAAAATTTATATAAAATTAAAAAAAATAGAAGTAAATTTCATCTAAATTCAATCAAATTTAACTCCTCCAACCAAAAAACTCATCAAAATCCAAAAAAATCGAAGTTGGTTTCAAATTACTTTATTACAATTTGACTAAAAATTTATATAAAATTAAAAAAGATAGAAGTAAATTCCATCTAAATTCACTCAAATTTAACTCCTCCAACAAAAAAACTCATCAAAATTTAAAAAAATCGAAGATTGTTTCACATTACTTTATTACAATTGGACTAAAAATTTGTATAAAATCCAAAAAAATAGAAGTAAATTTCATCTAAATTCACTAAAATTTAACTCGTCCTACAAAAAAACTTATCAAAATCCTAAAAAATCGAAGTTGATTTCAAATTCCGTTAATACAATTTGACTAAAAATTTATATAAAATCAAAAAAAAAATAGAAGTAAATTTCATCTAAATTCACTCAAATTTAACTCCTCCAACAACCAAAATCATCAAAATCCAAAAAAATCGAAGTTGGTTTCAAATTCCGTTAATACAATTTGACTAAAAATTTATATAAAATAAAAAAAATAGAAGTAAATTTCATCTAAATTCACTCAAATTTAACTCCTCCAACAAAAAAACTCTTCAAAATCCAAAAAAATCGAAGTTGGTTTAAAATTACTTTATTACAATTTGACTAAAAATTTATATAAAATCCAAAAAAATAGGTGTAAATTTCATCTAAATTTACTGACATTTAACTCCTTCACCAACCAAATTAATCAAAATCCAAAAAAATCGAAGTTGGTTTCAAATTACTTTATTACAATTTGACTAAAAATTTATATAAAATTAAAAAAGATAGAAGTAAATTTCATCTAAATTCACTCAAATTTAACTCCACCAACAAAAAAACTCATCAAAATCCAAAAAAATTGAAGTTGGTTTCAAATTACTTTATTACAATTTGACTAAAAATTTATATAAAATTAAAAAAAATAGAAGTAAATTTCATCTAAATTCAATCAAATTTAACTCCTCCAACCAAAAAACTCATCAAAATCCAAAAAAATCGAAGTTGGTTTAAAATTACTTTATTACAATTTGATTAAATATTTATATAAAATCCAAAAAAATAGGTGTTAATTTCATCTAAATTTACTGAAATTTAACTCCTCCAACAACCAAACTCGTCAAAATCCAAAAAAATCGAAGTTGGATTCAAATTACTTTATTACAATTTGACTAAAAATTTATATAAAATCCAAAAAAATAAAATTAAATTCCATCTAAATTCACTCAAATTTAACTCCTCCAACAAAAAAACTCATCAAAATCCCAAAAAATCGAAGTAGGTTTCAAATTACTTTATTACAATTTGACTAAAAATTTATATAAAATCCAAAAAATAGAAGTAAATTTCATCTACATTCACTCAAATTTAACTCCTCTAACAAAAAAACTCATCAAAATCCAAAAAATCGAAGTTGGTTTCAAATTACTTTATTACAATTTGACTAAAAATTTATATAAAATAAAAAAAAATAGAAGTAAATTTCATCTAAATTCACTCAAATTTAACTCCTCCAACAAAAAAACTCATCAAAATCCAAAAAAATCGAAGTTGGTTTCAAATTACTTTATTACAATTTGACTAAAAATTTATATAAAATAAAAAAAAAATAGGTGTTAATTTCATCTAAATTTACTCAAATTTAACTCCTACAACAACCAAAATCATCAAAATCCAAAAAAATCGAAGTTGGTTTCAAATTCCGTTAATACAATTTGACTAAAAATTTATATAAAATCAAAAAAAAAATAGAAGTAAATTTCATCTAAATTCACTCAAATTTAACTCCTCCAACAACCAAAATCATCAAAATCCAAAAAAATCGAAGTTGGTTTCAAATTCCGTTAATACAATTTGATTAAAAATTTATATAAAATAAAAAAAATAGAAGTAAATTTCATCTAAATTCACTCAAATTTAACTCCTCCAACAAAAAAACTCTTCAAAATCCAAAAAAATCGAAGTTGGTTTAAAATTACTTTATTACAATTTGACTAAAAATTTATATAAAATCCAAAAAAATAGGTGTAAATTTCATCTAAATTTACTGACATTTAACTCCTCCACCAACCAAATTAATCAAAATCCAAAAAAATCGAAGTTGGTTTCAAATTACTTTATTACAATTTGACTAAAAATTTATATAAAATTAAAAAAGATAGAAGTAAATTTCATCTAAATTCACTCAAATTTAACTCCACCAACAAAAAAACTCATCAAAATCCAAAAAAATTGAAGTTGGTTTCAAATTACTTTATTACAATTTGACTAAAAATTTATATAAAATTAAAAAAAATAGAAGTAAATTTCATCTAAATTCAATCAAATTTAACTCCTCCAACCAAAAAACTCATCAAAATCCAAAAAAATCGAAGTTGGTTTCAAATTACTTTATTACAATTTGACTAAAAATTTATATAAAATCCAAAAAAATAAAATTAAATTCCATCTAAATTCACTCAAATTTTAACTCCTCCAACAAAAAAAATCATCAAAATTAAAAAAAATCTAAGATTGTTTCACATTACTTTATTACAATTGGACTAAAAATTTATATAAAATCCAAAAAAATAGAAGTAAATTTCATATAAATTCACTCAAATTTAACTCCTCCAACAACCAAAATCATCAAAATCCAAAAAAATCGAAGTTGGTTTCAAATTTCGTTAATACAATTTGACTAAAAATTTATATAAAATAAAAAAAATAGAAGTAAATTTCATCTGAATTCACTCAAATTTAACTCCTCCAACAAAAAAACTCTTCAAAATCCAAAAAAATCGAAGTTGGTTTAAAATTACTTTATTACAATTTGACTAAAAATTTATATAAAATCCAAAAAAATAGGTGTAAATTTCATCTAAATTTACTGACATTTAACTCCTCCACCAACCAAATTAATCAAAATCCAAAAAAATCGAAGTTGGTTTCAAATTACTTTATTACAATTTGACTAAAAATTTATATAAAATTAAAAAAGATAGAAGTAAATTTCATCTAAATTCACTCAAATTTAACTCCACCAACAAAAAAACTCATCAAAATCCAAAAAAATTGAAGTTGGTTTCAAATTACTTTATTACAATTTGACTAAAAATTTATATAAAATTAAAAAAAATAGAAGTAAATTTCATCTAAACTCAATCAAATTTAACTCCTCCAACCAAAAAACTCATCTAAATCCAAAAAAATCGAAGTTGGTTTCAAATTACTTTATTACAATTTGACTAAAAATTTATATAAAATCCAAAAAAATAAAATTAAATTCCATCTAAATTCACTCAAATTTTAACTCCTCCAACAAAAAAACTCATCAAAATTAAAAAAAATCGAAGATTGTTTCACATTACTTTATTACAATTGGACTAAAAATTTATATAAAATCCAAAAAAATAGAAGTAAATTTCATCTATATTCACTCAAATTTAACTCCACCAACAAAAAAACTCATCAAAATCCAAAAAAATCGAAGTTGGTTTCGAATTACTTTATTACAATTTGACTAAAAATTTATATAAAATCAAAAAAAAATAGGTGTTAATTTCATCTAAATTTACTCAAATTTAACTCCTCCAACAACCAAAATCATCAAAATCCAAAAAAATCGAAGTTGGTTTCAAATTACTTTATTACAATTTGACTAAAAATTTATATAAAATTAAAAAAGATAGAAGTAAATTTCATCTAAATTCACTCAAATTTAACTCCACCAACAAAAAAACTCATCAAAATCCAAAAAAATTGAAGTTGGTTTCAAATTACTTTATTACAATTTGACTAAAAATTTATATAAAATCCAAAAAAATAGAAGTAAATTTCATCTACATTCACTCAAATTTAACTCCTCCAACAACCAAAATCATCAAAATCCAAAAAAATCGAAGTTGGTTTCAAATTTCGTTAATACAATTTGACTAAAAATTTATATAAAATAAAAAAAATAGAAGTAAATTTCATCTGAATTCACTCAAATTTAACTCCTCCAACAAAAAAACTCTTCAAAATCCAAAAAAATCGAAGTTGGTTTAAAATTACTTTATTACAATTTGACTAAAAATTTATATAAAATCCAAAAAAATAGGTGTAAATTTCATCTAAATTTACTGACATTTAACTCCTCCACCAACCAAATTAATCAAAATCCAAAAAAATCGAAGTTGGTTTCAAATTACTTTATTACAATTTGACTAAAAATTTATATAAAATTAAAAAAGATAGAAGTAAATTTCATCTAAATTCACTCAAATTTAACTCCACCAACAAAAAAACTCATCAAAATCCAAAAAAATTGAAGTTGGTTTCAAATTACTTTATTACAATTTGACTAAAAATTTATATAAAATTAAAAAAAATAGAAGTAAATTTCATCTAAACTCAATCAAATTTAACTCCTCCAACCAAAAAACTCATCTAAATCCAAAAAAATCGAAGTTGGTTTCAAATTACTTTATTACAATTTGACTAAAAATTTATATAAAATCCAAAAAAATAAAATTAAATTCCATCTAAATTCACTCAAATTTTAACTCCTCCAACAAAAAAACTCATCAAAATTAAAAAAAATCGAAGATTGTTTCACATTACTTTATTACAATTGGACTAAAAATTTATATAAAATCCAAAAAAATAGAAGTAAATTTCATCTATATTCACTCAAATTTAACTCCACCAACAAAAAAACTCATCAAAATCCAAAAAAATCGAAGTTGGTTTCGAATTACTTTATTACAATTTGACTAAAAATTTATATAAAATCAAAAAAAAATAGGTGTTAATTTCATCTAAATTTACTCAAATTTAACTCCTCCAACAACCAAAATCATCAAAATCCAAAAAAATCGAAGTTGGTTTCAAATTCCGTTAATACAATTTGACTAAAAATTTATATAAAATAAAAAAAATAGAAGTAAATTTCATCTAAATTCACTCAAATTTAACTCCTCCAACAAAAAAACTCTTCAAAATCCAAAAAAATCGAAGTTGGTTTAAAATTACTTTATTACAATTAGACTAAAAATTTATATAAAATCCAAAAAATAGGTGTAAATTTCATCTAAATTTACTGACATTTAACTCCTCCACCAACCAAATTAATCAAAATCCAAAAAAATCGAAGTTGGTTTCAAATTACTTTATTACAATTTGACTAAAAATTTATATAAAATTAAAAAAGATAGAAGTAAATTTCATCTAAATTCACTCAAATTTAACTCCACCAACAAAAAAACTCATCAAAATCCAAAAAAATTGAAGTTGGTTTCAAATTACTTTATTACAATTTGACTAAAAATTTATATAAAATTAAAAAAAATAGAAGTAAATTTCATCTAAATTCAATCAAATTTAACTCCTCCAACCAAAAAACTCATCAAAATCCAAAAAAATCGAAGTTGGTTTCAAATTACTTTATTACAATTTGACTAAAAATTTATATAAAATTAAAAAAGATAGAAGTAAATTCCATCTAAATTCACTCAAATTTAACTCCTCCAACAAAAAAACTCATCAAAATTTAAAAAAATCGAAGATTGTTTCACATTACTTTATTACAATTGGACTAAAAATTTGTATAAAATCCAAAAAAATAGAAGTAAATTTCATCTAAATTCACTAAAATTTAACTCGTCCTACAAAAAAACTTATCAAAATCCTAAAAAATCGAAGTTGATTTCAAATTCCGTTAATACAATTTGACTAAAAATTTATATAAAATCAAAAAAAAAATAGAAGTAAATTTCATCTAAATTCACTCAAATTTAACTCCTCCAACAACCAAAATCATCAAAATCCAAAAAAATCGAAGTTGGTTTCAAATTCCGTTAATACAATTTGACTAAAAATTTATATAAAATAAAAAAAATAGAAGTAAATTTCATCTAAATTCACTCAAATTTAACTCCTCCAACAAAAAAACTCTTCAAAATCCAAAAAAATCGAAGTTGGTTTAAAATTACTTTATTACAATTTGACTAAAAATTTATATAAAATCCAAAAAAATAGGTGTAAATTTCATCTAAATTTACTGACATTTAACTCCTTCACCAACCAAATTAATCAAAATCCAAAAAAATCGAAGTTGGTTTCAAATTACTTTATTACAATTTGACTAAAAATTTATATAAAATTAAAAAAGATAGAAGTAAATTTCATCTAAATTCACTCAAATTTAACTCCACCAACAAAAAAACTCATCAAAATCCAAAAAAATTGAAGTTGGTTTCAAATTACTTTATTACAATTTGACTAAAAATTTATATAAAATTAAAAAAAATAGAAGTAAATTTCATCTAAATTCAATCAAATTTAACTCCTCCAACCAAAAAACTCATCAAAATCCAAAAAAATCGAAGTTGGTTTAAAATTACTTTATTACAATTTGATTAAATATTTATATAAAATCCAAAAAAATAGGTGTTAATTTCATCTAAATTTACTGAAATTTAACTCCTCCAACAACCAAACTCATCAAAATCCAAAAAAATCGAAGTTGGATTCAAATTACTTTATTACAATTTGACTAAAAATTTATATAAAATCCAAAAAAATAAAATTAAATTCCATCTAAATTCACTCAAATTTAACTCCTCCAACAAAAAAACTCATCAAAATCCCAAAAAATCGAAGTAGGTTTCAAATTACTTTATTACAATTTGACTAAAAATTTATATAAAATCCAAAAAATAGAAGTAAATTTCATCTACATTCACTCAAATTTAACTCCTCTAACAAAAAAACTCATCAAAATCCAAAAAATCGAAGTTGGTTTCAAAATACTTTATTACAATTTGACTAAAAATTTATATCAAATCCAAAAAAATTAAATTAAATTCCATCTAAATTCACTCAAATTTTAACTCCTCCAACAAAAAAACTCATCAAAATTAAAAAAAATCGAAGATTGTTTCACATTACTTTATTACAATTGGACTAAAAATTTATATAAAATCCAAAAAAATAGAAGTAAATTTCATCTATATTCACTCAAATTTAACTCCACCAACAAAAAAACTCATCAAAATCCAAAAAAATCGAAGTTGGTTTCGAATTACTTTATTACAATTTGACTAAAAATTTATATAAAATCAAAAAAAAAATACAAGTAAATTTCATCTAAATTCACTCGAATTTAACTCCCCCAACAAAAAAACTCATCAAAATACATAAAAATAGAAATTGGTTTCAAATTACTTTATTACAATTTGACTAAAAATTTATATAAAATCCAAAAAAATAGAAGTAAATTTCATCTACATTCACTCAAATTTAACTCCTCCAACAAAAAAACTCATCAAAATCCAAAAAATCGAAGTTGGTTTCAAATTACTTTATTACAATTTGACTAAAAATTTATATAAAATAAAAAAAATAGAAGTAAATTTCATCTAAATTCAATCAAATTTAACTCCTCCAACCAAAAAACTCATCAAAATCCAAAAAAATCGAAGTTGGTTTCAAATTACTTTATTACAATTTGACTAAAAATTTATATAAAATCCAAAAAAATAAAATTAAATTCCATCTAAATTCACTCAAATTTAACTCCACCAACAAAAAAACTCATCAAAATCCAAAAAATCGAAGTTGGTTTCAAATTACCTTATTACAATTTGACTAAAAATTTATATAAAATCCAAAAAAATAAAATTAAATTCCATCTAAATTCACTCAAATTTAACTCCTCCAACAAAAAAACTCATCAAAATCCAAAAAAATCGAAGTTGGTTTCAAATTACTTTATTACAATTTGACTAAAAATTTATATAAAATCCAAAAAAATAGAAGTAAATTTCATCTACATTCACTCAAATTTAACTTCTCCAACAAAAAAACTCATCAAAATTTAAAAAAATCGAAGATTGTTTCACATTACTTTATTACAATTGGACTAAAAATTTGTATAAAATCCAAAAAAATAGAAGTAAATTTCATCTAAATTCACTAAAATTTAACTCGTCCTACAAAAAAACTTATCAAAATCCTAAAAAATCGAAGTTGATTTCAAATTCCGTTAATACAATTTGACTAAAAATTTATATAAAATCCAAAAAATAGGTGTAAATTTCATCTAAATTTACTGACATTTAACTCCTCCACCAACCAAATTAATCAAAATCCAAAAAAATCGAAGTTGGTTTCAAATTACTTTATTACAATTTGACTAAAAATTTATATAAAATTAAAAAAGATAGTAGTAAATTTCATCTAAATTCACTCAAATTTAACTCCACCAACAAAAAAACTCATCAAAATCCAAAAAAATTGAAGTTGGTTTCAAATTACTTTATTACAATTTGACTAAAAATTTATATAAAATTAAAAAAAATAGAAGTAAATTTCATCTAAATTCAATCAAATTTAACTCCTCCAACCAAAAAACTCATCAAAATCCAAAAAAATCGAAGTTGGTTTCAAATTACTTTATTACAATTTGACTAAAAATTTATATAAAATTAAAAAAGATAGAAGTAAATTCCATCTAAATTCACTCAAATTTAACTCCTCCAACAAAAAAACTAATCAAAATTTAAAAAAATCGAAGATTGTTTCACATTACTTTATTACAATTGGACTAAAAATTTGTATAAAATCCAAAAAAATAGAAGTAAATTTCATCTAAATTCACTAAAATTTAACTCGTCCTACAAAAAAACTTATCAAAATCCTAAAAAATCGAAGTTGATTTCAAATTCCGTTAATACAATTTGACTAAAAATTTATATAAAATCAAAAAAAAAATAGAAGTAAATTTCATCTAAATTCACTCAAATTTAACTCCTCCAACAACCAAAATCATCAAAATCCAAAAAAATCGAAGTTGGTTTCAAATTCCGTTATTACAATTTGACTAAAAATTTATATAAAATCCAAAAAAATAGGTGTAAATTTCATCTAAATTTACTGACATTTAACTCCTCCACCAACCAAATTAATCAAAATCCAAAAAAATCGAAGTTGGTTTCAAATTACTTTATTACAATTTGACTAAAAATTTATATAAAATTAAAAAAGATAGAAGTAAATTTCATCTAAATTCACTCAAATTTAACTCCACCAACAAAAAAACTCATCAAAATCCAAAAAAATCGAAGTTGGTTTCAAATTACTTTATTACAATTTGACTAAAAATTTATATAAAATTAAAAAAGATAGAAGTAAATTCCATCTAAATTCACTCAAATTTAACTCCTCCAACAAAAAAACTCATCAAAATTTAAAAAAATCGAAGTTGGTTTCAAATTACTTTATTACAATTTGACTAAAAATTTATATCAAATCCAAAAAAATTAAATTAAATTCCATCTAAATTCACTCAAATTTTAACTCCTCCAACAAAAAAACTCATCAAAATTAAAAAAAATCGAAGATTGTTTCACATTACTTTATTACAATTGGACTAAAAATTTATATAAAATCCAAAAAAATAGAAGTAAATTTCATCTATATTCACTCAAATTTAACTCCACCAACAAAAAAACTCATCAAAATCCAAAAAAATCGAAGTTGGTTTCGAATTACTTTATTACAATTTGACTAAAAATTTATATAAAATCAAAAAAAAAATACAAGTAAATTTCATCTAAATTCACTCGAATTTAACTCCCCCAACAAAAAAACTCATCAAAATACATAAAAATAGAAATTGGTTTCAAATTACTTTATTACAATTTGACTAAAAATTTATATAAAATCCAAAAAAATAGAAGTAAATTTCATCTACATTCACTCAAATTTAACTCCTCCAACAAAAAAACTCATCAAAATCCAAAAAATCGAAGTTGGTTTCAAATTACTTTATTACAATTTGACTAAAAATTCATATAAAATAAAAAAAATAGAAGTAAATTTCATCTAAATTCAATCAAATTTAACTCCTCCAACCAAAAAACTCATCAAAATCCAAAAAAATCGAAGTTGGTTTCAAATTACTTTATTACAATTTGACTAAAAATTTATATAAAATCCAAAAAAATAAAATTAAATTCCATCTAAATTCACTCAAATTTAACTCCTCCAACAAAAAAACTCATCAAAATTAAAAAAAATCGAAGATTGTTTCACATTACTTTATTACAATTGGACTAAAAATTTATATAAAATCCAAAAAAATAGAAGTAAATTTCATCTAAATTCACTCAAATTTAACTCCACCAACAAAAAAACTCATCAAAATCCAAAAAATCGAAGTTGGTTTCAAATTACCTTATTACAATTTGACTAAAAATTTATATAAAATCCAAAAAAATAAAATTAAATTCCATCTAAATTCACTCAAATTTAACTCCTCCAACAAAAAAACTCATCAAAATCCAAAAAAATCGAAGTTTGTTTCAAATTACTTTATTACAATTTGACTAAAAATTTATATAAAATCCAAAAAAATAAAATTAAATTCCATCTAAATTCACTCAAATTTAACTCCTCCAACAAAAAAACTCATCAAAATCCAAAAAAATCGAAGTTGGTTTCAAATTACTTTATTACAATTTGACTAAAAATTTATATAAAATCAAAAAAAATAGGTGTTAATTTCATCTAAATTTACTCAAATTTAACTCCTCCAACAACCAAAATCATAAAAATCCAAAAAAATCGAAGTTGGTTTCAAATTCCGTTAATACAATTTGACTAAAAATTTATATAAAATAAAAAAAATAGAAGTAAATTTCATCTAAATTCACTCAAATTTAACTCCTCCAACAAAAAAACTCTTCAAAATCCAAAAAAATCGAAGTTGGTTTAAAATTACTTTATTACAATTAGACTAAAAATTTATATAAAATCCAAAAAATAGGTGTAAATTTCATCTAAATTTACTGACATTTAACTCCTCCACCAACCAAATTAATCAAAATCCAAAAAAATCGAAGTTGGTTTCAAATTACTTTATTACAATTTGACTAAAAATTTATATAAAATTAAAAAAGATAGAAGTAAATTTCATCTAAATTCACTCAAATTTAACTCCACCAACAAAAAAACTCATCAAAATCCAAAAAAATTGATGTTGGTTTCAAATTACTTTATTACAATTTGACTAAAAATTTATATAAAATTAAAAAAAATAGAAGTAAATTTCATCTAAATTCAATCAAATTTAACTCCTCCAACCAAAAAACTCAACAAAATCCAAAAAAATCGAAGTTGGTTTCAAATTACTTTATTACAATTTGACTAAAAATTTATATAAAATTAAAAAAGATAGAAGTAAATTCCATCTAAATTCACTCAAATTTAACTCCTCCAACAAAAAAACTCATCAAAATTTAAAAAAATCGAAGATTGTTTCACATTACTTTATTACAATTGGACTAAAAATTTGTATAAAATCCAAAAAAATAAAAGTAAATTTCATCTAAATTCACTAAAATTTAACTCGTCCTACAAAAAAACTTATCAAAATCCTAAAAAATCGAAGTTGATTTCAAATTCCGTTAATACAATTTGACTAAAAATTTATATAAAATCAAAAAAAAAATAGAAGTAAATTTCATCTAAATTCACTCAAATTTAACTCCTCCAACAACCAAAATCATCAAAATCCAAAAAAATCGAAGTTGGTTTCAAATTCCGTTAATACAATTTAACTAAAAATTTATATAAAATAAAAAAAATAGAAGTAAATTTCATCTAAATTCACTCAAATTTAACTCCTCCAACAAAAAAACTCTTCAAAATCCAAAAAAATCGAAGTTGGTTTAAAATTACTTTATTACAATTTGACTAAAAATTTATATAAAATCCAAAAAAATAGGTGTAAATTTCATCTAAATTTACTGACATTTAACTCCTCCACCAACCAAATTAATCAAAATCCAAAAAAATCGAAGTTGGTTTCAAATTACTTTATTACAATTTGACTAAAAATTTATATAAAATTAAAAAAGATAGAAGTAAATTTCATCTAAATTCACTCAAATTTAACTCCACCAACAAAAAAACTCATCAAAATCCAAAAAATCGAAGTTGGTTTCAAATTACTTTATTACAATTTGACTAAAAATTTATATAAAATTAAAAAAAATAGAAGTAAATTTCATCTAAATTCAATCAAATTGTACTCCTCCAACCAAAAAACTCATCAAAATCCAAAAAAATCGAAGTTGGTTTCAAATTACTTTATTACAATTTGACTAAAAATTTATATCAAATCCAAAAAAATTAAATTAAATTCCATCTAAATTCACTCAAATTTTAACTCCTCCAACAAAAAAACTCATCAAAATTAAAAAAAATCGAAGATTGTTTCACATTACTTTATTACAATTGGACTAAAAATTTATATAAAATCCAAAAAAATAGAAGTAAATTTCATCTATATTCACTCAAATTTAACTCCACCAACAAAAAAACTCATCAAAACCCAAAAAAATCGAAGTTGGTTTCGAATTACTTTATTACAATTTGACTAAAAATTTATATAAAATCAAAAAAAAAATACAAGTAAATTTCATCTAAATTCACTCGAATTTAACTCCCCCAACAAAAAAACTCATCAAAATACATAAAAATAGAAATTGGTTTCAAATTACTTTATTACAATTTGACTAAAAATTTATATAAAATCCAAAAAAATAGAAGTAAATTTCATCTACATTCACTCAAATTTAACTCCTCCAACAAAAAAACTCATCAAAATCCAAAAAATCGAAGTTGGTTTCAAATTACTTTATTACAATTTGACTAAAAATTTATATAAAATAAAAAAAATAGAAGTAAATTTCATCTAAATTCAATCAAATTTAACTCCTCCAACCAAAAAACTCATCAAAATCCAAAAAAATCGAAGTTGGTTTCAAATTACTTTATTACAATTTGACTAAAAATTTATATAAAATCCAAAAAAATAAAATTAAATTCCATCTAAATTCACTCAAATTTAACTCCTCCAACAAAAAAACTCATCAAAATTAAAAAAAATCGAAGATTGTTTCACATTACTTTATTACAATTGGACTAAAAATTTATATAAAATCCAAAAAAATAGAAGTAAATTTCATCTAAATTCACTCAAATTTAACTCCACCAACAAAAAAACTCTTCAAAATCCAAAAAATCGAAGTTGGTTTCAAATTACCTTATTACAATTTGACTAAAAATTTATATAAAATCCAAAAAAATAAAATTAAATTCCATCTAAATTCACTCAAATTTAACTCCTCCAACAAAAAAACTCATCAAAATCCAAAAAAATCGAAGTTGGTTTCAAATTACTTTATTACAATTTGACTAAAAATTTATATAAAATCCAAAAAAATAGAAGTAAATTTCATCTACATTCACTCAAATTTAACTCCTCCAACAAAAAAACTCATCAAAATCCAAAAAATCGAAGTTGGTTTCAAATTACTTTATTACAATTTGACTAAAAATTTATATAAAATAAAAAAAAATAGAAGTAGATTTCATCTAAATTCACTCAAATTTAACTCCTCCAACAAAAAAACTCATCAAAATCCAAAAAAATCGAAGTTGGTTTCAAATTACTTTATTACAATTTGACTAAAAATTTATATAAAATCAAAAAAAAAATAGGTGTTAATTTCATCTAAATTTACTCAAATTTAACTCCTCCAACAACCAAAATCATCAAAATCCAAAAAAATCGAAGTTGGTTTCAAATTCCGTTAATTCAATTTGACTAAAAATTTATATAAAATAAAAAAAATAGAAGTAAATTTCATCTAAATTCACTCAAATTTAACTCCTCCAACAAAAAAACTCTTCAAAATCCAAAAAAATCGAAGTTGGTTTAAAATTACTTTATTACAATTTGACTAAAAATTTATATAAAATCCAAAAAATAGGTGTAAATTTCATCTAAATTTACTGACATTTAACTCCTCCACCAACCAAATTAATCAAAATCCAAAAAAATCGAAGTTGGTTTCAAATTACTTTATTACAATTTGACTAAAAATTTATATAAAATTAAAAAAGATAGAAGTAAATTTCATCTAAATTCACTCAAATTTAACTCCACCAACAAAAAAACTCATCAAAATCCAAAAAAATCGAAGTTGGTTTCAAATTACTTTATTACAATTTGACTAAAAATTTATATAAAATTAAAAAAGATAGAAGTAAATTCCATCTAAATTCACTCAAATTTAACTCCTCCAACAAAAAAACTCATCAAAATTTAAAAAAATCGAAGATTGTTTCACATTACTTTATTACAATTGGACTAAAAATTTGTATAAAATCCAAAAAAATAGAAGTAAATTTCATCTAAATTCACTCAAATTTAACTCGTCCTACAAAAAAACTTATCAAAATCCTAAAAAATCGAAGTTGATTTCAAATTACTTTATTACAATTTGACTAAAAATTTATATAAAATTAAAAAAGATAGAAGTAAATTCCATCTAAATTCACTCAAATTTAACTCCTCCAACAAAAAAACTCATCAAAATCCAAAAAAATCGAAGTTGGTTTCAAATTACTTTATTACAATTTGACTAAAAATTTATATAAAATCCAAAAAATAGGTGTAAATTTCATCTAAATTTACTGACATTTAACTCCTCCACCAACCAAATTAATCAAAATCCAAAAAAATCGAAGTTGGTTTCAAATTACTTTATTACAATTTGACTAAAAATTTATATAAAATCAAAAAAAAAATAGGTGTTAATTTCATCTAAATTTACTCAAATTTAACTCCTCCAACAACCAAAATCATCAAAATCCAAAAAAATCGAAGTTGGTTTCAAATTCCGTTAATACAATTTGACTAAAAATTTATATAAAATAAAAAAAATAGAAGTAAATTTCATCTAAATTCACTCAAATTTAACTCCTCCAACAAAAAAACTCTTCAAAATCCAAAAAAATCGAAGTTGGTTTAAAATTACTTTATTACAATTTGACTAAAAATTTATATAAAATCCAAAAAATAGGTGTAAATTTCATCTAAATTTACTGACATTTAACTCCTCCACCAACCAAATTAATCAAAATCCAAAAAAATCGAAGTTGGTTTCAAATTACTTTATTACAATTTGACTAAAAATTTATATAAAATTAAAAAAGATAGAAGTAAATTTCATCTAAATTCACTCAAATTTAACTCCACCAACAAAAAAACTCATCAAAATCCAAAAAAATCGAAGTTGGTTTCAAATTACTTTATTACAATTTGACTAAAAATTTATATAAAATTAAAAAAGATAGAAGTAAATTCCATCTAAATTCACTCAAATTTAACTCCTCCAACAAAAAAACTCATCAAAATTTAAAAAAATCGAAGATTGTTTCACATTACTTTATTACAATTGGACTAAAAATTTGTATAAAATCCAAAAAAATAGAAGTAAATTTCATCTAAATTCACTCAAATTTAACTCGTCCTACAAAAAAACTTATCAAAATCCTAAAAAATCGAAGTTGATTTCAAATTACTTTATTACAATTTGACTAAAAATTTATATAAAATTAAAAAAGATAGAAGTAAATTCCATCTAAATTCACTCAAATTTAACTCCTCCAACAAAAAAACTCATCAAAATCCAAAAAAATCGAAGTTGGTTTAAAATTACTTTATTACAATTTGACTAAAAATTTATATAAAATCCAAAAAATAGGTGTAAATTTCATCTAAATTTACTGACATTTAACTCCTCCACCAACCAAATTAATCAAAATCCAAAAAAATCGAAGTTGGTTTCAAATTACTTTATTACAATTTGACTAAAAATTTATATAAAATCCAAAAAATAGGTGTAAATTTCATCTAAATTTACTGACATTTAACTCCTCCACCAACCAAATTAATCAAAATCCAAAAAAATCGAAGTTGGTTTCAAATTACTTTATTACAATTTGACTAAAAATTTATATAAAATCAAAAAAAAAATAGGTGTTAATTTCATCTAAATTTACTCAAATTTAACTCCTCCAACAACCAAAATCATCAAAATCCAAAAAAATCGAAGTTGGTTTCAAATTCCGTTAATACAATTTGACTAAAAATTTATATAAAATAAAAAAATAGAAGTAAATTTCATCTAAATTCACTCAAATTTAACTCCTCCAACAAAAAAACTCTTCAAAATCCAAAAAAATCGAAGTTGGTTTAAAATTACTTTATTACAATTTGACTAAAAATTTATATAAAATCCAAAAAATAGGTGTAAATTTCATCTAAATTTACTGACATTTAACTCCTCCACCAACCAAATTAATCAAAATCCAAAAAAATCGAAGTTGGTTTCAAATTACTTTATTACAATTTGACTAAAAATTTATATAAAATTAAAAAAGATAGAAGTAAATTTCATCTAAATTCACTCAAATTTAACTCCACCAACAAAAAAACTCATCAAAATCCAAAAAAATCGAAGTTGGTTTCAAATTACTTTATTACAATTTGACTAAAAATTTATATAAAATTAAAAAAGATAGAAGTAAATTCCATCTAAATTCACTCAAATTTAACTCCTCCAACAAAAAAACTCATCAAAATTTAAAAAAATCGAAGATTGTTTCACATTACTTTATTACAATTGGACTAAAAATTTGTATAAAATCCAAAAAAATAGAAGTAAATTTCATCTAAATTCACTCAAATTTAACTCGTCCTACAAAAAAACTTATCAAAATCCTAAAAAATCGAAGTTGATTTCAAATTACTTTATTACAATTTGACTAAAAATTTATATAAAATTAAAAAAGATAGAAGTAAATTCCATCTAAATTCACTCAAATTTAACTCCTCCAACAAAAAAACTCATCAAAATCCAAAAAAATCGAAGTTGGTTTAAAATTACTTTATTACAATTTGACTAAAAATTTATATAAAATCCAAAAAATAGGTGTAAATTTCATCTAAATTTACTGACATTTAACTCCTCCACCAACCAAATTAATCAAAATCCAAAAAAATCGAAGTTGGTTTCAAATTACTTTATTACAATTTGACTAAAAATTTATATAAAATTAAAAAAGATAGAAGTAAATTTCATCTAAATTCACTCAAATTTAACTCCACCAACAAGAAAACTCATCAAAATCCAAAAAAATTGAAGTTGGTTTCAAATTACTTTATTACAATTTGACTAAAAATTTATATAAAATTAAAAAAAATAGAAGTAAATTTCATCTAAATTCAATCAAATTTAACTCCTCCAACCAAAAAAATCATCAAAATCCAAAAAAATCGAAGTTGGTTTCAAATTACTTTATTACAATTTGATTAAAAATTTATATAAAATTAAAAAAGATAGAAGTAAATTTCATCTAAATTCACTCAAATTTAACTCCACCAACAAAAAAACTCATCAAAATCCAAAAAAATTGAAGTTGGTTTCAAATTACTTTATTACAATTTGACTAAAAATTTATATAAAATTAAAAAAAATAGAAGTAAATTTCATCTAAATTCAATCAAATTTAACTCCTCCAACCAAAAAACTCATCAAAATCCAAAAAAATCGAAGTTGGTTTCAAATTACTTTATTACAATTTGACTAAAAATTTATATCAAATCCAAAAAAATTAAATTAAATTCCATCTAAATTCACTCAAATTTTAACTCCTCCAACAAAAAAACTCATCAAAATTAAAAAAAATCGAAGATTGTTTCACATTACTTTATTACAATTGGACTAAAAATTTATATAAAATCCAAAAAAATAGAAGTAAATTTCATCTATATTCACTCAAATTTAACTCCACCAACAAAAAAACTCATCAAAATCCAAAAAAATCGAAGTTGGTTTCGAATTACTTTATTACAATTTGACTAAAAATTTATATAAAATCAAAAAAAAAATACAAGTAAATTTCATCTAAATTCACTCGAATTTAACTCCCCCAACAAAAAAACTCATCAAAATACATAAAAATAGAAATTGGTTTCAAATTACTTTATTACAATTTGACTAAAAATTTATATAAAATCCAAAAAAATAGAAGTAAATTTCATCTACATTCACTCAAATTTAACTCCTCCAACAAAAAAACTCATCAAAATCCAAAAAATCGAAGTTGGTTTCAAATTACTTTATTACAATTTGACTAAAAATTTATATAAAATAAAAAAAATAGAAGTAAATTTCATCTAAATTCAATCAAATTTAACTCCTCCAACCAAAAAACTCATCAAAATCCAAAAAAATCGAAGTTGGTTTCAAATTACTTTATTACAATTTGACTAAAAATTTATATAAAATCCAAAAAAATAAAATTAAATTCCATCTAAATTCACTCAAATTTAATTCCTCCAACAAAAAAACTCATCAAAATCCAAAAAAATCGAAGTTGGTTTCAAATTACTTTATTACAATTTGACTAAAAATTTATATAAAATCCAAAAAAATAGAAGTAAATTTCATCTACGTTCACTCAAATTTAACTCCTCCAACAAAAAAACTCATCAAAATCCAAAAAATCGAAGTTGGTTTCAAATTACTTTATTACAATTTGACTAAAAATTTATATAAAATAAAAAAAAATAGAAGTAGATTTCATCTAAATTCACTCAAATTTAACTCCTCCAACAAAAAAACTCATCAAAATCCAAAAAAATCGAAGTTGGTTTCAAATTACTTTATTACAATTTGAATAAAAATTTATATAAAATCAAAAAAAAAATAGGTGTTAATTTCATCTAAATTTACTCAAATTTAACTCCTCCAACAACCAAAATCATCAAAATCCAAAAAAATCGAAGTTGGTATCAAATTCCGTTAATACAATTTGACTAAAAATTTATATAAAATAAAAAAAATAGAAGTAAATTTCATCTAAATTCACTCAAATTTAACTCCTCCAACAAAAAAACTCTTCAAAATCCAAAAAAATCGAAGTTGGTTTAAAATTACTTTATTACAATTTGACTAAAAATTTATATAAAATCCAAAAAATAGGTGTAAATTTCATCTAAATTTACTGACATTTAACTCCTCCACCAACCAAATTAATCAAAATCCAAAAAAATCGAAGTTGGTTTCAAATTACTTTATTACAATTTGACTAAAAATTTATATAAAATTAAAAAAGATAGAAGTAAATTTCATCTAAATTCACTCAAATTTAACTCCACCAACAAAAAAACTCATCAAAATCCAAAAAAATCGAAGTTGGTTTCAAATTACTTTATTACAATTTGACTAAAAATTTATATAAAATTAAAAAAGATAGAAGTAAATTCCATCTAAATTCACTCAAATTTAACTCCTCCAACAAAAAAACTCATCAAAATTTAAAAAAATCGAAGATTGTTTCACATTACTTTATTACAATTGGACTAAAAATTTGTATAAAATCCAAAAAAATAGAAGTAAATTTCATCTAAATTCACTCAAATTTAACTCGTCCTACAAAAAAACTTATCAAAATCCTAAAAAATCGAAGTTGATTTCAAATTACTTTATTACAATTTGACTAAAAATTTATATAAAATTAAAAAAGATAGAAGTAAATTCCATCTAAATTCACTCAAATTTAACTCCTCCAACAAAAAAACTCATCAAAATCCAAAAAAATCGAAGTTGGTTTCAAATTACTTTATTACAATTTGACTAAAAATTTATATAAAATAAAAAAAAATAGAAGTAGATTTCATCTAAATTCACTCAAATTTAACTCCTCCAACAAAAAAACTCATCAAAATCCAAAAAAATCGAAGTTGGTTTCAAATTACTTTATTACAATTTGACTAAAAATTTATATAAAATCAAAAAAAAAATAGGTGTTAATTTCATCTAAATTTACTCAAATTTAACTCCTCCAACAACCAAAATCATCAAAATCCAAAAAAATCGAAGTTGGTTTCAAATTCCGTTAATACAATTTGACTAAAAATTTATATAAAATAAAAAAAATAGAAGTAAATTTCATCTAAATTCACTCAAATTTAACTCCTCCAACAAAAAAACTCTTCAAAATCCAAAAAAATCGAAGTTGGTTTAAAATAACTTTATTACAATTTGACTAAAAATTTATATAAAATCCAAAAAATAGGTGTAAATTTCATCTAAATTTACTGACATTTAACTCCTCCACCAACCAAATTAATCAAAATCCAAAAAAATCGAAGTTGGTTTCAAATTACTTTATTACAATTTGACTAAAAATTTATATAAAATTAAAAAAGATAGAAGTAAATTTCATCTAAATTCACTCAAATTTAACTCCACCAACAAAAAAACTCATCAAAATCCAAAAAAATCGAAGTTGGTTTCAAATTACTTTATTACAATTTGACTAAAAATTTATATAAAATTAAAAAAGATAGAAGTAAATTCCATCTAAATTCACTCAAATTTAACTCCTCCAACAAAAAAACTCATCAAAATTTAAAAAAATCGAAGATTGTTTCACATTACTTTATTACAATTGGACTAAAAATTTGTATAAAATCCAAAAAAATAGAAGTAAATTTCATCTAAATTCACTCAAATTTAACTCGTCCTACAAAAAAACTTATCAAAATCCTAAAAAATCGAAGTTGATTTCAAATTACTTTATTACAATTTGACTAAAAATTTATATAAAATTAAAAAAGATAGAAGTAAATTCCATTTAAATTCACTCAAATTTAACTCCTCCAACAAAAAAACTCATCAAAATCCAAAAAAATCGAAGTTGGTTTCAAATTACTTTATTACAATTTGACTAAAAATTTATATAAAATCCAAAAAATAGGTGTAAATTTCATCTAAATTTACTGACATTTAACTCCTCCACCAACCAAATTAATCAAAATCCAAAAAAATCGAAGTTGGTTTCAAATTACTTTATTACAATTTGACTAAAAATTTATATAAAATCAAAAAAAAAATAGGTGTTAATTTCATCTAAATTTACTCAAATTTAACTCCTCCAACAACCAAAATCATCAAAATCCAAAAAAATCGAAGTTGGTTTCAAATTCCGTTAATACAATTTGACTAAAAATTTATATAAAATAAAAAAAATAGAAGTAAATTTCATCTAAATTCACTCAAATTTAACTCCTCCAACAAAAAAACTCTTCAAAATCCAAAAAAATCGAAGTTGGTTTAAAATTACTTTATTACAATTTGACTAAAAATTTATATAAAATCCAAAAAATAGGTGTAAATTTCATCTAAATTTACTGACATTTAACTCCTCCACCAACCAAATTAATCAAAATCCAAAAAAATCGAAGTTGGTTTCAAATTACTTTATTACAATTTGACTAAAAATTTATATAAAATTAAAAAAGATAGAAGTAAATTTCATCTAAATTCACTCAAATTTAACTCCACCAACAAGAAAACTCATCAAAATCCAAAAAAATTGAAGTTGGTTTCAAATTACTTTATTACAATTTGACTAAAAATTTATATAAAATTAAAAAAAATAGAAGTAAATTTCATCTAAATTCAATCAAATTTAACTCCTCCAACCAAAAAAATCATCAAAATCCAAAAAAATCGAAGTTGGTTTCAAATTACTTTATTACAATTTGACTAAAAATTTATATAAAATTAAAAAAGATAGAAGTAAATTTCATCTAAATTCACTCAAATTTAACTCCACCAACAAAAAAACTCATCAAAATCCAAAAAAATTGAAGTTGGTTTCAAATTACTTTATTACAATTTGACTAAAAATTTATATAAAATTAAAAAAGATAGAAGTAAATTTCATCTAAATTCACTCAAATTTAACTCCACCAACAAAAAAACTCATCAAAATCCAAAAAAATCGAAGTTGGTTTCAAATTACTTTATTACAATTTGACTAAAAATTTATATAAAATTAAAAAAGATAGAAGTAAATTCCATCTAAATTCACTCAAATTTAACTCCTCCAACAAAAAAACTCATCAAAATTTAAAAAAATCGAAGATTGTTTCACATTACTTTATTACAATTGGACTAAAAATTTGTATAAAATCCAAAAAAATAGAAGTAAATTTCATCTAAATTCACTCAAATTTAACTCGTCCTACAAAAAAACTTATCAAAATCCTAAAAAATCGAAGTTGATTTCAAATTACTTTATTACAATTTGACTAAAAATTTATATAAAATTAAAAAAGATAGAAGTAAATTCCATCTAAATTCACTCAAATTTAACTCCCCCAACAAAAAAACTCATCAAAATCCAAAAAAATCGAAGTTGGTTTAAAATTACTTTATTACAATTTGACTAAAAATTTATATAAAATCCAAAAAATAGGTGTAAATTTCATCTAAATTTACTGACATTTAACTCCTCCACCAACCAAATTAATCAAAATCCAAAAAAATCGAAGTTGGTTTCAAATTACTTTATTACAATTTGACTAAAAATTTATATAAAATTAAAAAAGATAGAAGTAAATTTCATCTAAATTCACTCAAATTTATCTCCACCAACAAGAAAACTCATCAAAATCCAAAAAAATTGAAGTTGGTTTCAAATTACTTTATTACAATTTGACTAAAAATTTATATAAAATTAAAAAAAATAGAAGTAAATTTCATCTAAATTCAATCAAATTTAACTCCTCCAACCAAAAAAATCATCAAAATCCAAAAAAATCGAAGTTGGTTTCAAATTACTTTATTACAATTTGACTAAAAATTTATATAAAATTAAAAAAGATAGAAGTAAATTTCATCTAAATTCACTCAAATTTAACTCCACCAACAAAAAAACTCATCAAAATCCAAAAAAATTGAAGTTGGTTTCAAATTACTTTATTACAATTTGACTAAAAATTTATATAAAATTAAAAAAAATAGAAGTAAATTTCATCTAAATTCAATCAAATTTAACTCCTCCAACCAAAAAACTCATCAAAATCCAAAAAAATCGAAGTTGGTTTCAAATTACTTTATTACAATTTGACTAAAAATTTATATCAAATCCAAAAAAATTAAATTAAATTCCATCTAAATTCACTCAAATTTTAACTCCTCCAACAAAAAAACTCATCAAAATTAAAAAAAATCGAAGATTGTTTCACATTACTTTATTACAATTGGACTAAAAATTTATATAAAATCCAAAAAAATAGAAGTAAATTTCATCTATATTCACTCAAATTTAACTCCACCAACAAAAAAACTCATCAAAATCCAAAAAAATCGAAGTTGGTTTCGAATTACTTTATTACAATTTGACTAAAAATTTATATAAAATCAAAAAAAAAATACAAGTAAATTTCATCTAAATTCACTCGAATTTAACTCGTCCTACAAAAAAACTCATCAAAATACATAAAAATAGAAATTGGTTTCAAATTACTTTATTACAATTTGACTAAAAATTTATATAAAATCCAAAAAAATAGAAGTAAATTTCATCTACATTCACTCAAATTTAACTCCTCCAACAAAAAAACTCATCAAAATCCAAAAAATCGAAGTTGGTTTCAAATTACTTTATTACAATTTGACTAAAAATTTATATAAAATAAAAAAAATAGAAGTAAATTTCATCTAAATTCAATCAAATTTAACTCCTCCAACCAAAAAACTCATCAAAATCCAAAAAAATCGAAGTTGGTTTCAAATTACTTTATTACAATTTGACTAAAAATTTATATAAAATCCAAAAAAATAAAATTAAATTCCATCTAAATTCACTCAAATTTAACTCCTCCAACAAAAAAACTCATCAAAATCCAAAAAAATCGAAGTTGGTTTCAAATTACTTTATTACAATTTGACTAAAAATTTATATAAAATCCAAAAAAATAGAAGTAAATTTCATCTACGTTCACTCAAATTTAACTCCTCCAACAAAAAAACTCATCAAAATCCAAAAAATCGAAGTTGGTTTCAAATTACTTTATTACAATTTGACTAAAAATTTATATAAAATAAAAAAAAATAGAAGTAGATTTCATCTAAATTCACTCAAATTTAACTCCTCCAACAAAAAAACTCATCAAAATCCAAAAAAATCGAAGTTGGTTTCAAATTACTTTATTACAATTTGAATAAAAATTTATATAAAATCAAAAAAAAAATAGGTGTTAATTTCATCTAAATTTACTCAAATTTAACTCCTCCAACAACCAAAATCATCAAAATCCAAAAAAATCGAAGTTGGTATCAAATTCCGTTAATACAATTTGACTAAAAATTTAAATAAAATAAAAAAAATAGAAGTAAATTTCATCTAAATTCACTCAAATTTAACTCCTCCAACAAAAAAACTCTTCAAAATCCAAAAAAATCGAAGTTGGTTTAAAATTACTTTATTACAATTTGACTAAAAATTTATATAAAATCCAAAAAATAGGTGTAAATTTCATCTAAATTTACTGACATTTAACTCCTCCACCAACCAAATTAATCAAAATCCAAAAAAATCGAAGTTGGTTTCAAATTACTTTATTACAATTTGACTAAAAATTTATATAAAATTAAAAAAGATAGAAGTAAATTTCATCTAAATTCACTCAAATTTTAACTCCTCCAACAAAAAAACTCATCAAAATTAAAAAAAATCGAAGATTGTTTCACATTACTTTATTACAATTGGACTAAAAATTTATATAAAATCCAAAAAAATAGAAGTAAATTTCATCTATATTCACTCAAATTTAACTCCACCAACAAAAAAACTCATCAAAATCCAAAAAAATCGAAGTTGGTTTCGAATTACTTTATTACAATTTGACTAAAAATTTATATAAAATCAAAAAAAAAATACAAGTAAATTTCATCTAAATTCACTCGAATTTAACTCCCCCAACAAAAAAACTCATCAAAATACATAAAAATAGAAATTGGTTTCAAATTACTTTATTACAATTTGACTAAAAATTTATATAAAATCCAAAAAAATAGAAGTAAATTTCATCTACATTCACTCAAATTTAACTCCTCCAACAAAAAAAATCATCAAAATCCAAAAAATCGAAGTTGGTTTCAAATTACTTTATTACAATTTGACTAAAAATTTATATAAAATAAAAAAAATAGAAGTAAATTTCATCTAAATTCAATCAAATTTAACTCCTCCAACCAAAAAACTCATCAAAATCCAAAAAATCGAAGTTGGTTTCAAATTACTTTATTACAATTTGACTAAAAATTTATATAAAATCCAAAAAAATAAAATTAAATTCCATCTAAATTCACTCAAATTTAATTCCTCCAACAAAAAAACTCATCAAAATCCAAAAAAATCGAAGTTGGTTTCAAATTACTTTATTACAATTTGACTAAAAATTTATATAAAATCCAAAAAAATAGAAGTAAATTTCATCTACGTTCACTCAAATTTAACTCCTCCAACAAAAAAACTCATCAAAATCCAAAAAATCGAAGTTGGTTTCAAATTACTTTATTACAATTTGACTAAAAATTTATATAAAATAAAAAAAATAGAAGTAGATTTCATCTAAATTCACTCAAATTTAACTCCTCCAACAAAAAAACTCATCAAAATCCAAAAAAATCGAAGTTGGTTTCAAATTACTTTATTACAATTTGAATAAAAATTTATATAAAATCAAAAAAAAAATAGGTGTTAATTTCATCTAAATTTACTCAAATTTAACTCCTCCAACAACCAAAATCATCAAAATCCAAAAAAATCGAAGTTGGTATCAAATTCCGTTAATACAATTTGACTAAAAATTTATATAAAATAAAAAAAATAGAAGTAAATTTCATCTAAATTCACTCAAATTTAACTCCTCCAACAAAAAAACTCTTCAAAATCCAAAAAAATCGAAGTTGGTTTAAAATTACTTTATTACAATTTGACTAAAAATTTATATAAAATCCAAAAAATAGGTGTAAATTTCATCTAAATTTACTGACATTTAACTCCTCCACCAACCAAATTAATCAAAATCCAAAAAAATCGAAGTTGGTTTCAAATTACTTTATTACAATTTGACTAAAAATTTATATAAAATTAAAAAAGATAGAAGTAAATTTCATCTAAATTCACTCAAATTTAACTCCACCAACAAAAAAACTCATCAAAATCCAAAAAAATCGAAGTTGGTTTCAAATTACTTTATTACAATTTGACTAAAAATTTATATAAAATTAAAAAAGATAGAAGTAAATTCCATCTAAATTCACTCAAATTTAACTCCTCCAACAAAAAAACTCATCAAAATTTAAAAAAATCGAAGATTGTTTCACATTACTTTATTACAATTGGACTAAAAATTTGTATAAAATCCAAAAAAATAGAAGTAAATTTCATCTAAATTCACTCAAATTTAACTCGTCCTACAAAAAAACTTATCAAAATCCTAAAAAATCGAAGTTGATTTCAAATTACTTTATTACAATTTGACTAAAAATTTATATAAAATTAAAAAAGATAGAAGTAAATTCCATCTAAATTCACTCAAATTTAACTCCTCCAACAAAAAAACTCATCAAAATCCAAAAAAATCGAAGTTGGTTTCAAATTACTTTATTACAATTTGACTAAAAATTTATATAAAATAAAAAAAAATAGAAGTAGATTTCATCTAAATTCACTCAAATTTAACTCCTCCAACAAAAAAACTCATCAAAATCCAAAAAAATCGAAGTTGGTTTCAAATTACTTTATTACAATTTGACTAAAAATTTATATAAAATCAAAAAAAAAATAGGTGTTAATTTCATCTAAATTTACTCAAATTTAACTCCTCCAACAACCAAAATCATCAAAATCCAAAAAAATCGAAGTTGGTTTCAAATTCCGTTAATACAATTTGACTAAAAATTTATATAAAATAAAAAAAATAGAAGTAAATTTCATCTAAATTCACTCAAATTTAACTCCTCCAACAAAAAAACTCTTCAAAATCCAAAAAAATCGAAGGTGGTTTAAAATTACTTTATTACAATTTGACTAAAAATTTATATAAAATCCAAAAAATAGGTGTAAATTTCATCTAAATTTACTGACATTTAACTCCTCCACCAACCAAATTAATCAAAATCCAAAAAAATCGAAGTTGGTTTCAAATTACTTTATTACAATTTGACTAAAAATTTATATAAAATTAAAAAAGATAGAAGTAAATTTCATCTAAATTCACTCAAATTTAACTCCACCAACAAAAAAACTCATCAAAATCCAAAAAAATCGAAGTTGGTTTCAAATTACTTTATTACAATTTGACTAAAAATTTATATAAAATTAAAAAAGATAGAAGTAAATTCCATCTAAATTCACTCAAATTTAACTCCTCCAACAAAAAAACTCATCAAAATTTAAAAAAATCGAAGATTGTTTCACATTACTTTATTACAATTGGACTAAAAATTTGTATAAAATCCAAAAAAATAGAAGTAAATTTCATCTAAATTCACTCAAATTTAACTCGTCCTACAAAAAAACTTATCAAAATCCTAAAAAATCGAAGTTGATTTCAAATTACTTTATTACAATTTGACTAAAAATTTATATAAAATTAAAAAAGATAGAAGTAAATTCCATTTAAATTCACTCAAATTTAACTCCTCCAACAAAAAAACTCATCAAAATCCAAAAAAATCGAAGTTGGTTTCAAATTACTTTATTACAATTTGACTAAAAATTTATATAAAATCCAAAAAATAGGTGTAAATTTCATCTAAATTTACTGACATTTAACTCCTCCACCAACCAAATTAATCAAAATCCAAAAAAATCGAAGTTGGTTTCAAATTACTTTATTACAATTTGACTAAAAATTTATATAAAATCAAAAAAAAAATAGGTGTTAATTTCATCTAAATTTACTCAAATTTAACTCCTCCAACAACCAAAATCATCAAAATCCAAAAAAATCGAAGTTGGTTTCAAATTCCGTTAATACAATTTGACTAAAAATTTATATAAAATAAAAAAAATAGAAGTAAATTTCATCTAAATTCACTCAAATTTAACTCCTCCAACAAAAAAACTCTTCAAAATCCAAAAAAATCGAAGTTGGTTTAAAATTACTTTATTACAATTTGACTAAAAATTTATATAAAATCCAAAAAATAGGTGTAAATTTCATCTAAATTTACTGACATTTAACTCCTCCACCAACCAAATTAATCAAAATCCAAAAAAATCGAAGTTGGTTTCAAATTACTTTATTACAATTTGACTAAAAATTTATATAAAATTAAAAAAGATAGAAGTAAATTTCATCTAAATTCACTCAAATTTAACTCCACCAACAAGAAAACTCATCAAAATCCAAAAAAATTGAAGTTGGTTTCAAATTACTTTATTACAATTTGACTAAAAATTTATATAAAATTAAAAAAAATAGAAGTAAATTTCATCTAAATTCAATCAAATTTAACTCCTCCAACCAAAAAAATCATCAAAATCCAAAAAAATCGAAGTTGGTTTCAAATTACTTTATTACAATTTGACTAAAAATTTATATAAAATTAAAAAAGATAGAAGTAAATTTCATCTAAATTCACTCAAATTTAACTCCACCAACAAAAAAACTCATCAAAATCCAAAAAAATTGAAGTTGGTTTCAAATTACTTTATTACAATTTGACTAAAAATTTATATAAAATTAAAAAAAATAGAAGTAAATTTCATCTAAATTCAATCAAATTTAACTCCTCCAACCAAAAAACTCATCAAAATCCAAAAAAATCGAAGTTGGTTTCAAATTACTTTATTACAATTTGACTAAAAATTTATATCAAATCCAAAAAAATTAAATTAAATTCCATCTAAATTCACTCAAATTTTAACTCCTCCAACAAAAAAACTCATCAAAATTAAAAAAAATCGAAGATTGTTTCACATTACTTTATTACAATTGGACTAAAAATTTATATAAAATCCAAAAAAATAGAAGTAAATTTCATCTATATTCACTCAAATTTAACTCCACCAACAAAAAAACTCATCAAAATCCAAAAAAATCGAAGTTGGTTTCGAATTACTTTATTACAATTTGACTAAAAATTTATATAAAATCAAAAAAAAAATACAAGTAAATTTCATCTAAATTCACTCGAATTTAACTCCCCCAACAAAAAAACTCATCAAAATACATAAAAATAGAAATTGGTTTCAAATTACTTTATTACAATTTGACTAAAAATTTATATAAAATCCAAAAAAATAGAAGTAAATTTCATCTACATTCACTCAAATTTAACTCCTCCAACAAAAAAACTCATCAAAATCCAAAAAATCGAAGTTGGTTTCAAATTACTTTATTACAATTTGACTAAAAATTTATATAAAATAAAAAAAATAGAAGTAAATTTCATCTAAATTCAATCAAATTTAACTCCTCCAACCAAAAAACTCATCAAAATCCAAAAAAATCGAAGTTGGTTTCAAATTACTTTATTACAATTTGACTAAAAATTTATATAAAATCCAAAAAAATAAAATTAAATTCCATCTAAATTCACTCAAATTTAACTCCTCCAACAAAAAAACTCATCAAAATCCAAAAAAATCGAAGTTGGTTTCAAATTACTTTATTACAATTTGACTAAAAATTTATATAAAATCCAAAAAAATAGAAGTAAATTTCATCTACGTTCACTCAAATTTAACTCCTCCAACAAAAAAACTCATCAAAATCCAAAAAATCGAAGTTGGTTTCAAATTACTTTATTACAATTTGACTAAAAATTTATATAAAATAAAAAAAAATAGAAGTAGATTTCATCTAAATTCACTCAAATTTAACTCCTCCAACAAAAAAACTCATCAAAATCCAAAAAAATCGAAGTTGGTTTCAAATTACTTTATTACAATTTGAATAAAAATTTATATAAAATCAAAAAAAAAATAGGTGTTAATTTCATCTAAATTTACTCAAATTTAACTCCTCCAACAACCAAAATCATCAAAATCCAAAAAAATCGAAGTTGGTATCAAATTCCGTTAATACAATTTGACTAAAAATTTATATAAAATAAAAAAAATAGAAGTAAATTTCATCTAAATTCACTCAAATTTAACTCCTCCAACAAAAAAACTCTTCAAAATCCAAAAAAATCGAAGTTGGTTTAAAATTACTTTATTACAATTTGACTAAAAATTTATATAAAATCCAAAAAATAGGTGTAAATTTCATCTAAATTTACTGACATTTAACTCCTCCACCAACCAAATTAATCAAAATCCAAAAAAATCGAAGTTGGTTTCAAATTACTTTATTACAATTTGACTAAAAATTTATATAAAATTAAAAAAGATAGAAGTAAATTTCATCTAAATTCACTCAAATTTAACTCCACCAACAAAAAAACTCATCAAAATCCAAAAAAATCGAAGTTGGTTTCAAATTACTTTATTACAATTTGACTAAAAATTTATATAAAATTAAAAAAGATAGAAGTAAATTCCATCTAAATTCACTCAAATTTAACTCCTCCAACAAAAAAACTCATCAAAATTTAAAAAAATCGAAGATTGTTTCACATTACTTTATTACAATTGGACTAAAAATTTGTATAAAATCCAAAAAAATAGAAGTAAATTTCATCTAAATTCACTCAAATTTAACTCGTCCTACAAAAAAACTTATCAAAATCCTAAAAAATCGAAGTTGATTTCAAATTACTTTATTACAATTTGACTAAAAATTTATATAAAATTAAAAAAGATAGAAGTAAATTCCATCTAAATTCACTCAAATTTAACTCCTCCAACAAAAAAACTCATCAAAATCCAAAAAAATCGAAGTTGGTTTCAAATTACTTTATTACAATTTGACTAAAAATTTATATAAAATAAAAAAAAATAGAAGTAGATTTCATCTAAATTCACTCAAATTTAACTCCTCCAACAAAAAAACTCATCAAAATCCAAAAAAATCGAAGTTGGTTTCAAATTACTTTATTACAATTTGACTAAAAATTTATATAAAATCAAAAAAAAAAATAGGTGTTAATTTCATCTAAATTTACTCAAATTTAACTCCTCCAACAACCAAAATCATCAAAATCCAAAAAAATCGAAGTTGGTTTCAAATTCCGTTAATACAATTTGACTAAAAATTTATATAAAATAAAAAAAATAGAAGTAAATTTCATCTAAATTCACTCAAATTTAACTCCTCCAACAAAAAAACTCTTCAAAATCCAAAAAAATCGAAGTTGGTTTAAAATTACTTTATTACAATTTGACTAAAAATTTATATAAAATCCAAAAAATAGGTGTAAATTTCATCTAAATTTACTGACATTTAACTCCTCCACCAACCAAATTAATCAAAATCCAAAAAAATCGAAGTTGGTTTCAAATTACTTTATTACAATTTGACTAAAAATTTATATAAAATTAAAAAAGATAGAAGTAAATTTCATCTAAATTCACTCAAATTTAACTCCACCAACAAAAAAACTCATCAAAATCCAAAAAAATCGAAGTTGGTTTCAAATTACTTTATTACAATTTGACTAAAAATTTATATAAAATTAAAAAAGATAGAAGTAAATTCCATCTAAATTCACTCAAATTTAACTCCTCCAACAAAAAAACTCATCAAAATTTAAAAAAATCGAAGATTGTTTCACATTACTTTATTACAATTGGACTAAAAATTTGTATAAAATCCAAAAAAATAGAAGTAAATTTCATCTAAATTCACTCAAATTTAACTCGTCCTACAAAAAAACTTATCAAAATCCTAAAAAATCGAAGTTGATTTCAAATTACTTTATTACAATTTGACTAAAAATTTATATAAAATTAAAAAAGATAGAAGTAAATTCCATCTAAATTCACTCAAATTTAACTCCTCCAACAAAAAAACTCATCAAAATCCAAAAAAATCGAAGTTGGTTTCAAATTACTTTATTACAATTTGACTAAAAATTTATATAAAATAAAAAAAAATAGAAGTAGATTTCATCTAAATTCACTCAAATTTAACTCCTCCAACAAAAAAACTCATCAAAATCCAAAAAAATCGAAGTTGGTTTCAAATTACTTTATTACAATTTGACTAAAAATTTATATAAAATCAAAAAAAAAAATAGGTGTTAATTTCATCTAAATTTACTCAAATTTAACTCCTCCAACAACCAAAATCATCAAAATCCAAAAAAATCGAAGTTGGTTTCAAATTCCGTTAATACAATTTGACTAAAAATTTATATAAAATAAAAAAAATAGAAGTAAATTTCATCTAAATTCACTCAAATTTAACTCCTCCAACAAAAAAACTCTTCAAAATCCAAAAAAATCGAAGTTGGTTTAAAATTACTTTATTACAATTTGACTAAAAATTTATATAAAATCCAAAAAATAGGTGTAAATTTCATCTAAATTTACTGACATTTAACTCCTCCACCAACCAAATTAATCAAAATCCAAAAAAATCGAAGTTGGTTTCAAATTACTTTATTACAATTTGACTAAAAATTTATATAAAATTAAAAAAGATAGAAGTAAATTTCATCTAAATTCACTCAAATTTAACTCCACCAACAAAAAAACTCATCAAAATCCAAAAAAATCGAAGTTGGTTTCAAATTACTTTATTACAATTTGACTAAAAATTTATATAAAATTAAAAAAGATAGAAGTAAATTCCATCTAAATTCACTCAAATTTAACTCCTCCAACAAAAAAACTCATCAAAATTTAAAAAAATCGAAGATTGTTTCACATTACTTTATTACAATTGGACTAAAAATTTGTATAAAATCCAAAAAAATAGAAGTAAATTTCATCTAAATTCACTCAAATTTAACTCGTCCTACAAAAAAACTTATCAAAATCCAAAAAATCGAAGTTGATTTCAAATTACTTTATTACAATTTGACTAAAAATTTATATAAAATTAAAAAAGATAGAAGTAAATTCCATTTAAATTCACTCAAATTTAACTCCTCCAACAAAAAAACTCATCAAAATCCAAAAAAATCGAAGTTGGTTTCAAATTACTTTATTACAATTTGACTAAAAATTTATATAAAATCCAAAAAATAGGTGTAAATTTCATCTAAATTTACTGACATTTAACTCCTCCACCAACCAAATTAATCAAAATCCAAAAAAATCGAAGTTGGTTTCAAATTACTTTATTACAATTTGACTAAAAATTTATATAAAATCAAAAAAAAAATAGGTGTTAATTTCATCTAAATTTACTCAAATTTAACTCCTCCAACAACCAAAATCATCAAAATCCAAAAAAATCGAAGTTGGTTTCAAATTCCGTTAATACAATTTGACTAAAAATTTATATAAAATAAAAAAAATAGAAGTAAATTTCATCTAAATTCACTCAAATTTAACTCCTCCAACAAAAAAACTCTTCAAAATCCAAAAAAATCGAAGTTGGTTTAAAATTACTTTATTACAATTTGACTAAAAATTTATATAAAATCCAAAAAATAGGTGTAAATTTCATCTAAATTTACTGACATTTAACTCCTCCACCAACCAAATTAATCAAAATCCAAAAAAATCGAAGTTGGTTTCAAATTACTTTATTACAATTTGACTAAAAATTTATATAAAATTAAAAAAGATAGAAGTAAATTTCATCTACATTCACTCAAATTTAACTCCTCCAACAAAAAAACTCATCAAAATCCAAAAAATCGAAGTTGGTTTCAAATTACTTTATTACAATTTGACTAAAAATTTATATAAAATAAAAAAAAATAGAAGTAGATTTCATCTAAATTCACTCAAATTTAACTCCTCCAACAAAAAAACTCATCAAAATCCAAAAAAATCGAAGTTGGTTTTAAATTACTTTATTACAATTTGACTAAAAATTTATATAAAATCAAAAAAAAAATAGGTGTTAATTTCATCTAAATTTACTCAAATTTAACTCCTCCAACAACCAAAATCATCAAAATCCAAAAAAATCGAAGTTGGTTTCAAATTCCGTTAATACAATTTGACTAAAAATTTATATAAAATAAAAAAAATAGAAGTAAATTTCATCTAAATTCACTCAAATTTAACTCCTCCAACAAAAAAACTCTTCAAAATCCAAAAAAATCGAAGTTGGTTTAAAATTACTTTATTACAATTTGACTAAAAATTTATATAAAATCCAAAAAATAGGTGTAAATTTCATCTAAATTTACTGACATTTAACTCCTCCACCAACCAAATTAATCAAAATCCAAAAAAATCGAAGTTGGTTTCAAATTACTTTATTACAATTTGACTAAAAATTTATATAAAATTAAAAAAGATAGAAGTAAATTTCATCTAAATTCACTCAAATTTAACTCCACCAACAAAAAAACTCATCAAAATCCAAAAAAATCGAAGTTGGTTTCAAATTACTTTATTACAATTTGACTAAAAATTTATATAAAATTAAAAAAGATAGAAGTAAATTCCATCTAAATTCACTCAAATTTAACTCCTCCAACAAAAAAACTCATCAAAATTTAAAAAAATCGAAGATTGTTTCACATTACTTTATTACAATTGGACTAAAAATTTGTATAAAATCCAAAAAAATAGAAGTAAATTTCATCTAAATTCACTAAAATTTAACTCGTCCTACAAAAAAACTTATCAAAATCCTAAAAAATCGAAGTTGATTTCAAATTACTTTATTACAATTTGACTAAAAATTTATATAAAATCAAAAAAAAATAGAAGTAAATTTCATCTAAATTCACTCAAATTTAACTCCTCCAACAACCAAAATCATCAAAATCCAAAAAAATCGAAGTTGGTTTCAAATTCCGTTAATACAATTTGACTAAAAATTTGTATGAAATCCAAAAAAATAGAAGTAAATTTCATCTAAATTCACTCAAATTTAACTCGTCCTACAAAAAAACTTATCAAAATCCTAAAAAATCGAAGTTGATTTCAAATTACTTTATTACAATTTGACTAAAAATTTATATAAAATTAAAAAAGATAGAAGTAAATTCCATCTAAATTCACTCAAATTTAACTCCTCCAACAAAAAAACTCATCAAAATCCAAAAAAATCGAAGTTGGTTTCAAATTACTTTATTACAATTTGACTAAAAATTTATATAAAATAAAAAAAAATAGAAGTAGATTTCATCTAAATTCACTCAAATTTAACTCCTCCAACAAAAAAACTCATCAAAATCCAAAAAAATCGAAGTTGGTTTCAAATTACTTTATTACAATTTGACTAAAAATTTATATAAAATCAAAAAAAAAATAGGTGTTAATTTCATCTAAATTTACTCAAATTTAACTCCTCCAACAACCAAAATCATCAAAATCCAAAAAAATCGAAGTTGGTTTCAAATTCCGTTAATACATTTTGACTAAAAATTTATATAAAATAAAAAAAATAGAAGTAAATTTCATCTAAATTCACTCAAATTTAACTCCTCCAACAAAAAAACTCTTCAAAATCCAAAAAAATCGAAGTTGGTTTAAAATTACTTTATTACAATTTGACTAAAAATTTATATAAAATCCAAAAAATAGGTGTAAATTTCATCTAAATTTACTGACATTTAACTCCTCCACCAACCAAATTAATCAAAATCCAAAAAAATCGAAGTTGGTTTCAAATTACTTTATTACAATTTGACTAAAAATTTATATAAAATTAAAAAAGATAGAAGTAAATTTCATCTAAATTCACTCAAATTTAACTCCACCAACAAAAAAACTCATCAAAATCCAAAAAAATCGAAGTTGGTTTCAAATTACTTTATTACAATTTGACTAAAAATTTATATAAAATTAAAAAAGATAGAAGTAAATTCCATCTAAATTCACTCAAATTTAACTCCTCCAACAAAAAAACTCATCAAAATTTAAAAAAATCGAAGATTGTTTCACATTACTTTATTACAATTGGACTAAAAATTTGTATAAAATCCAAAAAAATAGAAGTTAATTTCATCTAAATTCACTCAAATTTAACTCGTCCTACAAAAAAACTTATCAAAATCCTAAAAAATCGAAGTTGATTTCAAATTACTTTATTACAATTTGACTAAAAATTTATATAAAATTAAAAAAGATAGAAGTAAATTCCATCTAAATTCACTCAAATTTGACTCCTCCAACAAAAAACTCATCAAAATCCAAAAAAATCGAAGTTGGTTTCAAATTACTTTATTACAATTTGACTAAAAATTTATATAAAATCCAAAAAATAGGTGTAAATTTCATCTAAATTTACTGACATTTAACTCCTCCACCAACCAAATTAATCAAAATCCAAAAAAATCGAAGTTGGTTTCAAATTACTTTATTACAATTTGACTAAAAATTTATATAAAATCAAAAAAAAAATAGGTGTTAATTTCATCTAAATTTACTCAAATTTAACTCCTCCAACAACCAAAATCATCAAAATCCAAAAAAATCGAAGTTGGTTTCAAATTCCGTTAATACAATTTGACTAAAAATTTATATAAAATAAAAAAAATAGAAGTAAATTTCATCTAAATTCACTCAAATTTAACTCCTCCAACAAAAAAACTCTTCAAAATCCAAAAAAATCGAAGTTGGTTTAAAATTACTTTATTACAATTTGACTAAAAATTTATATAAAATCCAAAAAATAGGTGTAAATTTCATCTAAATTTACTGACATTTAACTCCTCCACCAACCAAATTAATCAAAATCCAAAAAAATCGAAGTTGGTTTCAAATTACTTTATTACAATTTGACTAAAAATTTATATAAAATTAAAAAAGATAGAAGTAAATTTCATCTACATTCACTCAAATTTAACTCCTCCAACAAAAAAACTCATCAAAATCCAAAAAATCGAAGTTGGTTTCAAATTACTTTATTACAATTTGACTAAAAATTTATATAAAATAAAAAAAAATAGAAGTAGATTTCATCTAAATTCACTCAAATTTAACTCCTCCAACAAAAAAACTCATCAAAATCCAAAAAAATCGAAGTTGGTTTTAAATTACTTTATTACAATTTGACTAAAAATTTATATAAAATCAAAAAAAAAATAGGTGTTAATTTCATCTAAATTTACTCAAATTTAACTCCTCCAACAACCAAAATCATCAAAATCCAAAAAAATCGAAGTTGGTTTCAAATTCCGTTAATACAATTTGACTAAAAATTTATATAAAATAAAAAAAATAGAAGTAAATTTCATCTAAATTCACTCAAATTTAACTCCTCCAACAAAAAAACTCTTCAAAATCCAAAAAAATCGAAGTTGGTTTAAAATTACTTTATTACAATTTGACTAAAAATTTATATAAAATCCAAAAAATAGGTGTAAATTTCATCTAAATTTACTGACATTTAACTCCTCCACCAACCAAATTAATCAAAATCCAAAAAAATCGAAGTTGGTTTCAAATTACTTTATTATAATTTGACTAAAAATTTATATAAAATTAAAAAAGATAGAAGTAAATTTCATCTAAATTCACTCAAATTTAACTCCACCAACAAAAAAACTCATCAAAATCCAAAAAAATCGAAGTTGGTTTCAAATTACTTTATTACAATTTGACTAAAAATTTATATAAAATTAAAAAAGATAGAAGTAAATTCCATCTAAATTCACTCAAATTTAACTCCTCCAACAAAAAAACTCATCAAAATTTAAAAAAATCGAAGATTGTTTCACATTACTTTATTACAATTGGACTAAAAATTTGTATAAAATCCAAAAAAATAGAAGTAAATTTCATCTAAATTCACTAAAATTTAACTCGTCCTACAAAAAAACTTATCAAAATCCTAAAAAATCGAAGTTGATTTCAAATTACTTTATTACAATTTGACTAAAAATTTATATAAAATCAAAAAAAAATAGAAGTAAATTTCATCTAAATTCACTCAAATTTAACTCCTCCAACAACCAAAATCATCAAAATCCAAAAAAATCGAAGTTGGTTTCAAATTCCGTTAATACAATTTGACTAAAAATTTATATGAAATAAAAAAAAATAGAAGTAAATTTCATCTAAATTCACTCAAATTTAACCACTCCAACAAAAAAACTCATCAAAATCCAAAAAAATCGAAGTTGGTTTAAAATTACTTTATTACAATTTGATTAAAAATTTATATAAAATCCAAAAAAATAGGTGTTAATTTCATCTAAATTTACTGAAATTTAACTCCTCCAACAACCAAACTCATCAAAATCCAAAAAAATCGAAGTTGGATTCAAATTACTTTATTACAATTTTACTAAAAATTTATATAAAATCCAAAAAAATAAAATTAAATTCCATCTAAATTCACTCAAATTTAACTCCTCCAACAAAAAAACTCATCAAAATCCAAAAAAATCGAAGTTGGTTTCAAATTACTTTATTACAATTTGACTAAAAATTTATATAAAATCCAAAAAAAATAGAAGTAAATTTCATCTACATTCACTCAAATTTAACTCCTCCAACAAAAAAACTCATCAAAATCCAAAAAAATCGAAGTTGGTTTCAAATTACTTTATTACAATTTGACTAAAAATTTATATAAAATCCAAAAAAATAGAAGTAAATTTCATCTACATTCACTCAAATTTAACTCCTCCAACAAAAAAACTCATCAAAATCCAAAAAATCGAAGTTGGTTTCAAATTACTTTATTACAATTTGACTAAAAATTTATATAAAATAAAAAAAAATAGAAGTAAATTTCATCTAAATTCACTCAAATTTAACTCCTCCAACAAAAAAACTCATCAAAATCCAAAAAAATCGAAGTTGGTTTCAAATTACTTTATTACAATTTGACTAAAAATTTATATAAAATCAAAAAAAAAATAGGTGTTAATTTCATCTAAATTTACTCAAATTTAACTCCTACAACAACCAAAATCATCAAAATCCAAAAAAATCGAAGTTGGTTTCAAATTCCGTTAATACAATTTGACTAAAAATTTATATAAAATCAAAAAAAAAATAGAAGTAAATTTCATCTAAATTCACTCAAATTTAACTCCTCCAACCAAAAAATTTATCAAAATCCTAAAAAATCGAAGTTGATTTCAAATTACTTTATTACAATTAGACTAAAAATTTATATAAAATAAAGAAAAATAGAAGTAAATTTCATCTACATTCACTCAAATTTAACTCCTCCAACAAAAAAACTCATCAAAATCCAAAAAATCGAAGTTGGTTTCAAATTACTTTATTACAATTTGACTAAAAATTTATATAAAATAAAAAAAAATAGAAGTAAATTTCATCTAAATTCATTCAAATTTAACTCCTCCAACCAAAAAACTCATCAAAATCCAAAAAAATCGAAGTTGGTTTCAAATTACTTTATTACAATTTGACTAAAAATTTATATAAAATTAAAAAAAATAGAAGTAAATTTCATCTAAATTCACTCAAATTTAACTCCACCAACAAAAAAACTCATCAAAATCCAAAAAAATTGAAGTTGGTTTCAAATTACTTTATTACAATTTGACTAAAAATTTATATAAAATTAAAAAAAATAGAAGTAAATTTCATCTAAATTCAATCAAATTTAACTCCTCCAACCAAAAAACTCATCAAAATCCAAAAAAATTGAAGTTGGTTTCAAATTACTTTATTACAATTTGACTAAAAATTTATATAAAATTAAAAAAAATAGAAGTAAATTTCATCTAAATTCAATCAAATTTAACTCCTCCAACCAAAAAACTCATCAAAATCCAAAAAAATCGAAGTTGGTTTCAAATTACTTTATTACAATTTGACTAAAAATTTATATAAAATTAAAAAAGATAGAAGTAAATTTCATCTAAATTCACTCAAATTTAACTCCACCAACAAAAAAACTCATCAAAATCCAAAAAAATTGAAGTTGGTTTCAAATTACTTTATTACAATTTGACTAAAAATTTATATAAAATTAAAAAAAATAGAAGTAAATTTCATCTAAATTCAATCAAATTTAACTCCTCCAACCAAAAAACTCATCAAAATCCAAAAAAATCGAAGTTGGTTTCAAATTACTTTATTACAATTTGACTAAAAATTTATATAAAATTAAAAAAGATAGAAGTAAATTCCATCTAAATTCACTCAAATTTAACTCCTCCAACAAAAAAACTCATCAAAATTTAAAAAAATCGAAGATTGTTTCACATTACTTTATTACAATTGGACTAAAAATTTGTATAAAATCCAAAAAAATAGAAGTAAATTTCATCTAAATTCACTCAAATTTAACTCGTCCTACAAAAAAACTTATCAAAATCCTAAAAAATCGAAGTTGATTTCAAATTACTTTATTACAATTTGACTAAAAATTTATATAAAATTAAAAAAGATAGAAGTAAATTCCATCTAAATTCACTCAAATTTAACTCCTCCAACAAAAAAACTCATCAAAATCCAAAAAAATCGAAGTTGGTTTCAAATTACTTTATTACAATTTGACTAAAAATTTATATAAAATCAAAAAAAAAAATAGGTGTTAATTTCATCTAAATTTACTCAAATTTAACTCCTCCAACAACCAAAATCATCAAAATCCAAAAAAATCGAAGTTGGTTTCAAATTCCGTTAATACAATTTGACTAAAAATTTATATAAAATAAAACAAATAGAAGTAAATTTCATCTAAATTCACTCAAATTTAACTCCTCCAACAAAAAAACTCTTCAAAATCCAAAAAAATCGAAGTTGGTTTAAAATTACTTTATTACAATTTGACTAAAAATTTATATAAAATCCAAAAAATAGGTGTAAATTTCATCTAAATTTACTGACATTTAACTCCTCCACCAACCAAATTAATCAAAATCCAAAAAAATCGAAGTTGGTTTCAAATTACTTTATTACAATTTGACTAAAAATTTATATAAAATTAAAAAAGATAGAAGTAAATTTCATCTAAATTCACTCAAATTTAACTCCACCAACAAGAAAACTCATCAAAATCCAAAAAAATTGAAGTTGGTTTCAAATTACTTTATTACAATTTGACTAAAAATTTATATAAAATTAAAAAAGATAGAAGTAAATTTCATCTAAATTCACTCAAATTTAACTCCACCAACAAGAAAACTCATCAAAATCCAAAAAAATTGAAGTTGGTTTCAAATTACTTTATTACAATTTGACTAAAAATTTATATAAAATTAAAAAAAATAGAAGTAAATTTCATCTAAATTCAATCAAATTTAACTCCTCCAACCAAAAAAATCATCAAAATCCAAAAAAATCGAAGTTGGTTTCAAATTACTTTATTACAATTTGACTAAAAATTTATATAAAATTAAAAAAGATAGAAGTAAATTCCATCTAAATTCACTCAAATTTAACTCCTCCAACAAAAAAACTCATCAAAATTTAAAAAAATCGAAGATTGTTTCACATTACTTTATTACAATTTGACTAAAAATTTATATAAAATAAAAAAAAATAGAAGTAGATTTCATCTAAATTCACTCAAATTTAACTCCTCCAACAAAAAAACTCATCAAAATCCAAAAAAATCGAAGTTGGTTTCAAATTACTTTATTACAATTTGACTAAAAATTTATATAAAATCAAAAAAAAAATAGGTGTTAATTTCATCTAAATTCACTCAAATTTAACTCCTCCAACAACCAAAATCATCAAAATCCAAAAAAATCGAAGTTGGTTTCAAATTCCGTTAATACAATTTGACTAAAAATTTATATAAAATAAAAAAAATAGAAGTAAATTTCATCTAAATTCACTCAAATTTAACTCCTCCAACAAAAAAACTCTTCAAAATCCAAAAAAATCGAAGTTGGTTTAAAATTACTTTATTACAATTTGACTAAAAATTTATATAAAATCCAAAAAATAGGTGTAAATTTCATCTAAATTTACTGACATTTAACTCCTCCACCAACCAAATTAATCAAAATCCAAAAAAATCGAAGTTGGTTTCAAATTACTTTATTACAATTTGACTAAAAATTTATATAAAATTAAAAAAGATAGAAGTAAATTTCATCTAAATTCACTCAAATTTAACTCCACCAACAAAAAAACTCATCAAAATCCAAAAAAATCGAAGTTGGTTTCAAATTACTTTATTACAATTTGACTAAAAATTTATATAAAATTAAAAAAAAAATAGGTGTTAATTTCATCTAAATTTACTCAAATTTAACTCCTCCAACAACCAAAATCATCAAAATCCAAAAAAATCGAAGTTGGTTTCAAATTCCGTTAATACAATTTGACTAAAAATTTATATAAAATAAAAAAAATAGAAGTAAATTTCATCTAAATTCACTCAAATTTAACTCCTCCAACAAAAAAACTCTTCAAAATCCAAAAAAATCGAAGTTGGTTTAAAATTACTTTATTACAATTTGACTAAAAATTTATATAAAATCCAAAAAATAGGTGTAAATTTCATCTAAATTTACTGACATTTAACTCCTCCACCAACCAAATTAATCAAAATCCAAAAAAATCGAAGTTGGTTTCAAATTACTTTATTACAATTTGACTAAAAATTTATATAAAATTAAAAAAGATAGAAGTAAATTTCATCTACATTCACTCAAATTTAACTCCTCCAACAAAAAAACTCATCAAAATCCAAAAAATCGAAGTTGGTTTCAAATTACTTTATTACAATTTGACTAAAAATTTATATAAAATAAAAAAAAATAGAAGTAGATTTCATCTAAATTCACTCAAATTTAACTCCTCCAACAAAAAAACTCATCAAAATCCAAAAAAATCGAAGTTGGTTTTAAATTACTTTATTACAATTTGACTAAAAATTTATATAAAATCAAAAAAAAAATAGGTGTTAATTTCATCTAAATTTACTCAAATTTAACTCCTCCAACAACCAAAATCATCAAAATCCAAAAAAATCGAAGTTGGTTTCAAATTCCGTTAATACAATTTGACTAAAAATTTATATAAAATAAAAAAAATAGAAGTAAATTTCATCTAAATTCACTCAAATTTAACTCCTCCAACAAAAAAACTCTTCAAAATCCAAAAAAATCGAAGTTGGTTTAAAATTACTTTATTACAATTTGACTAAAAATTTATATAAAATCCAAAAAATAGGTGTAAATTTCATCTAAATTTACTGACATTTAACTCCTCCACCAACCAAATTAATCAAAATCCAAAAAAATCGAAGTTGGTTTCAAATTACTTTATTATAATTTGACTAAAAATTTATATAAAATTAAAAAAGATAGAAGTAAATTTCATCTAAATTCACTCAAATTTAACTCCACCAACAAAAAAACTCATCAAAATCCAAAAAAATCGAAGTTGGTTTCAAATTACTTTATTACAATTTGACTAAAAATTTATATAAAATTAAAAAAGATAGAAGTAAATTCCATCTAAATTCACTCAAATTTAACTCCTCCAACAAAAAAACTCATCAAAATTTAAAAAAATCGAAGATTGTTTCACATTACTTTATTACAATTGGACTAAAAATTTGTATAAAATCCAAAAAAATAGAAGTAAATTTCATCTAAATTCACTAAAATTTAACTCGTCCTACAAAAAAACTTATCAAAATCCTAAAAAATCGAAGTTGATTTCAAATTACTTTATTACAATTTGACTAAAAATTTATATAAAATCAAAAAAAAATAGAAGTAAATTTCATCTAAATTCACTCAAATTTAACTCCTCCAACAACCAAAATCATCAAAATCCAAAAAAATCGAAGTTGGTTTCAAATTCCGTTAATACAATTTGACTAAAAATTTATATGAAATAAAAAAAAATAGAAGTAAATTTCATCTAAATTCACTCAAATTTAACCACTCCAACAAAAAAACTCATCAAAATCCAAAAAAATCGAAGTTGGTTTAAAATTACTTTATTACAATTTGATTAAAAATTTATATAAAATCCAAAAAAATAGGTGTTAATTTCATCTAAATTTACTGAAATTTAACTCCTCCAACAACCAAACTCATCAAAATCCAAAAAAATCGAAGTTGGATTCAAATTACTTTATTACAATTTTACTAAAAATTTATATAAAATCCAAAAAAATAAAATTAAATTCCATCTAAATTCACTCAAATTTAACTCCTCCAACAAAAAAACTCATCAAAATCCAAAAAAATCGAAGTTGGTTTCAAATTACTTTATTACAATTTGACTAAAAATTTATATAAAATCCAAAAAAAATAGAAGTAAATTTCATCTACATTCACTCAAATTTAACTCCTCCAACAAAAAAACTCATCAAAATCCAAAAAAATCGAAGTTGGTTTCAAATTACTTTATTACAATTTGACTAAAAATTTATATAAAATCCAAAAAAATAGAAGTAAATTTCATCTACATTCACTCAAATTTAACTCCTCCAACAAAAAAACTCATCAAAATCCAAAAAATCGAAGTTGGTTTCAAATTACTTTATTACAATTTGACTAAAAATTTATATAAAATAAAAAAAAATAGAAGTAAATTTCATCTAAATTCACTCAAATTTAACTCCTCCAACAAAAAAACTCATCAAAATCCAAAAAAATCGAAGTTGGTTTCAAATTACTTTATTACAATTTGACTAAAAATTTATATAAAATCAAAAAAAAAATAGGTGTTAATTTCATCTAAATTTACTCAAATTTAACTCCTACAACAACCAAAATCATCAAAATCCAAAAAAATCGAAGTTGGTTTCAAATTCCGTTAATACAATTTGACTAAAAATTTATATAAAATCAAAAAAAAAATAGAAGTAAATTTCATCTAAATTCACTCAAATTTAACTCCTCCAACCAAAAAATTTATCAAAATCCTAAAAAATCGAAGTTGATTTCAAATTACTTTATTACAATTAGACTAAAAATTTATATAAAATAAAGAAAAATAGAAGTAAATTTCATCTACATTCACTCAAATTTAACTCCTCCAACAAAAAAACTCATCAAAATCCAAAAAATCGAAATTGGTTTCAAATTACTTTATTACAATTTGACTAAAAATTTATATAAAATAAAAAAAAATAGAAGTAAATTTCATCTAAATTCATTCAAATTTAACTCCTCCAACCAAAAAACTCATCAAAATCCAAAAAAATCGAAGTTGGTTTCAAATTACTTTATTACAATTTGACTAAAAATTTATATAAAATTAAAAAAAATAGAAGTAAATTTCATCTAAATTCACTCAAATTTAACTCCACCAACAAAAAAACTCATCAAAATCCAAAAAAATTGAAGTTGGTTTCAAATTACTTTATTACAATTTGACTAAAAATTTATATAAAATTAAAAAAAATAGAAGTAAATTTCATCTAAATTCAATCAAATTTAACTCCTCCAACCAAAAAACTCATCAAAATCCAAAAAAATTGAAGTTGGTTTCAAATTACTTTATTACAATTTGACTAAAAATTTATATAAAATTAAAAAAAATAGAAGTAAATTTCATCTAAATTCAATCAAATTTAACTCCTCCAACCAAAAAACTCATCAAAATCCAAAAAAATCGAAGTTGGTTTCAAATTACTTTATTACAATTTGACTAAAAATTTATATAAAATTAAAAAAGATAGAAGTAAATTTCATCTAAATTCACTCAAATTTAACTCCACCAACAAAAAAACTCATCAAAATCCAAAAAAATTGAAGTTGGTTTCAAATTACTTTATTACAATTTGACTAAAAATTTATATAAAATTAAAAAAAATAGAAGTAAATTTCATCTAAATTCAATCAAATTTAACTCCTCCAACCAAAAAACTCATCAAAATCCAAAAAAATCGAAGTTGGTTTCAAATTACTTTATTACAATTTGACTAAAAATTTATATAAAATTAAAAAAGATAGAAGTAAATTCCATCTAAATTCACTCAAATTTAACTCCTCCAACAAAAAAACTCATCAAAATTTAAAAAAATCGAAGATTGTTTCACATTACTTTATTACAATTGGACTAAAAATTTGTATAAAATCCAAAAAAATAGAAGTAAATTTCATCTAAATTCACTCAAATTTAACTCGTCCTACAAAAAAACTTATCAAAATCCTAAAAAATCGAAGTTGATTTCAAATTACTTTATTACAATTTGACTAAAAATTTATATAAAATTAAAAAAGATAGAAGTAAATTCCATCTAAATTCACTCAAATTTAACTCCTCCAACAAAAAAACTCATCAAAATCCAAAAAAATCGAAGTTGGTTTCAAATTACTTTATTACAATTTGACTAAAAATTTATATAAAATCAAAAAAAAAATAGGTGTTAATTTCATCTAAATTTACTCAAATTTAACTCCTCCAACAACCAAAATCATCAAAATCCAAAAAAATCGAAGTTGGTTTCAAATTCCGTTAATACAATTTGACTAAAAATTTATATAAAATAAAACAAATAGAAGTAAATTTCATCTAAATTCACTCAAATTTAACTCCTCCAACAAAAAAACTCTTCAAAATCCAAAAAAATCGAAGTTGGTTTAAAATTACTTTATTACAATTTGACTAAAAATTTATATAAAATCCAAAAAATAGGTGTAAATTTCATCTAAATTTACTGACATTTAACTCCTCCACCAACCAAATTAATCAAAATCCAAAAAAATCGAAGTTGGTTTCAAATTACTTTATTACAATTTGACTAAAAATTTATATAAAATTAAAAAAGATAGAAGTAAATTTCATCTAAATTCACTCAAATTTAACTCCACCAACAAGAAAACTCATCAAAATCCAAAAAAATTGAAGTTGGTTTCAAATTACTTTATTACAATTTGACTAAAAATTTATATAAAATTAAAAAAGATAGAAGTAAATTTCATCTAAATTCACTCAAATTTAACTCCACCAACAAGAAAACTCATCAAAATCCAAAAAAATTGAAGTTGGTTTCAAATTACTTTATTACAATTTGACTAAAAATTTATATAAAATTAAAAAAAATAGAAGTAAATTTCATCTAAATTCAATCAAATTTAACTCCTCCAACCAAAAAAATCATCAAAATCCAAAAAAATCGAAGTTGGTTTAAAATTACTTTATTACAATTTGACTAAAAATTTATATAAAATCCAAAAAATAGGTGTAAATTTCATCTAAATTTACTGACATTTAACTCCTCCACCAACCAAATTAATCAAAATCCAAAAAAATCGAAGTTGGTTTCAAATTACTTTATTACAATTTGACTAAAAATTTATATAAAATTAAAAAAGATAGAAGTAAATTTCATCTACATTCACTCAAATTTAACTCCTCCAACAAAAAAACTCATCAAAATCCAAAAAATCGAAGTTGGTTTCAAATTACTTTATTACAATTTGACTAAAAATTTATATAAAATAAAAAAAAATAGAAGTAGATTTCATCTAAATTCACTCAAATTTAACTCCTCCAACAAAAAAACTCATCAAAATCCAAAAAAATCGAAGTTGGTTTTAAATTACTTTATTACAATTTGACTAAAAATTTATATAAAATCAAAAAAAAAATAGGTGTTAATTTCATCTAAATTTACTCAAATTTAACTCCTCCAACAACCAAAATCATCAAAATCCAAAAAAATCGAAGTTGGTTTCAAATTCCGTTAATACAATTTGACTAAAAATTTATATAAAATAAAAAAAATAGAAGTAAATTTCATCTAAATTCACTCAAATTTAACTCCTCCAACAAAAAAACTCTTCAAAATCCAAAAAAATCGAAGTTGGTTTAAAATTACTTTATTACAATTTGACTAAAAATTTATATAAAATCCAAAAAATAGGTGTAAATTTCATCTAAATTTACTGACATTTAACTCCTCCACCAACCAAATTAATCAAAATCCAAAAAAATCGAAGTTGGTTTCAAATTACTTTATTATAATTTGACTAAAAATTTATATAAAATTAAAAAAGATAGAAGTAAATTTCATCTAAATTCACTCAAATTTAACTCCACCAACAAAAAAACTCATCAAAATCCAAAAAAATCGAAGTTGGTTTCAAATTACTTTATTACAATTTGACTAAAAATTTATATAAAATTAAAAAAGATAGAAGTAAATTCCATCTAAATTCACTCAAATTTAACTCCTCCAACAAAAAAACTCATCAAAATTTAAAAAAATCGAAGATTGTTTCACATTACTTTATTACAATTGGACTAAAAATTTGTATAAAATCCAAAAAAATAGAAGTAAATTTCATCTAAATTCACTAAAATTTAACTCGTCCTACAAAAAAACTTATCAAAATCCTAAAAAATCGAAGTTGATTTCAAATTACTTTATTACAATTTGACTAAAAATTTATATAAAATCAAAAAAAAATAGAAGTAAATTTCATCTAAATTCACTCAAATTTAACTCCTCCAACAACCAAAATCATCAAAATCCAAAAAAATCGAAGTTGGTTTCAAATTCCGTTAATACAATTTGACTAAAAATTTATATGAAATAAAAAAAAATAGAAGTAAATTTCATCTAAATTCACTCAAATTTAACCACTCCAACAAAAAAACTCATCAAAATCCAAAAAAATCGAAGTTGGTTTAAAATTACTTTATTACAATTTGATTAAAAATTTATATAAAATCCAAAAAAATAGGTGTTAATTTCATCTAAATTTACTGAAATTTAACTCCTCCAACAACCAAACTCATCAAAATCCAAAAAAATCGAAGTTGGATTCAAATTACTTTATTACAATTTTACTAAAAATTTATATAAAATCCAAAAAAATAAAATTAAATTCCATCTAAATTCACTCAAATTTAACTCCTCCAACAAAAAAACTCATCAAAATCCAAAAAAATCGAAGTTGGTTTCAAATTACTTTATTACAATTTGACTAAAAATTTATATAAAATCCAAAAAAAATAGAAGTAAATTTCATCTACATTCACTCAAATTTAACTCCTCCAACAAAAAAACTCATCAAAATCCAAAAAAATCGAAGTTGGTTTCAAATTACTTTATTACAATTTGACTAAAAATTTATATAAAATCCAAAAAAATAGAAGTAAATTTCATCTACATTCACTCAAATTTAACTCCTCCAACAAAAAAACTCATCAAAATCCAAAAAATCGAAGTTGGTTTCAAATTACTTTATTACAATTTGACTAAAAATTTATATAAAATAAAAAAAAATAGAAGTAAATTTCATCTAAATTCACTCAAATTTAACTCCTCCAACAAAAAAACTCATCAAAATCCAAAAAAATCGAAGTTGGTTTCAAATTACTTTATTACAATTTGACTAAAAATTTATATAAAATCAAAAAAAAAATAGGTGTTAATTTCATCTAAATTTACTCAAATTTAACTCCTACAACAACCAAAATCATCAAAATCCAAAAAAATCGAAGTTGGTTTCAAATTCCGTTAATACAATTTGACTAAAAATTTATATAAAATCAAAAAAAAAATAGAAGTAAATTTCATCTAAATTCACTCAAATTTAACTCCTCCAACCAAAAAATTTATCAAAATCCTAAAAAATCGAAGTTGATTTCAAATTACTTTATTACAATTAGACTAAAAATTTATATAAAATAAAGAAAAATAGAAGTAAATTTCATCTACATTCACTCAAATTTAACTCCTCCAACAAAAAAACTCATCAAAATCCAAAAAATCGAAATTGGTTTCAAATTACTTTATTACAATTTGACTAAAAATTTATATAAAATAAAAAAAAATAGAAGTAAATTTCATCTAAATTCATTCAAATTTAACTCCTCCAACCAAAAAACTCATCAAAATCCAAAAAAATCGAAGTTGGTTTCAAATTACTTTATTACAATTTGACTAAAAATTTATATAAAATTAAAAAAAATAGAAGTAAATTTCATCTAAATTCACTCAAATTTAACTCCACCAACAAAAAAACTCATCAAAATCCAAAAAAATTGAAGTTGGTTTCAAATTACTTTATTACAATTTGACTAAAAATTTATATAAAATTAAAAAAAATAGAAGTAAATTTCATCTAAATTCAATCAAATTTAACTCCTCCAACCAAAAAACTCATCAAAATCCAAAAAAATTGAAGTTGGTTTCAAATTACTTTATTACAATTTGACTAAAAATTTATATAAAATTAAAAAAAATAGAAGTAAATTTCATCTAAATTCAATCAAATTTAACTCCTCCAACCAAAAAACTCATCAAAATCCAAAAAAATCGAAGTTGGTTTCAAATTACTTTATTACAATTTGACTAAAAATTTATATAAAATTAAAAAAGATAGAAGTAAATTTCATCTAAATTCACTCAAATTTAACTCCACCAACAAAAAAACTCATCAAAATCCAAAAAAATTGAAGTTGGTTTCAAATTACTTTATTACAATTTGACTAAAAATTTATATAAAATTAAAAAAAATAGAAGTAAATTTCATCTAAATTCAATCAAATTTAACTCCTCCAACCAAAAAACTCATCAAAATCCAAAAAAATCGAAGTTGGTTTCAAATTACTTTATTACAATTTGACTAAAAATTTATATAAAATTAAAAAAGATAGAAGTAAATTCCATCTAAATTCACTCAAATTTAACTCCTCCAACAAAAAAACTCATCAAAATTTAAAAAAATCGAAGATTGTTTCACATTACTTTATTACAATTGGACTAAAAATTTGTATAAAATCCAAAAAAATAGAAGTAAATTTCATCTAAATTCACTCAAATTTAACTCGTCCTACAAAAAAACTTATCAAAATCCTAAAAAATCGAAGTTGATTTCAAATTACTTTATTACAATTTGACTAAAAATTTATATAAAATTAAAAAAGATAGAAGTAAATTCCATCTAAATTCACTCAAATTTAACTCCTCCAACAAAAAAACTCATCAAAATCCAAAAAAATCGAAGTTGGTTTCAAATTACTTTATTACAATTTGACTAAAAATTTATATAAAATCAAAAAAAAAATAGGTGTTAATTTCATCTAAATTTACTCAAATTTAACTCCTCCAACAACCAAAATCATCAAAATCCAAAAAAATCGAAGTTGGTTTCAAATTCCGTTAATACAATTTGACTAAAAATTTATATAAAATAAAACAAATAGAAGTAAATTTCATCTAAATTCACTCAAATTTAACTCCTCCAACAAAAAAACTCTTCAAAATCCAAAAAAATCGAAGTTGGTTTAAAATTACTTTATTACAATTTGACTAAAAATTTATATAAAATCCAAAAAATAGGTGTAAATTTCATCTAAATTTACTGACATTTAACTCCTCCACCAACCAAATTAATCAAAATCCAAAAAAATCGAAGTTGGTTTCAAATTACTTTATTACAATTTGACTAAAAATTTATATAAAATTAAAAAAGATAGAAGTAAATTTCATCTAAATTCACTCAAATTTAACTCCACCAACAAGAAAACTCATCAAAATCCAAAAAAATTGAAGTTGGTTTCAAATTACTTTATTACAATTTGACTAAAAATTTATATAAAATTAAAAAAGATAGAAGTAAATTTCATCTAAATTCACTCAAATTTAACTCCACCAACAAGAAAACTCATCAAAATCCAAAAAAATTGAAGTTGGTTTCAAATTACTTTATTACAATTTGACTAAAAATTTATATAAAATTAAAAAAAATAGAAGTAAATTTCATCTAAATTCAATCAAATTTAACTCCTCCAACCAAAAAAATCATCAAAATCCAAAAAAATCGAAGTTGGTTTCAAATTACTTTATTACAATTTGACTAAAAATTTATATAAAATTAAAAAAGATAGAAGTAAATTCCATCTAAATTCACTCAAATTTAACTCCTCCAACAAAAAAACTCATCAAAATTTAAAAAAATCGAAGATTGTTTCACATTACTTTATTACAATTTGACTAAAAATTTATATAAAATAAAAAAAAATAGAAGTAGATTTCATCTAAATTCACTCAAATTTAACTCCTCCAACAAAAAAACTCATCAAAATCCAAAAAAATCGAAGTTGGTTTCAAATTACTTTATTACAATTTGACTAAAAATTTATATAAAATCAAAAAAAAAATAGGTGTTAATTTCATCTAAATTCACTCAAATTTAACTCCTCCAACAACCAAAATCATCAAAATCCAAAAAAATCGAAGTTGGTTTCAAATTCCGTTAATACAATTTGACTAAAAATTTATATAAAATAAAAAAAATAGAAGTAAATTTCATCTAAATTCACTCAAATTTAACTCCTCCAACAAAAAAACTCTTCAAAATCCAAAAAAATCGAAGTTGGTTTAAAATTACTTTATTACAATTTGACTAAAAATTTATATAAAATCCAAAAAATAGGTGTAAATTTCATCTAAATTTACTGACATTTAACTCCTCCACCAACCAAATTAATCAAAATCCAAAAAAATCGAAGTTGGTTTCAAATTACTTTATTACAATTTGACTAAAAATTTATATAAAATTAAAAAAGATAGAAGTAAATTTCATCTAAATTCACTCAAATTTAACTCCACCAACAAAAAAACTCATCAAAATCCAAAAAAATCGAAGTTGGTTTCAAATTACTTTATTACAATTTGACTAAAAATTTATATAAAATTAAAAAAGATAGAAGTAAATTCCATCTAAATTCACTCAAATTTAACTCCTCCAACAAAAAAACTCATCAAAATTTAAAAAAATCGAAGATTGTTTCACATTACTTTATTACAATTGGACTAAAAATTTGTATAAAATCCAAAAAAATAGAAGTAAATTTCATCTAAATTCACTCAAATTTAACTCGTCCTACAAAAAAACTTATCAAAATCCTAAAAAATCGAAGTTGATTTCAAATTACTTTATTACAATTTGACTAAAAATTTATATAAAATTAAAAAAGATAGAAGTAAATTCCATCTAAATTCACTCAAATTTAACTCCTCCAACAAAAAAACTCATCAAAATCCAAAAAAATCGAAGTTGGTTTCAAATTACTTTATTACAATTTGACTAAAAATTTATATAAAATCCAAAAAATAGGTGTAAATTTCATCTAAATTTACTGACATTTAACTCCTCCACCAACCAAATTAATCAAAATCCAAAAAAATCGAAGTTGGTTTCAAATTACTTTATTACAATTTGACTAAAAATTTATATAAAATCAAAAAAAAAATAGGTGTTAATTTCATCTAAATTTACTCAAATTTAACTCCTCCAACCACCAAAATCATCAAAATCCAAAAAAATCGAAGTTGGTTTCAAATTCCGTTAATACAATTTGACTAAAAATTTATATAAAATAAAAAAAATAGAAGTAAATTTCATCTAAATTCACTCAAATTTAACTCCTCCAACAAAAAAACTCTTCAAAATCCAAAAAAATCGAAGTTGGTTTAAAATTACTTTATTACAATTTGACTAAAAATTTATATAAAATCCAAAAAATAGGTGTAAATTTCATCTAAATTTACTGACATTTAACTCCTCCACCAACCAAATTAATCAAAATCCAAAAAAATCGAAGTTGGTTTCAAATTACTTTATTACAATTTGACTAAAAATTTATATAAAATTAAAAAAGATAGAAGTAAATTTCATCTAAATTCACTCAAATTTAACTCCACCAACATGAAAACTCATCAAAATCCAAAAAAATTGAAGTTGGTTTCAAATTACTTTATTACAATTTGACTAAAAATTTATATAAAATTAAAAAAAATAGAAGTAAATTTCATCTAAATTCAATCAAATTTAACTCCTCCAACCAAAAAAAATCATCAAAATCCAAAAAAATCGAAGTTGGTTTCAAATTACTTTATTACAATTTGACTAAAAATTTATATAAAATTAAAAAAGATAGAAGTAAATTTCATCTAAATTCACTCAAATTTAACTCCACCAACAAAAAAACTCATCAAAATCCAAAAAAATTGAAGTTGGTTTCAAATTACTTTATTACAATTTGACTAAAAATTTATATAAAATTAAAAAAAATAGAAGTAAATTTCATCTAAATTCAATCAAATTTAACTCCTCCAACCAAAAAACTCATCAAAATCCAAAAAAATCGAAGTTGGTTTCAAATTACTTTATTACAATTTGACTAAAAATTTATATCAAATCCAAAAAAATTAAATTAAATTCCATCTAAATTCACTCAAATTTTAACTCCTCCAACAAAAAAACTCATCAAAATTAAAAAAAATCGAAGATTGTTTCACATTACTTTATTACAATTGGACTAAAAATTTATATAAAATCCAAAAAAATAGAAGTAAATTTCATCTATATTCACTCAAATTTAACTCCACCAACAAAAAAACTCATCAAAATCCAAAAAAATCGAAATTGGTTTCGAATTACTTTATTACAATTTGACTAAAAATTTATATAAAATCAAAAAAAAAATACAAGTAAATTTCATCTAAATTCACTCGAATTTAACTCCCCCAACAAAAAAACTCATCAAAATACATAAAAATAGAAATTGGTTTCAAATTACTTTATTACAATTTGACTAAAAATTTATATAAAATCCAAAAAAATAGAAGTAAATTTCATCTACATTCACTCAAATTTAACTCCTCCAACAAAAAAACTCATCAAAATCCAAAAAATCGAAGTTGGTTTCAAATTACTTTATTACAATTTGACTAAAAATTTATATAAAATAAAAAAAATAGAAGTAAATTCCATCTAAATTCACTCAAATTTAACTCCTCCAACAAAAAAACTCATCAAAATCCAAAAAAATCGAAGTTGGTTTCAAATTACTTTATTACAATTTGACTAAAAATTTATATAAAATCCAAAAAAAATAGAAGTAAATTTCATCTACATTCACTCAAATTTAACTCCTCCAACAAAAAAACTCATCAAAATCCAAAAAAATCGAAGTTGGTTTCAAATTACTTTATTACAATTTGACTAAAAATTTATATAAAATCAAAAAAAAAAATAGGTGTTAATTTCATCTAAATTTACTCAAATTTAACTCCTACAACAACCAAAATCATCAAAATCCAAAAAAATCGAAGTTGGTTTCAAATTCCGTTAATACAATTTGACTAAAAATTTATATAAAATCAAAAAAAAATAGAAGTAAATTTCATCTAAATTCACTCAAATTTAACTCCTCCAACAACCAAAATCATCAAAATCCAAAAAAATCGAAGTTGGTTTCAAATTCCGTTAATACAATTTGACTAAAAATTTATATAAAATAAAAAAAATAGAAGTAAATTTCATCTAAATTCACTCAAATTTAACTCCTCCAACAAAAAAACTCTTCAAAATCCAAAATAATCGAAGTTGGTTTAAAATTACTTTATTACAATTTGACTAAAAATTTATATAAAATCCAAAAAATAGGTGTAAATTTCATCTAAATTTACTGACATTTAACTCCTCCACCAACCAAATTAATCAAAATCCAAAAAAATCGAAGTTGGTTTCAAATTACTTTATTACAATTTGACTAAAAATTTATATAAAATTAAAAAAGATAGAAGTAAATTTCATCTAAATTCACTCAAATTTAACTCCACCAACAAAAAAACTCATCAAAATCCAAATAAATTGAAGTTGGTTTCAAATTACTTTATTACAATTTGACTAAAAATTTATATAAAATTAAAAAAAATAGAAGTAAATTTCATCTAAATTCAATCAAATTTAACTCCTCCAACCAAAAAACGCATCAAAATCCAAAAAAATCGAAGTTGGTTTCAAATTACTTTATTACAATTTGACTAAAAATTTATATAAAATTAAAAAAGATAGAAGTAAATTCCATCTAAATTCACTCAAATTTAACTCCTCCAACAAAAAAACTCATCAAAATTTAAAAAAATCGAAGATTGTTTCACATTACTTTATTACAATTGGACTAAAAATTTGTATAAAATCCAAAAAAATAGATGTAAATTTCATCTAAATTCACTCAAATTTAACTCGTCCTACAAAAAAACTTATCAAAATCCTAAAAAATCGAAGTTGATTTCAAATTACTTTATTACAATTTGACTAAAAATTTATATAAAATCAAAAAAAAAATAGAAGTAAATTTCATCTAAATTCACTCAAATTTAACTCCTCCAACAACCAAAATCATCAAAATCCAAAAAAATCGAAGTTGGTTTCAAATTCCGTTAATACAATTTGACTAAAAATTTATATGAAATAAAAAAAAATAGAAGTAAATTTCATCTAAATTCACTCAAATTTAACCACTCCAACAAAAAAACTCATCAAAATCCAAAAAAATCGAAGTTGGTTTAAAATTACTTTATTACAATTTGATTAAAAATTTATATAAAATCCAAAAAAATAGGTGTTAATTTCATCTAAATTTACTGAAATTTAACTCCTCCAACAACCAAACTCATCAAAATCCAAAAAAATCGAAGTTGGATTCAAATTACTTTATTACAATTTGACTAAAAATTTATATAAAATCCAAAAAAATAAAATTAAATTCCATCTAAATTCACTCAAATTTAACTCCTCCAACAAAAAAACTCATCAAAATCCAAAAAAATCGAAGTTGGTTTCAAATTACTTTATTACAATTTGACTAAAAATTTATATAAAATCCAAAAAAATAGAAGTAAATTTCATCTACATTCACTCAAATTTAACTCCTCCAACAAAAAAACTCATCAAAATCCAAAAAATCGAAGTTGGTTTCAAATTACTTTATTACAATTTGACTAAAAATTTATATAAAATAAAAAAAAATAGAAGTAAATTTCATCTAAATTCACTCAAATTTAACTCCTCCAACAAAAAAACTCATCAAAATCCAAAAAAATCGAAGTTGGTTTCAAATTACTTTATTACAATTTGACTAAAAATTTATATAAAATCAAAAAAAAAATAGGTGTTAATTTCATCTAAATTTACTCAAATTTAACTCCTACAACAACCAAAATCATCAAAATCCAAAAAAATCGAAGTTGGTTTCAAATTCCGTTAATACAATTTGACTAAAAATTTATATAAAATCAAAAAAAAAATAGAAGTAAATTTCATCTAAATTCACTCAAATTTAACTCCTCCAACCAAAAAACTTATCAAAATCCTAAAAATTCGAAGTTGATTTCAAATTACTTTATTACAATTAGACTAAAAATTTATATAAAATAAAAAAAAATAGAAGTAAATTTCATCTACATTCACTCAAATTTAACTCCTCCAACAAAAAAACTCATCAAAATCCAAAAAATCGAAGTTGGTTTCAAATTACTTTATTACAATTTGACTAAAAATTTATATAAAATAAAAAAAAATAGAAGTAAATTTCATCTAAATTCATTCAATTTTAACTCCTCCAACCAAAAAACTCATCAAAATCCAAAAAAATCGAAGTTGGTTTCAAATTACTTTATTACAATTTGACTAAAAATTTATATAAAATTAAAAAAAATAGAAGTAAATTTCATCTAAATTCACTCAAATTTAACTCCACCAACAAAAAAACTCATCAAAATCCAAAAAAATTGAAGTTGGTTTCAAATTACTTTATTACAATTTGACTAAAAATTTATATAAAATTAAAAAAAATAGAAGTAAATTTCATCTAAATTCAATCAAATTTAACTCCTCCAACCAAAAAACTCATCAAAATCCAAAAAAATTGAAGTTGGTTTCAAATTACTTTATTACAATTTGACTAAAAATTTATATAAAATTAAAAAAAATAGAAGTAAATTTCATCTAAATTCAATCAAATTTAACTCCTCCAACCAAAAAACTCATCAAAATCCAAAAAAATCGAAGTTGGTTTCAAATTACTTTATTACAATTTGACTAAAAATTTATATAAAATTAAAAAAGATAGAAGTAAATTTCATCTAAATTCACTCAAATTTAACTCCTCCAACAAAAAAACTCATCAAAATCCAAAAAAATCGAAGTTGGTTTCAAATTACTTTATTACAATTTGACTAAAAATTTATATAAAATCAAAAAAAAAATAGGTGTTAATTTCATCTAAATTTACTCAAATTTAACTCCTCCAACAACCAAAATCATCAAAATCCAAAAAAATCGAAGTTGGTTTCAAATTCCGTTAATACAATTTGACTAAAAATTTATATAAAATAAAAAAAATAGAAGTAAATTTCATCTAAATTCACTCAAATTTAACTCCTCCAACAAAAAAACTCTTCAAAATCCAAAAAAATCGAAGTTGGTTTAAAATTACTTTATTACAATTTGACTAAAAATTTATATAAAATCCAAAAAATAGGTGTAAATTTCATCTAAATTTACTGACATTTAACTCCTCCACCAACCAAATTAATCAAAATCCAAAAAAATCGAAGTTGGTTTCAAATTACTTTATTACAATTTGACTAAAAATTTATATAAAATTAAAAAAGATAGAAGTAAATTTCATCTAAATTCACTCAAATTTAACTCCACCAACAAGAAAACTCATCAAAATCCAAAAAAATTGAAGTTGGTTTCAAATTACTTTATTACAATTTGACTAAAAATTTATATAAAATTAAAAAAAATAGAAGTAAATTTCATCTAAATTCAATCAAATTTAACTCCTCCAACCAAAAAAATCATCAAAATCCAAAAAAATCGAAGTTGGTTTCAAATTACTTTATTACAATTTGACTAAAAATTTATATAAAATTAAAAAAGATAGAAGTAAATTCCATCTAAATTCACTCAAATTTAACTCCTCCAACAAAAAAACTCATCAAAATTTAAAAAAATCGAAGATTGTTTCACATTACTTTATTACAATTTGACTAAAAATTTATATAAAATAAAAAAAAATAGAAGTAGATTTCATCTAAATTCACTCAAATTTAACTCCTCCAACAAAAAAACTCATCAAAATCCAAAAAAATCGAAGTTGGTTTCAAATTACTTTATTACAATTTGACTAAAAATTTATATAAAATCAAAAAAAAAATAGGTGTTAATTTCATCTAAATTCACTCAAATTTAACTCCTCCAACAACCAAAATCATCAAAATCCAAAAAAATCGAAGTTGGTTTCAAATTCCGTTAATACAATTTGACTAAAAATTTATATAAAATAAAAAAAATAGAAGTAAATTTCATCTAAATTCACTCAAATTTAACTCCTCCAACAAAAAAACTCTTCAAAATCCAAAAAAATCGAAGTTGGTTTAAAATTACTTTATTACAATTTGACTAAAAATTTATATAAAATCCAAAAAATAGGTGTAAATTTCATCTAAATTTACTGACATTTAACTCCTCCACCAACCAAATTAATCAAAATCCAAAAAAATCGAAGTTGGTTTCAAATTACTTTATTACAATTTGACTAAAAATTTATATAAAATTAAAAAAGATAGAAGTAAATTTCATCTAAATTCACTCAAATTTAACTCCACCAACAAAAAAACTCATCAAAATCCAAAAAAATCGAAGTTGGTTTCAAATTACTTTATTACAATTTGACTAAAAATTTATATAAAATTAAAAAAGATAGAAGTAAATTCCATCTAAATTCACTCAAATTTAACTCCTCCAACAAAAAAACTCATCAAAATTTAAAAAAATCGAAGATTGTTTCACATTACTTTATTACAATTGGACTAAAAATTTGTATAAAATCCAAAAAAATAGAAGTAAATTTCATCTAAATTCACTCAAATTTAACTCGTCCTACAAAAAAACTTATCAAAATCCTAAAAAATCGAAGTTGATTTCAAATTACTTTATTACAATTTGACTAAAAATTTATATAAAATTAAAAAAGATAGAAGTAAATTCCATCTAAATTCACTCAAATTTAACTCCTCCAACAAAAAAACTCATCAAAATCCAAAAAAATCGAAGTTGGTTTCAAATTACTTTATTACAATTTGACTAAAAATTTATATAAAATCCAAAAAATAGGTGTAAATTTCATCTAAATTTACTGACATTTAACTCCTCCACCAACCAAATTAATCAAAATCCAAAAAAATCGAAGTTGGTTTCAAATTACTTTATTACAATTTGACTAAAAATTTATATAAAATCAAAAAAAAATAGGTGTTAATTTCATCTAAATTTACTCAAATTTAACTCCTCCAACAACCAAAATCATCAAAATCCAAAAAAATCGAAGTTGGTTTCAAATTCCGTTAATACAATTTGACTAAAAATTTATATAAAATAAAAAAAATAGAAGTAAATTTCATCTAAATTCACTCAAATTTAACTCCTCCAACAAAAAAACTCTTCAAAATCCAAAAAAATCGAAGTTGGTTTAAAATTACTTTATTACAATTTGACTAAAAATTTATATAAAATCCAAAAAATAGGTGTAAATTTCATCTAAATTTACTGACATTTAACTCCTCCACCAACCAAATTAATCAAAATCCAAAAAAATCGAAGTTGGTTTCAAATTACTTTATTACAATTTGACTAAAAATTTATATAAAATTAAAAAAGATAGAAGTAAATTTCATCTAAATTCACTCAAATTTAACTCCACCAACAAGAAAACTCATCAAAATCCAAAAAAATTGAAGTTGGTTTCAAATTACTTTATTACAATTTGACTAAAAATTTATATAAAATTAAAAAAAATAGAAGTAAATTTCATCTAAATTCAATCAAATTTAACTCCTCCAACCAAAAAAATCATCAAAATCCAAAAAAATCGAAGTTGGTTTCAAATTACTTTATTACAATTTGACTAAAAATTTATATAAAATTAAAAAAGATAGAAGTAAATTTCATCTAAATTCACTCAAATTTAACTCCACCAACAAAAAAACTCATCAAAATCCAAAAAAATTGAAGTTGGTTTCAAATTACTTTATTACAATTTGACTAAAAATTTATATAAAATTAAAAAAAATAGAAGTAAATTTCATCTAAATTCAATCAAATTTAACTCCTCCAACCAAAAAACTCATCAAAATCCAAAAAAATCGAAGTTGGTTTCAAATTACTTTATTACAATTTGACTAAAAATTTATATCAAATCCAAAAAAATTAAATTAAATTCCATCTAAATTCACTCAAATTTTAACTCCTCCAACAAAAAAACTCATCAAAATTAAAAAAAATCGAAGATTGTTTCACATTACTTTATTACAATTGGACTAAAAATTTATATAAAATCCAAAAAAATAGAAGTAAATTTCATCTATATTCACTCAAATTTAACTCCACCAACAAAAAAACTCATCAAAATCCAAAAAAATCGAAGTTGGTTTCGAATTACTTTATTACAATTTGACTAAAAATTTATATAAAATCAAAAAAAAAATACAAGTAAATTTCATCTAAATTCACTCGAATTTAACTCCCCCAACAAAAAAACTCATCAAAATACATAAAAATAGAAATTGGTTTCAAATTACTTTATTACAATTTGACTAAAAATTTATATAAAATCCAAAAAAATAGAAGTAAATTTCATCTACATTCACTCAAATTTAACTCCTCCAACAAAAAAACTCATCAAAATCCAAAAAATCGAAGTTGGTTTCAAATTACTTTATTACAATTTGACTAAAAATTTATATAAAATAAAAAAAATAGAAGTAAATTTCATCTAAATTCAATCAAATTTAACTCCTCCAACCAAAAAACTCATCAAAATCCAAAAAAATCGAAGTTGGTTTCAAATTACTTTATTACAATTTGACTAAAAATTTATATAAAATCCAAAAAAATAAAATTAAATTCCATCTAAATTCACTCAAATTTAACTCCTCCAACAAAAAAACTCATCAAAATTAAAAAAAATCGAAGATTGTTTCACATTACTTTATTACAATTGGACTAAAAATTTATATAAAATCCAAAAAAATAGAAGTAAATTTCATCTAAATTCACTCAAATTTAACTCCACCAACAAAAAAACTCATCAAAATCCAAAAAATCGAAGTTGGTTTCAAATTACCTTATTACAATTTGACTAAAAATTTATATAAAATCCAAAAAAATAAAATTAAATTCCATCTAAATTCACTCAAATTTAACTCCTCCAACAAAAAAACTCATCAAAATCCAAAAAAATCGAAGTTGGTTTCAAATTACTTTATTACAATTTGACTAAAAATTTATATAAAATCCAAAAAAATAGAAGTAAATTTCATCTACATTCACTCAAATTTAACTCCTCCAACAAAAAAACTCATCAAAATCCAAAAAATCGAAGTTGGTTTCAAATTACTTTATTACAATTTGACTAAAAATTTATATAAAATAAAAAAAAATAGAAGTAGATTTCATCTAAATTCACTCAAATTTAACTCCTCCAACAAAAAAACTCATCAAAATCCAAAAAAATCGAAGTTGGTTTCAAATTACTTTATTACAATTTGACTAAAAATTTATATAAAATCAAAAAAAAAATAGGTGTTAATTTCATCTAAATTTACTCAAATTTAACTCCTCCAACAACCAAAATCATCAAAATCCAAAAAAATCGAAGTTGGTTTCAAATTCCGTTAATACAATTTGACTAAAAATTTATATAAAATAAAAAAAATAGAAGTAAATTTCATCTAAATTCACTCAAATTTAACTCCTCCAACAAAAAAACTCTTCAAAATCCAAAAAAATCGAAGTTGGTTTAAAATTACTTTATTACAATTTGACTAAAAATTTATATAAAATTAAAAAAGATAGAAGTAAATTCCATCTAAATTCACTCAAATTTAACTCCTCCAACAAAAAAACTCATCAAAATTTAAAAAAATCGAAGATTGTTTCACATTACTTTATTACAATTGGACTAAAAATTTGTATAAAATCCAAAAAAATAGAAGTAAATTTCATCTAAATTCACTCAAATTTAACTCGTCCTACAAAAAAACTTATCAAAATCCTAAAAAATCGAAGTTGATTTCAAATTACTTTATTACAATTTGACTAAAAATTTATATAAAATTAAAAAAGATAGAAGTAAATTCCATCTAAATTCACTCAAATTTAACTCCTCCAACAAAAAAACTCATCAAAATCCAAAAAAATCGAAGTTGGTTTCAAATTACTTTATTACAATTTGACTAAAAATTTATATAAAATCCAAAAAATAGGTGTAAATTTCATCTAAATTTACTGACATTTAACTCCTCCACCAACCAAATTAATCAAAATCCAAAAAAATCGAAGTTGGTTTCAAATTACTTTATTACAATTTGACTAAAAATTTATATAAAATCAAAAAAAAATAGGTGTTAATTTCATCTAAATTTACTCAAATTTAACTCCTCCAACAACCAAAATCATCAAAATCCAAAAAAATCGAAGTTGGTTTCAAATTCCGTTAATACAATTTGACTAAAAATTTATATAAAATAAAAAAAATAGAAGTAAATTTCATCTAAATTCACTCAAATTTAACTCCTCCAACAAAAAAACTCTTCAAAATCCAAAATAATCGAAGTTGGTTTAAAATTACTTTATTACAATTTGACTAAAAATTTATATAAAATCCAAAAAATAGGTGTAAATTTCATCTAAATTTACTGACATTTAACTCCTCCACCAACCAAATTAATCAAAATCCAAAAAAATCGAAGTTGGTTTCAAATTACTTTATTACAATTTGACTAAAAATTTATATAAAATTAAAAAAGATAGAAGTAAATTTCATCTAAATTCACTCAAATTTAACTCCACCAACAAAAAAACTCATCAAAATCCAAATAAATTGAAGTTGGTTTCAAATTACTTTATTACAATTTGACTAAAAATTTATATAAAATTAAAAAAAATAGAAGTAAATTTCATCTAAATTCAATCAAATTTAACTCCTCCAACCAAAAAACGCATCAAAATCCAAAAAAATCGAAGTTGGTTTCAAATTACTTTATTACAATTTGACTAAAAATTTATATAAAATTAAAAAAGATAGAAGTAAATTCCATCTAAATTCACTCAAATTTAACTCCTCCAACAAAAAAACTCATCAAAATTTAAAAAAATCGAAGATTGTTTCACATTACTTTATTACAATTGGACTAAAAATTTGTATAAAATCCAAAAAAATAGATGTAAATTTCATCTAAATTCACTCAAATTTAACTCGTCCTACAAAAAAACTTATCAAAATCCTAAAAAATCGAAGTTGATTTCAAATTACTTTATTACAATTTGACTAAAAATTTATATAAAATCAAAAAAAAAATAGAAGTAAATTTCATCTAAATTCACTCAAATTTAACTCCTCCAACAACCAAAATCATCAAAATCCAAAAAAATCGAAGTTGGTTTCAAATTCCGTTAATACAATTTGACTAAAAATTTATATGAAATAAAAAAAAATAGAAGTAAATTTCATCTAAATTCACTCAAATTTAACCACTCCAACAAAAAAACTCATCAAAATCCAAAAAAATCGAAGTTGGTTTAAAATTACTTTATTACAATTTGATTAAAAATTTATATAAAATCCAAAAAAATAGGTGTTAATTTCATCTAAATTTACTGAAATTTAACTCCTCCAACAACCAAACTCATCAAAATCCAAAAAAATCGAAGTTGGATTCAAATTACTTTATTACAATTTGACTAAAAATTTATATAAAATCCAAAAAAATAAAATTAAATTCCATCTAAATTCACTCAAATTTAACTCCTCCAACAAAAAAACTCATCAAAATCCAAAAAAATCGAAGTTGGTTTCAAATTACTTTATTACAATTTGACTAAAAATTTATATAAAATCCAAAAAAATAGAAGTAAATTTCATCTACATTCACTCAAATTTAACTCCTCCAACAAAAAAACTCATCAAAATCCAAAAAATCGAAGTTGGTTTCAAATTACTTTATTACAATTTGACTAAAAATTTATATAAAATAAAAAAAAATAGAAGTAAATTTCATCTAAATTCACTCAAATTTAACTCCTCCAACAAAAAAACTCATCAAAATCCAAAAAAATCGAAGTTGGTTTCAAATTACTTTATTACAATTTGACTAAAAATTTATATAAAATCAAAAAAAAAATAGGTGTTAATTTCATCTAAATTTACTCAAATTTAACTCCTACAACAACCAAAATCATCAAAATCCAAAAAAATCGAAGTTGGTTTCAAATTCCGTTAATACAATTTGACTAAAAATTTATATAAAATCAAAAAAAAAATAGAAGTAAATTTCATCTAAATTCACTCAAATTTAACTCCTCCAACCAAAAAACTTATCAAAATCCTAAAAATTCGAAGTTGATTTCAAATTACTTTATTACAATTAGACTAAAAATTTATATAAAATAAAAAAAAATAGAAGTAAATTTCATCTACATTCACTCAAATTTAACTCCTCCAACAAAAAAACTCATCAAAATCCAAAAAATCGAAGTTGGTTTCAAATTACTTTATTACAATTTGACTAAAAATTTATATAAAATAAAAAAAAATAGAAGTAAATTTCATCTAAATTCATTCAATTTTAACTCCTCCAACCAAAAAACTCATCAAAATCCAAAAAAATCGAAGTTGGTTTCAAATTACTTTATTACAATTTGACTAAAAATTTATATAAAATTAAAAAAAATAGAAGTAAATTTCATCTAAATTCACTCAAATTTAACTCCACCAACAAAAAAACTCATCAAAATCCAAAAAAATTGAAGTTGGTTTCAAATTACTTTATTACAATTTGACTAAAAATTTATATAAAATTAAAAAAAATAGAAGTAAATTTCATCTAAATTCAATCAAATTTAACTCCTCCAACCAAAAAACTCATCAAAATCCAAAAAAATTGAAGTTGGTTTCAAATTACTTTATTACAATTTGACTAAAAATTTATATAAAATTAAAAAAAATAGAAGTAAATTTCATCTAAATTCAATCAAATTTAACTCCTCCAACCAAAAAACTCATCAAAATCCAAAAAAATCGAAGTTGGTTTCAAATTACTTTATTACAATTTGACTAAAAATTTATATAAAATTAAAAAAGATAGAAGTAAATTTCATCTAAATTCACTCAAATTTAACTCCACCAACAAAAAAACTCATCAAAATCCAAAAAAATTGAAGTTGGTTTCAAATTACTTTATTACAATTTGACTAAAAATTTATATAAAATTAAAAAAAATAGAAGTAAATTTCATCTAAATTCAATCAAATTTAACTCCTCCAACCAAAAAACTCATCAAAATCCAAAAAAATCGAAGTTGGTTTCAAATTACTTTATTACAATTTGACTAAAAATTTATATAAAATTAAAAAAGATAGAAGTAAATTCCATCTAAATTCACTCAAATTTAACTCCTCCAACAAAAAAACTCATCAAAATTTAAAAAAATCGAAGATTGTTTCACATTACTTTATTACAATTGGACTAAAAATTTGTATAAAATCCAAAAAAATAGAAGTAAATTTCATCTAAATTCACTCAAATTTAACTCGTCCTACAAAAAAACTTATCAAAATCCTAAAAAATCGAAGTTGATTTCAAATTACTTTATTACAATTTGACTAAAAATTTATATAAAATTAAAAAAGATAGAAGTAAATTCCATCTAAATTCACTCAAATTTAACTCCTCCAACAAAAAAACTCATCAAAATCCAAAAAAATCGAAGTTGGTTTCAAATTACTTTATTACAATTTGACTAAAAATTTATATAAAATCAAAAAAAAAATAGGTGTTAATTTCATCTAAATTTACTCAAATTTAACTCCTCCAACAACCAAAATCATCAAAATCCAAAAAAATCGAAGTTGGTTTCAAATTCCGTTAATACAATTTGACTAAAAATTTATATAAAATAAAAAAAATAGAAGTAAATTTCATCTAAATTCACTCAAATTTAACTCCTCCAACAAAAAAACTCTTCAAAATCCAAAAAAATCGAAGTTGGTTTAAAATTACTTTATTACAATTTGACTAAAAATTTATATAAAATCCAAAAAATAGGTGTAAATTTCATCTAAATTTACTGACATTTAACTCCTCCACCAACCAAATTAATCAAAATCCAAAAAAATCGAAGTTGGTTTCAAATTACTTTATTACAATTTGACTAAAAATTTATATAAAATTAAAAAAGATAGAAGTAAATTTCATCTAAATTCACTCAAATTTAACTCCACCAACAAGAAAACTCATCAAAATCCAAAAAAATTGAAGTTGGTTTCAAATTACTTTATTACAATTTGACTAAAAATTTATATAAAATTAAAAAAGATAGAAGTAAATTTCATCTAAATTCACTCAAATTTAACTCCACCAACAAGAAAACTCATCAAAATCCAAAAAAATTGAAGTTGGTTTCAAATTACTTTATTACAATTTGACTAAAAATTTATATAAAATTAAAAAAAATAGAAGTAAATTTCATCTAAATTCAATCAAATTTAACTCCTCCAACCAAAAAAATCATCAAAATCCAAAAAAATCGAAGTTGGTTTCAAATTACTTTATTACAATTTGACTAAAAATTTATATAAAATTAAAAAAGATAGAAGTAAATTCCATCTAAATTCACTCAAATTTAACTCCTCCAACAAAAAAACTCATCAAAATTTAAAAAAATCGAAGATTGTTTCACATTACTTTATTACAATTTGACTAAAAATTTATATAAAATAAAAAAAAATAGAAGTAGATTTCATCTAAATTCACTCAAATTTAACTCCTCCAACAAAAAAACTCATCAAAATCCAAAAAAATCGAAGTTGGTTTCAAATTACTTTATTACAATTTGACTAAAAATTTATATAAAATCAAAAAAAAAATAGGTGTTAATTTCATCTAAATTCACTCAAATTTAACTCCTCCAACAACCAAAATCATCAAAATCCAAAAAAATCGAAGTTGGTTTCAAATTCCGTTAATACAATTTGACTAAAAATTTATATAAAATAAAAAAAATAGAAGTAAATTTCATCTAAATTCACTCAAATTTAACTCCTCCAACAAAAAAACTCTTCAAAATCCAAAAAAATCGAAGTTGGTTTAAAATTACTTTATTACAATTTGACTAAAAATTTATATAAAATCCAAAAAATAGGTGTAAATTTCATCTAAATTTACTGACATTTAACTCCTCCACCAACCAAATTAATCAAAATCCAAAAAAATCGAAGTTGGTTTCAAATTACTTTATTACAATTTGACTAAAAATTTATATAAAATTAAAAAAGATAGAAGTAAATTTCATCTAAATTCACTCAAATTTAACTCCACCAACAAAAAAACTCATCAAAATTTAAAAAAATCGAAGATTGTTTCACATTACTTTATTACAATTGGACTAAAAATTTGTATAAAATCCAAAAAAATAGAAGTAAATTTCATCTAAATTCACTCAAATTTAACTCGTCCTACAAAAAAACTTATCAAAATCCTAAAAAATCGAAGTTGGTTTCAAATTCCGTTAATACAATTTGACTAAAAATTTATATAAAATTAAAAAAGATAGAAGTAAATTCCATCTAAATTCACTCAAATTTAACTCCTCCAACAAAAAAACTCATCAAAATCCAAAAAAATCGAAGTTGGTTTCAAATTACTTTATTACAATTTGACTAAAAATTTATATAGAATCCAAAAAATAGGTGTAAATTTCATCTAAATTTACTGACATTTAACTCCTCCACCAACCAAATTAATCAAAATCCAAAAAAATCGAAGTTGGTTTCAAATTACTTTATTACAATTTGACTAAAAATTTATATAAAATCAAAAAAAAAATAGGTGTTAATTTCATCTAAATTTACTCAAATTTAACTCCTCCAACAACCAAAATCATCAAAATCCAAAAAAATCGAAGTTGGTTTCAAATTCCGTTAATACAATTTGACTAAAAATTTATATAAAATAAAAAAAATAGAAGTAAATTTCATCTAAATTCACTCAAATTTAACTCCTCCAACAAAAAAACTCTTCAAAATCCAAAAAAATCGAAGTTGGTTTAAAATTACTTTATTACAATTTGACTAAAAATTTATATAAAATCCAAAAAATAGGTGTGAATTTCATCTAAATTTACTGACATTTAACTCCTCCACCAACCAAATTAATCAAAATCCAAAAAAATCGAAGTTGGTTTCAAATTACTTTATTACAATTTGACTAAAAATTTATATAAAATTAAAAAAGATAGAAGTAAATTTCATCTAAATTCACTCAAATTTAACTCCACCAACAAGAAAACTCATCAAAATCCAAAAAAATTGAAGTTGGTTTCAAATTACTTTATTACAATTTGACTAAAAATTTATATAAAATTAAAAAAAATAGAAGTAAATTTCATCTAAATTCAATCAAATTTAACTCCTCCAACCAAAAAAATCATCAAAATCCAAAAAAATCGAAGTTGGTTTCAAATTACTTTATTACAATTTGACTAAAAATTTATATCAAATCCAAAAAAATTAAATTAAATTCCATCTAAATTCACTCAAATTTTAACTCCTCCAACAAAAAAACTCATCAAAATTAAAAAAAATCGAAGATTGTTTCACATTACTTTATTACAATTGGACTAAAAATTTATATAAAATCCAAAAAAATAGAAGTAAATTTCATCTATATTCACTCAAATTTAACTCCACCAACAAAAAAACTCATCAAAATCCAAAAAAATCGAAGTTGGTTTCGAATTACTTTATTACAATTTGACTAAAAATTTATATAAAATCAAAAAAAAAATACAAGTAAATTTCATCTAAATTCACTCGAATTTAACTCCCCCAACAAAAAAACTCATCAAAATACATAAAAATAGAAATTGGTTTCAAATTACTTTATTACAATTTGACTAAAAATTTATATAAAATCCAAAAAAATAGAAGTAAATTTCATCTACATTCACTCAAATTTAACTCCTCCAACAAAAAAACTCATCAAAATCCAAAAAATCGAAGTTGGTTTCAAATTACTTTATTACAATTTGACTAAAAATTTATATAAAATAAAAAAATAGAAGTAAATTTCATCTAAATTCAATCAAATTTAACTCCTCCAACCAAAAAACTCATCAAAATCCAAAAAAATCGAAGTTGGTTTCAAATTACTTTATTACAATTTGACTAAAAATTTATATAAAATCCAAAAAAATAAAATTAAATTCCATCTAAATTCACTCAAATTTAACTCCTCCAACAAAAAAACTCATCAAAATTAAAAAAAATCGAAGATTGTTTCACATTACTTTATTACAATTGGACTAAAAATTTATATAAAATCCAAAAAAATAGAAGTAAATTTCATCTAAATTCACTCAAATTTAACTCCACCAACAAAAAAACTCATCAAAATCCAAAAAATCGAAGTTGGTTTCAAATTACCTTATTACAATTTGACTAAAAATTTATATAAAATCCAAAAAAATAAAATTAAATTCCATCTAAATTCACTCAAATTTAACTCCTCCAACAAAAAAACTCATCAAAATCAAAAAAAATCGAAGTTGGTTTCAAATTACTTTATTACAATTTGACTAAAAATTTATATAAAATCCAAAAAAATAGAAGTAAATTTCATCTACATTCACTCAAATTTAACTCCTCCAACAAAAAAACTCATCAAAATCCAAAAAATCGAAGTTGGTTTCAAATTACTTTATTACAATTTGACTAAAAATTTATATAAAATAAAAAAAAATAGAAGTAGATTTCATCTAAATTCACTCAAATTTAACTCCTCCAACAAAAAAACTCATCAAAATCCAAAAAAATCGAAGTTGGTTTCAAATTACTTTATTACAATTTGACTAAAAATTTATATAAAATCAAAAAAAAAATAGGTGTTAATTTCATCTAAATTTACTCAAATTTAACTCCTCCAACAACCAAAATCATCAAAATCCAAAAAAATCGAAGTTGGTTTCAAATTCCGTTAATACAATTTGACTAAAAATTTATATAAAATAAAAAAAATAGAAGTAAATTTCATCTAAATTCACTCAAATTTAACTCCTCCAACAAAAAAACTCTTCAAAATCCAAAAAAATCGAAGTTGGTTTAAAATTACTTTATTACAATTTGACTAAAAATTTATATAAAATCCAAAAAATAGGTGTAAATTTCATCTAAATTTACTGACATTTAACTCCTCCACCAACCAAATTAATCAAAATCCAAAAAAATCGAAGTTGGTTTCAAATTACTTTATTACAATTTGACTAAAAATTTATATAAAATTAAAAAAGATAGAAGTAAATTTCATCTAAATTCACTCAAATTTAACTCCACCAACAAAAAAACTCATCAAAATCCAAAAAAATCGAAGTTGGTTTCAAATTACTTTATTACAATTTGACTAAAAATTTATATAAAATTAAAAAAGATAGAAGTAAATTCCATCTAAATTCACTCAAATTTAACTCCTCCAACAAAAAAACTCATCAAAATTTAAAAAAATCGAAGATTGTTTCACATTACTTTATTACAATTGGACTAAAAATTTGTATAAAATCCAAAAAAATAGAAGTAAATTTCATCTAAATTCACTCAAATTTAACTCGTCCTACAAAAAAACTTATCAAAATCCTAAAAAATCGAAGTTGATTTCAAATTACTTTATTACAATTTGACTAAAAATTTATATAAAATTAAAAAAGATAGAAGTAAATTCCATCTAAATTCACTCAAATTTAACTCCTCCAACAAAAAAACTCATCAAAATCCAAAAAAATCGAAGTTGGTTTCAAATTACTTTATTACAATTTGACTAAAAATTTATATAAAATCCAAAAAATAGGTGTAAATTTCATCTAAATTTACTGACATTTAACTCCTCCACCAACCAAATTAATCAAAATCCAAAAAAATCGAAGTTGGTTTCAAATTACTTTATTACAATTTGACTAAAAATTTATATAAAATCAAAAAAAAAATAGGTGTTAATTTCATCTAAATTTACTCAAATTTAACTCCTCCAACAACCAAAATCATCAAAATCCAAAAAAATCGAAGTTGGTTTCAAATTCCGTTAATACAATTTGACTAAAAATTTATATAAAATAAAAAAAATAGAAGTAAATTTCATCTAAATTCACTCAAATTTAACTCCTCCAACAAAAAAACTCTTCAAAATCCAAAAAAATCGAAGTTGGTTTAAAATTACTTTATTACAATTTGACTAAAAATTTATATAAAATCCAAAAAATAGGTGTAAATTTCATCTAAATTTACTGACATTTAACTCCTCCACCAACCAAATTAATCAAAATCCAAAAAAATCGAAGTTGGTTTCAAATTACTTTATTACAATTTGACTAAAAATTTATATAAAATTAAAAAAGATAGAAGTAAATTTCATCTAAATTCACTCAAATTTAACTCCACCAACAAAAAAACTCATCAAAATCCAAAAAAATTGAAGTTGGTTTCAAATTACTTTATTACAATTTGACTAAAAATTTATATAAAATTAAAAAAAATAGAAGTAAATTTCATCTAAATTCAATCAAATTTAACTCCTCCAACCAAAAAAATCATCAAAATCCAAAAAAATCGAAGTTGGTTTCAAATTACTTTATTACAATTTGACTAAAAATTTATATAAAATTAAAAAAGATAGAAGTAAATTCCATCTAAATTCACTCAAATTTAACTCCAACAAAAAAACTCATCAAAATTTAAAAAAATCGAAGATTGTTTCACATTACTTTATTACAATTGGACTAAAAATTTGTATAAAATCCAAAAAAATAGAAGTAAATTTCATCTAAATTCACTAAAATTTAACTCGTCCTACAAAAAAACTTATCAAAATCCTAAAAAATCGAAGTTGATTTCAAATTACTTTATTACAATTTGACTAAAAATTTATATAAAATCAAAAAAAAATAGAAGTAAATTTCATCTAAATTCACTCAAATTTAACTCCTCCAACAACCAAAATCATCAAAATCCAAAAAAATCGAAGTTGGTTTCAAATTCCGTTAATACAATTTGACTAAAAATTTATATGAAATAAAAAAAAATAGAAGTAAATTTCATCTAAATTCACTCAAATTTAACCACTCCAACAAAAAAACTCATCAAAATCCAAAAAAATCGAAGTTGGTTTAAAATTACTTTATTACAATTTGATTAAAAATTTATATAAAATCCAAAAAAATAGGTGTTAATTTCATCTAAATTTACTGAAATTTAACTCCTCCAACAACCAAACTCATCAAAATCCAAAAAAATCGAAGTTGGATTCAAATTACTTTATTACAATTTGACTAAAAATTTATATAAAATTAAAAAAGATAGAAGTAAATTTCATCTAAATTCACTCAAATTTAACTCCACCAACAAAAAAACTCATCAAAATCCAAATAAATTGAAGTTGGTTTCAAATTACTTTATTACAATTTGACTAAAAATTTATATAAAATTAAAAAAAATAGAAGTAAATTTCATCTAAATTCAATCAAATTTAACTCCTCCAACCAAAAAACTCATCAAAATCCAAAAAAATCGAAGTTGGTTTCAAATTACTTTATTACAATTTGACTAAAAATTTATATAAAATTAAAAAAGATAGAAGTAAATTCCATCTAAATTCACTCAAATTTAACTCCTCCAACAAAAAAACTCATCAAAATTTAAAAAAATCGAAGATTGTTTCACATTACTTTATTACAATTGGACTAAAAATTTGTATAAAATCCAAAAAAATAGAAGTAAATTTCATCTAAATTCACTCAAATTTAACTCGTCCTACAAAAAAACTTATCAAAATCCAAAAAAATCGAAGTTGGTTTCAAATTACTTTATTACAATTTGACTAAAAATTTATATAAAATTAAAAAAGATAGAAGTAAATTTCATCTAAATTCACTCAAATTTAACTCCACCAACAAGAAAACTCATCAAAATCCAAAAAAATTGAAGTTGGTTTCAAATTACTTTATTACAATTTGACTAAAAATTTATATAAAATTAAAAAAAATAGAAGTAAATTTCATCTAAATTCAATCAAATTTAACTCCTCCAACCAAAAAAATCATCAAAATCCAAAAAAATCGAAGTTGGTTTCAAATTACTTTATTACAATTTGACTAAAAATTTATATCAAATCCAAAAAAATTAAATTAAATTCCATCTAAATTCACTCAAATTTTAACTCCTCCAACAAAAAAACTCATCAAAATTAAAAAAAATCGAAGATTGTTTCACATTACTTTATTACAATTGGACTAAAAATTTATATAAAATCCAAAAAAATAGAAGTAAATTTCATCTATATTCACTCAAATTTAACTCCACCAACAAAAAAACTCATCAAAATCCAAAAAAATCGAAGTTGGTTTCGAATTACTTTATTACAATTTGACTAAAAATTTATATAAAATCAAAAAAAAAATACAAGTAAATTTCATCTAAATTCACTCGAATTTAACTCCCCCAACAAAAAAACTCATCAAAATACATAAAAATAGAAATTGGTTTCAAATTACTTTATTACAATTTGACTAAAAATTTATATAAAATCCAAAAAAATAGAAGTAAATTTCATCTACATTCACTCAAATTTAACTCCTCCAACAAAAAAACTCATCAAAATCCAAAAAATCGAAGTTGGTTTCAAATTACTTTATTACAATTTGACTAAAAATTTATATAAAATAAAAAAAATAGAAGTAAATTTCATCTAAATTCAATCAAATTTAACTCCTCCAACCAAAAAACTCATCAAAATCCAAAAAAATCGAAGTTGGTTTCAAATTACTTTATTACAATTTGACTAAAAATTTATATAAAATCCAAAAAAATAAAATTAAATTCCATCTAAATTCACTCAAATTTAACTCCTCCAACAAAAAAACTCATCAAAATTAAAAAAAATCGAAGATTGTTTCACATTACTTTATTACAATTGGACTAAAAATTTATATAAAATCCAAAAAAATAGAAGTAAATTTCATCTAAATTCACTCAAATTTAACTCCACCAACAAAAAAACTCATCAAAATCCAAAAAATCGAAGTTGGTTTCAAATTACCTTATTACAATTTGACTAAAAATTTATATAAAATCCAAAAAAATAAAATTAAATTCCATCTAAATTCACTCAAATTTAACTCCTCCAACAAAAAAACTCATCAAAATCCAAAAAAATCGAAGTTGGTTTCAAATTACTTTATTACAATTTGACTAAAAATTTATATAAAATCCAAAAAAATAGAAGTAAATTTCATCTACATTCACTCAAATTTAACTCCTCCAACAAAAAAACTCATCAAAATCCAAAAAATCGAAGTTGGTTTCAAATTACTTTATTACAATTTGACTAAAAATTTATATAAAATAAAAAAAAATAGAAGTAGATTTCATCTAAATTCACTCAAATTTAACTCCTCCAACAAAAAAACTCATCAAAATCCAAAAAAATCGAAGTTGGTTTCAAATTACTTTATTACAATTTGACTAAAAATTTATATAAAATCAAAAAAAAAATAGGTGTTAATTTCATCTAAATTTACTCAAATTTAACTCCTCCAACAACCAAAATCATCAAAATCCAAAAAAATCGAAGTTGGTTTCAAATTCCGTTAATACAATTTGACTAAAAATTTATATAAAATAAAAAAAATAGAAGTAAATTTCATCTAAATTCACTCAAATTTAACTCCTCCAACAAAAAAACTCTTCAAAATCCAAAAAAATCGAAGTTGGTTTAAAATTACTTTATTACAATTTGACTAAAAATTTATATAAAATCCAAAAAATAGGTGTAAATTTCATCTAAATTTACTGACATTTAACTCCTCCACCAACCAAATTAATCAAAATCCAAAAAAATCGAAGTTGGTTTCAAATTACTTTATTACAATTTGACTAAAAATTTATATAAAATTAAAAAAGATAGAAGTAAATTTCATCTAAATTCACTCAAATTTAACTCCACCAACAAAAAAACTCATCAAAATCCAAAAAAATCGAAGTTGGTTTCAAATTACTTTATTACAATTTGACTAAAAATTTATATAAAATTAAAAAAGATAGAAGTAAATTCCATCTAAATTCACTCAAATTTAACTCCTCCAACAAAAAAACTCATCAAAATTTAAAAAAATCGAAGATTGTTTCACATTACTTTATTACAATTGGACTAAAAATTTGTATAAAATCCAAAAAAATAGAAGTAAATTTCATCTAAATTCACTCAAATTTAACTCGTCCTACAAAAAAACTTATCAAAATCCTAAAAAATCGAAGTTGATTTCAAATTACTTTATTACAATTTGACTAAAAATTTATATAAAATTAAAAAAGATAGAAGTAAATTCCATCTAAATTCACTCAAATTTAACTCCTCCAACAAAAAAACTCATCAAAATCCAAAAAAATCGAAGTTGGTTTCAAATTACTTTATTACAATTTGACTAAAAATTTATATAAAATCCAAAAAATAGGTGTAAATTTCATCTAAATTTACTGACATTTAACTCCTCCACCAACCAAATTAATCAAAATCCAAAAAAATCGAAGTTGGTTTCAAATTACTTTATTACAATTTGACTAAAAATTTATATAAAATCAAAAAAAAAATAGGTGTTAATTTCATCTAAATTTACTCAAATTTAACTCCTCCAACAACCAAAATCATCAAAATCCAAAAAAATCGAAGTTGGTTTCAAATTCCGTTAATACAATTTGACTAAAAATTTATATAAAATAAAAAAAATAGAAGTAAATTTCATCTAAATTCACTCAAATTTAACTCCTCCAACAAAAAAACTCTTTTAAAATCCAAAAAAATCGAAGTTGGTTTAAAATTACTTTATTACAATTTGACTAAAAATTTATATAAAATCCAAAAAATAGGTGTAAATTTCATCTAAATTTACTGACATTTAACTCCTCCACCAACCAAATTAATCAAAATCCAAAAAAATCGAAGTTGGTTTCAAATTACTTTATTACAATTTGACTAAAAATTTATATAAAATTAAAAAAGATAGAAGTAAATTTCATCTAAATTCACTCAAATTTAACTCCACCAACAAGAAAACTCATCAAAATCCAAAAAAATTGAAGTTGGTTTCAAATTACTTTATTACAATTTGACTAAAAATTTATATAAAATTAAAAAAAATAGAAGTAAATTTCATCTAAATTCAATCAAATTTAACTCCTCCAACCAAAAAAATCATCAAAATCCAAAAAAATCGAAGTTGGTTTCAAATTACTTTATTACAATTTGACTAAAAATTTATATAAAATTAAAAAAGATAGAAGTAAATTCCATCTAAATTCACTCAAATTTAACTCCAACAAAAAAACTCATCAAAATTTAAAAAAATCGAAGATTGTTTCACATTACTTTATTACAATTGGACTAAAAATTTGTATAAAATCCAAAAAAATAGAAGTAAATTTCATCTAAATTCACTAAAATTTAACTCGTCCTACAAAAAAACTTATCAAAATCCTAAAAAATCGAAGTTGATTTCAAATTACTTTATTACAATTTGACTAAAAATTTATATAAAATCAAAAAAAAATAGAAGTAAATTTCATCTAAATTCACTCAAATTTAACTCCTCCAACAACCAAAATCATCAAAATCCAAAAAAATCGAAGTTGGTTTCAAATTCCGTTAATACAATTTGACTAAAAATTTATATGAAATAAAAAAAAATAGAAGTAAATTTCATCTAAATTCACTCAAATTTAACCACTCCAACAAAAAAACTCATCAAAATCCAAAAAAATCGAAGTTGGTTTAAAATTACTTTATTACAATTTGATTAAAAATTTATATAAAATCCAAAAAAATAGGTGTTAATTTCATCTAAATTTACTGAAATTTAACTCCTCCAACAACCAAACTCATCAAAATCCAAAAAAATCGAAGTTGGATTCAAATTACTTTATTACAATTTGACTAAAAATTTATATAAAATTAAAAAAGATAGAAGTAAATTTCATCTAAATTCACTCAAATTTAACTCCACCAACAAAAAAACTCATCAAAATCCAAATAAATTGAAGTTGGTTTCAAATTACTTTATTACAATTTGACTAAAAATTTATATAAAATTAAAAAAAATAGAAGTAAATTTCATCTAAATTCAATCAAATTTAACTCCTCCAACCAAAAAACTCATCAAAATCCAAAAAAATCGAAGTTGGTTTCAAATTACTTTATTACAATTTGACTAAAAATTTATATAAAATTAAAAAAGATAGAAGTAAATTCCATCTAAATTCACTCAAATTTAACTCCTCCAACAAAAAAACTCATCAAAATTTAAAAAAATCGAAGATTGTTTCACATTACTTTATTACAATTGGACTAAAAATTTGTATAAAATCCAAAAAAATAGAAGTAAATTTCATCTAAATTCACTCAAATTTAACTCGTCCTACAAAAAAACTTATCAAAATCCTAAAAAATCGAAGTTGATTTCAAATTACTTTATTACAATTTGACTAAAAATTTATATAAAATCAAAAAAAAAATAGAAGTAAATTTCATCTAAATTCACTCAAATTTAACTCCTCCAACAACCAAAATCATCAAAATCCAAAAAAATCGAAGTTGGTTTCAAATTCCGTTAATACAATTTGACTAAAAATTTATATGAAATAAAAAAAAATAGAAGTAAATTTCATCTAAATTCACTCAAATTTAACCACTCCAACAAAAAAACTCATCAAAATCCAAAAAAATCGAAGTTGGTTTAAAATTACTTTATTACAATTTGATTAAAAATTTATATAAAATCCAAAAAATAGGTGTTAATTTCATCTAAATTTACTGAAATTTAACTCCTCCAACAACCAAACTCATCAAAATCCAAAAAAATCGAAGTTGGATTCAAATTACTTTATTACAATTTGACTAAAAATTTATATAAAATCCAAAAAAATAAAATTAAATTCCATCTAAATTCACTCAAATTTAACTCCTCCAACAAAAAAACTCATCAAAATCCAAAAAAATCGAAGTTGGTTTCAAATTACTTTATTACAATTTGACTAAAAATTTATATAAAATCCAAAAAAATAGAAGTACATTTCATCTACATTCACTCAAATTTAACTCCTCCAACAAAAAAACTCATCAAAATCCAAAAAATCGAAGTTGGTTTCAAATTACTTTATTACAATTTGACTAAAAATTTATATAAAATAAAAAAAAATAGAAGTAAATTTCATCTAAATTCACTCAAATTTAACTCCTCCAACAAAAAACTCATCAAAATCCAAAAAAATCGAAGTTGGTTTCAAATTACTTTATTACAATTTGACTAAAAATTTATATAAAATCAAAAAAAAAATAGGTGTTAATTTCATCTAAATTTACTCAAATTTAACTCCTACAACAACCAAAATCATCAAAATCCAAAAAAATCGAAGTTGGTTTCAAATTCCGTTAATACAATTTGACTAAAAATTTATATAAAATCAAAAAAAAAATAGAAGTAAATTTCATCTAAATTCACTCAAATTTAACTCCTCCAACCAAAAAACTTATCAAAATCCTAAAAAATCGAAGTTGATTTCAAATTACTTTATTACAATTAGACTAAAAATTTATATAAAATAAAAAAAAATAGAAGTAAATTTCATCTACATTCACTCAAATTTAACTCCTCCAACAAAAAAACTCATCAAAATCCAAAAAATCGAAGTTGGTTTCAAATTACTTTATTACAATTTGACTAAAAATTTATATAAAATAAAAAAAAATAGAAGAAAATTTCATCTAAATTCATTCAAATTTAACTCCTCCAACCAAAAAACTCATCAAAATCCAAAAAAATCGAAGTTGGTTTCAAATTACTTTATTACAATTTGACTAAAAATTTATATAAAATTAAAAAAAATAGAAGTAAATTTCATCTAAATTCACTCAAATTTAACTCCACCAACAAAAAAACTCATCAAAATCCAAAAAAATTGAAGTTGGTTTCAAATTACTTTATTACAATTTGACTAAAAATTTATATAAAATTAAAAAAAATAGAAGTAAATTTCATCTAAATTCAATCAAATTTAACTCCTCCAACCAAAAAACTCATCAAAATCCAAAAAAATTGAAGTTGGTTTCAAATTACTTTATTACAATTTGACTAAAAATTTATATAAAATTAAAAAAAATAGAAGTAAATTTCATCTAAATTCAATCAAATTTAACTCCTCCAACCAAAAAACTCATCAAAATCCAAAAAAATCGAAGTTGGTTTCAAATTACTTTATTACAATTTGACTAAAAATTTATATAAAATTAAAAAAGATAGAAGTAAATTTCATCTAAATTCACTCAAATTTAACTCCACCAACAAAAAACTCATCAAAATCCAAAAAAATTGAAGTTGGTTTCAAATTACTTTATTACAATTTGACTAAAAATTTATATAAAATTAAAAAAAATAGAAGTAAATTTCATCTAAATTCAATCAAATTTAACTCCTCCAACCAAAAAACTCATCAAAATCCAAAAAAATCGAAGTTGGTTTCAAATTACTTTATTACAATTTGACTAAAAATTTATATAAAATTAAAAAAGATAGAAGTAAATTCCATCTAAATTCACTCAAATTTAACTCCTCCAACAAAAAAACTCATCAAAATTTAAAAAAATCGAAGATTGTTTCACATTACTTTATTACAATTGGACTAAAAATTTGTATAAAATCCAAAAAAATAGAAGTAAATTTCATCTAAATTCACTCAAATTTAACTCGTCCTACAAAAAAACTTATCAAAATCCTAAAAAATCGAAGTTGATTTCAAATTACTTTATTACAATTTGACTAAAAATTTATATAAAATTAAAAAAGATAGAAGTAAATTCCATCTAAATTCACTCAAATTTAACTCCTCCAACAAAAAAACTCATCAAAATCCAAAAAAATCGAAGTTGGTTTCAAATTACTTTATTACAATTTGACTAAAAATTTATATAAAATCAAAAAAAAAATAGGTGTTAATTTCATCTAAATTTACTCAAATTTAACTCCTCCAACAACCAAAATCATCAAAATCCAAAAAAATCGAAGTTGGTTTCAAATTCCGTTAATACAATTTGACTAAAAATTTATATAAAATAAAAAAAATAGAAGTAAATTTCATCTAAATTCACTCAAATTTAACTCCTCCAACAAAAAAACTCTTCAAAATCCAAAAAAATCGAAGATGGTTTAAAATTACTTTATTACAATTTGACTAAAAATTTATATAAAATCCAAAAAATAGGTGTAAATTTCATCTAAATTTACTGACATTTAACTCCTCCACCAACCAAATTAATCAAAATCCAAAAAAATCGAAGTTGGTTTCAAATTACTTTATTACAATTTGACTAAAAATTTATATAAAATCCAAAAAATAGGTGTAAATTTCATCTAAATTTACTGACATTTAACTCCTCCACCAACCAAATTAATCAAAATCCAAAAAAATCGAAGTTGGTTTCAAATTACTTTATTACAATTTGACTAAAAATTTATATAAAATCAAAAAAAAAATAGGTGTTAATTTCATCTAAATTTACTCAAATTTAACTCCTCCAACAACCAAAATCATCAAAATCCAAAAAAATCGAAGTTGGTTTCAAATTCCGTTAATACAATTTGACTAAAAATTTATATAAAATAAAAAAAATAGAAGTAAATTTCATCTAAATTCACTCAAATTTAACTCCTCCAACAAAAAAACTCTTTTAAAATCCAAAAAAATCGAAGTTGGTTTAAAATTACTTTATTACAATTTGACTAAAAATTTATATAAAATCCAAAAAATAGGTGTAAATTTCATCTAAATTTACTGACATTTAACTCCTCCACCAACCAAATTAATCAAAATCCAAAAAAATCGAAGTTGGTTTCAAATTACTTTATTACAATTTGACTAAAAATTTATATAAAATTAAAAAAGATAGAAGTAAATTTCATCTAAATTCACTCAAATTTAACTCCACCAACAAGAAAACTCATCAAAATCCAAAAAAATTGAAGTTGGTTTCAAATTACTTTATTACAATTTGACTAAAAATTTATATAAAATTAAAAAAAATAGAAGTAAATTTCATCTAAATTCAATCAAATTTAACTCCTCCAACCAAAAAAATCATCAAAATCCAAAAAAATCGAAGTTGGTTTCAAATTACTTTATTACAATTTGACTAAAAATTTATATAAAATTAAAAAAGATAGAAGTAAATTCCATCTAAATTCACTCAAATTTAACTCCAACAAAAAAACTCATCAAAATTTAAAAAAATCGAAGATTGTTTCACATTACTTTATTACAATTGGACTAAAAATTTGTATAAAATCCAAAAAAATAGAAGTAAATTTCATCTAAATTCACTAAAATTTAACTCGTCCTACAAAAAAACTTATCAAAATCCTAAAAAATCGAAGTTGATTTCAAATTACTTTATTACAATTTGACTAAAAATTTATATAAAATCAAAAAAAAATAGAAGTAAATTTCATCTAAATTCACTCAAATTTAACTCCTCCAACAACCAAAATCATCAAAATCCAAAAAAATCGAAGTTGGTTTCAAATTCCGTTAATACAATTTGACTAAAAATTTATATGAAATAAAAAAAAATAGAAGTAAATTTCATCTAAATTCACTCAAATTTAACCACTCCAACAAAAAAACTCATCAAAATCCAAAAAAATCGAAGTTGGTTTAAAATTACTTTATTACAATTTGATTAAAAATTTATATAAAATCCAAAAAAATAGGTGTTAATTTCATCTAAATTTACTGAAATTTAACTCCTCCAACAACCAAACTCATCAAAATCCAAAAAAATCGAAGTTGGATTCAAATTACTTTATTACAATTTGACTAAAAATTTATATAAAATTAAAAAAGATAGAAGTAAATTTCATCTAAATTCACTCAAATTTAACTCCACCAACAAAAAAACTCATCAAAATCCAAATAAATTGAAGTTGGTTTCAAATTACTTTATTACAATTTGACTAAAAATTTATATAAAATTAAAAAAAATAGAAGTAAATTTCATCTAAATTCAATCAAATTTAACTCCTCCAACCAAAAAACTCATCAAAATCCAAAAAAATCGAAGTTGGTTTCAAATTACTTTATTACAATTTGACTAAAAATTTATATAAAATTAAAAAAGATAGAAGTAAATTCCATCTAAATTCACTCAAATTTAACTCCTCCAACAAAAAAACTCATCAAAATTTAAAAAAATCGAAGATTGTTTCACATTACTTTATTACAATTGGACTAAAAATTTGTATAAAATCCAAAAAAATAGAAGTAAATTTCATCTAAATTCACTCAAATTTAACTCGTCCTACAAAAAAACTTATCAAAATCCTAAAAAATCGAAGTTGATTTCAAATTACTTTATTACAATTTGACTAAAAATTTATATAAAATCAAAAAAAAAATAGAAGTAAATTTCATCTAAATTCACTCAAATTTAACTCCTCCAACAACCAAAATCATCAAAATCCAAAAAAATCGAAGTTGGTTTCAAATTCCGTTAATACAATTTGACTAAAAATTTATATGAAATAAAAAAAAATAGAAGTAAATTTCATCTAAATTCACTCAAATTTAACCACTCCAACAAAAAAACTCATCAAAATCCAAAAAAATCGAAGTTGGTTTAAAATTACTTTATTACAATTTGATTAAAAATTTATATAAAATCCAAAAAATAGGTGTTAATTTCATCTAAATTTACTGAAATTTAACTCCTCCAACAACCAAACTCATCAAAATCCAAAAAAATCGAAGTTGGATTCAAATTACTTTATTACAATTTGACTAAAAATTTATATAAAATCCAAAAAAATAAAATTAAATTCCATCTAAATTCACTCAAATTTAACTCCTCCAACAAAAAAACTCATCAAAATCCAAAAAAATCGAAGTTGGTTTCAAATTACTTTATTACAATTTGACTAAAAATTTATATAAAATCCAAAAAAATAGAAGTACATTTCATCTACATTCACTCAAATTTAACTCCTCCAACAAAAAAACTCATCAAAATCCAAAAAATCGAAGTTGGTTTCAAATTACTTTATTACAATTTGACTAAAAATTTATATAAAATAAAAAAAAATAGAAGTAAATTTCATCTAAATTCACTCAAATTTAACTCCTCCAACAAAAAACTCATCAAAATCCAAAAAAATCGAAGTTGGTTTCAAATTACTTTATTACAATTTGACTAAAAATTTATATAAAATCAAAAAAAAAATAGGTGTTAATTTCATCTAAATTTACTCAAATTTAACTCCTACAACAACCAAAATCATCAAAATCCAAAAAAATCGAAGTTGGTTTCAAATTCCGTTAATACAATTTGACTAAAAATTTATATAAAATCAAAAAAAAAATAGAAGTAAATTTCATCTAAATTCACTCAAATTTAACTCCTCCAACCAAAAAACTTATCAAAATCCTAAAAAATCGAAGTTGATTTCAAATTACTTTATTACAATTAGACTAAAAATTTATATAAAATAAAAAAAAATAGAAGTAAATTTCATCTACATTCACTCAAATTTAACTCCTCCAACAAAAAAACTCATCAAAATCCAAAAAATCGAAGTTGGTTTCAAATTACTTTATTACAATTTGACTAAAAATTTATATAAAATAAAAAAAAATAGAAGAAAATTTCATCTAAATTCATTCAAATTTAACTCCTCCAACCAAAAAACTCATCAAAATCCAAAAAAATCGAAGTTGGTTTCAAATTACTTTATTACAATTTGACTAAAAATTTATATAAAATTAAAAAAAATAGAAGTAAATTTCATCTAAATTCACTCAAATTTAACTCCACCAACAAAAAAACTCATCAAAATCCAAAAAAATTGAAGTTGGTTTCAAATTACTTTATTACAATTTGACTAAAAATTTATATAAAATTAAAAAAAATAGAAGTAAATTTCATCTAAATTCAATCAAATTTAACTCCTCCAACCAAAAAACTCATCAAAATCCAAAAAAATTGAAGTTGGTTTCAAATTACTTTATTACAATTTGACTAAAAATTTATATAAAATTAAAAAAAATAGAAGTAAATTTCATCTAAATTCAATCAAATTTAACTCCTCCAACCAAAAAACTCATCAAAATCCAAAAAAATCGAAGTTGGTTTCAAATTACTTTATTACAATTTGACTAAAAATTTATATAAAATTAAAAAAGATAGAAGTAAATTTCATCTAAATTCACTCAAATTTAACTCCACCAACAAAAAACTCATCAAAATCCAAAAAAATTGAAGTTGGTTTCAAATTACTTTATTACAATTTGACTAAAAATTTATATAAAATTAAAAAAAATAGAAGTAAATTTCATCTAAATTCAATCAAATTTAACTCCTCCAACCAAAAAACTCATCAAAATCCAAAAAAATCGAAGTTGGTTTCAAATTACTTTATTACAATTTGACTAAAAATTTATATAAAATTAAAAAAGATAGAAGTAAATTCCATCTAAATTCACTCAAATTTAACTCCTCCAACAAAAAAACTCATCAAAATTTAAAAAAATCGAAGATTGTTTCACATTACTTTATTACAATTGGACTAAAAATTTGTATAAAATCCAAAAAAATAGAAGTAAATTTCATCTAAATTCACTCAAATTTAACTCGTCCTACAAAAAAACTTATCAAAATCCTAAAAAATCGAAGTTGATTTCAAATTACTTTATTACAATTTGACTAAAAATTTATATAAAATTAAAAAAGATAGAAGTAAATTCCATCTAAATTCACTCAAATTTAACTCCTCCAACAAAAAAACTCATCAAAATCCAAAAAAATCGAAGTTGGTTTCAAATTACTTTATTACAATTTGACTAAAAATTTATATAAAATCAAAAAAAAAATAGGTGTTAATTTCATCTAAATTTACTCAAATTTAACTCCTCCAACAACCAAAATCATCAAAATCCAAAAAAATCGAAGTTGGTTTCAAATTCCGTTAATACAATTTGACTAAAAATTTATATAAAATAAAAAAAATAGAAGTAAATTTCATCTAAATTCACTCAAATTTAACTCCTCCAACAAAAAAACTCTTCAAAATCCAAAAAAATCGAAGATGGTTTAAAATTACTTTATTACAATTTGACTAAAAATTTATATAAAATCCAAAAAATAGGTGTAAATTTCATCTAAATTTACTGACATTTAACTCCTCCACCAACCAAATTAATCAAAATCCAAAAAAATCGAAGTTGGTTTCAAATTACTTTATTACAATTTGACTAAAAATTTATATAAAATTAAAAAAGATAGAAGTAAATTTCATCTAAATTCACTCAAATTTAACTCCACCAACAAGAAAACTCATCAAAATCAAAAAAAATTGAAGTTGGTTTCAAATTACTTTATTACAATTTGACTAAAAATTTATATAAAATTAAAAAAAATAGAAGTAAATTTCATCTAAATTCAATCAAATTTAACTCCTCCAACCAAAAAAATCATCAAAATCCAAAAAAATCGAAGTTGGTTTCAAATTACTTTATTACTATTTGACTAAAAATTTATATAAAATTAAAAAAGATAGAAGTAAATTCCATCTAAATTCACTCAAATTTAACTCCTCCAACAAAAAAACTCATCAAAATTTAAAAAAATCGAAGATTGTTTCACATTACTTTATTACAATTGGACTAAAAATTTGTATAAAATCCAAAAAAATAGAAGTAAATTTCATCTAAATTCACTAAAATTTAACTCGTCCTACAAAAAAACTTACCAAAATCCTAAAAAATCGAAGTTGATTTCAAATTACTTTATTACAATTTGACTAAAAATTTATATAAAATCAAAAAAAAATAGAAGTAAATTTCATCTAAATTCACTCAAATTTAACTCCTCCAACAACCAAAATCATCAAAATCCAAAAAAATCGAAGTTGGTTTCAAATTCCGTTAATACAATTTGAATAAAAATTTATATGAAATAAAAAAAAAATAGAAGTAAATTTCATCTAAATTCATTCAAATTTAACCACTCCAACAAAAAAACTCATCAAAATCCAAAAAAATCGAAGTTGGTTTAAAATTACTTTATTACAATTTGATTAAAAATTTATATAAAATCCAAAAAAATAGGTGTTAATTTCATCTAAATTTACTGAAATTTAACTCCTCCAACAACCAAACTCATCAAAATCCAAAAAAATCGAAGTTGGATTCAAATTACTTTATTACAATTTGACTAAAAATTTATATAAAATCCAAAAAAATAAAATTAAATTCCATCTAAATTCACTCAAATTTAACTCCTCCAACAAAAAAACTCATCAAAATCCAAAAAAATCGAAGTTGGTTTCAAATTCCGTTAATACAATTTGACTAAAAATTTATATAAAATCAAAAAAAAAATAGAAGTAAATTTCATCTAAATTCACTCAAATTTAACTCCTCCAACAACCAAAATCATCAAAATCCAAAAAAATCGAAGTTGGTTTCAAATTCCGTTAATACAATTTGACTAAAAATTTATATGAAATAAAAAAAAATAGAAGTAAATTTCATCTAAATTCACTCAAATTTAACCACTCCAACAAAAAAACTCATCAAAATCCAAAAAAATCGAAGTTGGTTTAAAATTACTTTATTACAATTTGATTAAAAATTTATATAAAATCCAAAAAAATAGGTGTTAATTTCATCTAAATTTACTGAAATTTAACTCCTCCAACAACCAAACTCATCAAAATCCAAAAAAATCGAAGTTGGATTCAAATTACTTTATTACAATTTGACTAAAAATTTATATAAAATCCAAAAAAATAAAATTAAATTCCATCTAAATTCACTCAAATTTAACTCCTCCAACAAAAAAACTCATCAAAATCCAAAAAAATCGAAGTTGGTTTCAAATTACTTTATTACAATTTGACTAAAAATTTATATAAAATCCAAAAAAATAGAAGTACATTTCATCTACATTCACTCAAATTTAACTCCTCCAACAAAAAAACTCATCAAAATCCAAAAAATCGAAGTTGGTTTCAAATTACTTTATTACAATTTGACTAAAAATTTATATAAAATAAAAAAAAATAGAAGTAAATTTCATCTAAATTCACTCAAATTTAACTCCTCCAACAAAAAACTCATCAAAATCCAAAAAAATCGAAGTTGGTTTCAAATTACTTTATTACAATTTGACTAAAAATTTATATAAAATCAAAAAAAAAATAGGTGTTAATTTCATCTAAATTTACTCAAATTTAACTCCTACAACAACCAAAATCATCAAAATCCAAAAAAATCGAAGTTGGTTTCAAATTCCGTTAATACAATTTGACTAAAAATTTATATAAAATCAAAAAAAAAATAGAAGTAAATTTCATCTAAATTCACTCAAATTTAACTCCTCCAACCAAAAAACTTATCAAAATCCTAAAAAATCGAAGTTGATTTCAAATTACTTTATTACAATTAGACTAAAAATTTATATAAAATAAAAAAAAATAGAAGTAAATTTCATCTACATTCACTCAAATTTAACTCCTCCAACAAAAAAACTCATCAAAATCCAAAAAATCGAAGTTGGTTTCAAATTACTTTATTACAATTTGACTAAAAATTTATATAAAATAAAAAAAAATAGAAGAAAATTTCATCTAAATTCATTCAAATTTAACTCCTCCAACCAAAAAACTCATCAAAATCCAAAAAAATCGAAGTTGGTTTCAAATTACTTTATTACAATTTGACTAAAAATTTATATAAAATTAAAAAAAATAGAAGTAAATTTCATCTAAATTCACTCAAATTTAACTCCACCAACAAAAAAACTCATCAAAATCCAAAAAAATTGAAGTTGGTTTCAAATTACTTTATTACAATTTGACTAAAAATTTATATAAAATTAAAAAAAATAGAAGTAAATTTCATCTAAATTCAATCAAATTTAACTCCTCCAACCAAAAAACTCATCAAAATCCAAAAAAATTGAAGTTGGTTTCAAATTACTTTATTACAATTTGACTAAAAATTTATATAAAATTAAAAAAAATAGAAGTAAATTTCATCTAAATTCAATCAAATTTAACTCCTCCAACCAAAAAACTCATCAAAATCCAAAAAAATCGAAGTTGGTTTCAAATTACTTTATTACAATTTGACTAAAAATTTATATAAAATTAAAAAAGATAGAAGTAAATTTCATCTAAATTCACTCAAATTTAACTCCACCAACAAAAAACTCATCAAAATCCAAAAAAATTGAAGTTGGTTTCAAATTACTTTATTACAATTTGACTAAAAATTTATATAAAATTAAAAAAAATAGAAGTAAATTTCATCTAAATTCAATCAAATTTAACTCCTCCAACCAAAAAACTCATCAAAATCCAAAAAAATCGAAGTTGGTTTCAAATTACTTTATTACAATTTGACTAAAAATTTATATAAAATTAAAAAAGATAGAAGTAAATTCCATCTAAATTCACTCAAATTTAACTCCTCCAACAAAAAAACTCATCAAAATTTAAAAAAATCGAAGATTGTTTCACATTACTTTATTACAATTGGACTAAAAATTTGTATAAAATCCAAAAAAATAGAAGTAAATTTCATCTAAATTCACTCAAATTTAACTCGTCCTACAAAAAAACTTATCAAAATCCTAAAAAATCGAAGTTGATTTCAAATTACTTTATTACAATTTGACTAAAAATTTATATAAAATTAAAAAAGATAGAAGTAAATTCCATCTAAATTCACTCAAATTTAACTCCTCCAACAAAAAAACTCATCAAAATCCAAAAAAATCGAAGTTGGTTTCAAATTACTTTATTACAATTTGACTAAAAATTTATATAAAATCAAAAAAAAAATAGGTGTTAATTTCATCTAAATTTACTCAAATTTAACTCCTCCAACAACCAAAATCATCAAAATCCAAAAAAATCGAAGTTGGTTTCAAATTCCGTTAATACAATTTGACTAAAAATTTATATAAAATAAAAAAAATAGAAGTAAATTTCATCTAAATTCACTCAAATTTAACTCCTCCAACAAAAAAACTCTTCAAAATCCAAAAAAATCGAAGATGGTTTAAAATTACTTTATTACAATTTGACTAAAAATTTATATAAAATCCAAAAAATAGGTGTAAATTTCATCTAAATTTACTGACATTTAACTCCTCCACCAACCAAATTAATCAAAATCCAAAAAAATCGAAGTTGGTTTCAAATTACTTTATTACAATTTGACTAAAAATTTATATAAAATTAAAAAAGATAGAAGTAAATTTCATCTAAATTCACTCAAATTTAACTCCACCAACAAGAAAACTCATCAAAATCAAAAAAAATTGAAGTTGGTTTCAAATTACTTTATTACAATTTGACTAAAAATTTATATAAAATTAAAAAAAATAGAAGTAAATTTCATCTAAATTCAATCAAATTTAACTCCTCCAACCAAAAAAATCATCAAAATCCAAAAAAATCGAAGTTGGTTTCAAATTACTTTATTACTATTTGACTAAAAATTTATATAAAATTAAAAAAGATAGAAGTAAATTCCATCTAAATTCACTCAAATTTAACTCCTCCAACAAAAAAACTCATCAAAATTTAAAAAAATCGAAGATTGTTTCACATTACTTTATTACAATTGGACTAAAAATTTGTATAAAATCCAAAAAAATAGAAGTAAATTTCATCTAAATTCACTAAAATTTAACTCGTCCTACAAAAAAACTTACCAAAATCCTAAAAAATCGAAGTTGATTTCAAATTACTTTATTACAATTTGACTAAAAATTTATATAAAATCAAAAAAAAATAGAAGTAAATTTCATCTAAATTCACTCAAATTTAACTCCTCCAACAACCAAAATCATCAAAATCCAAAAAAATCGAAGTTGGTTTCAAATTCCGTTAATACAATTTGAATAAAAATTTATATGAAATAAAAAAAAAATAGAAGTAAATTTCATCTAAATTCATTCAAATTTAACCACTCCAACAAAAAAACTCATCAAAATCCAAAAAAATCGAAGTTGGTTTAAAATTACTTTATTACAATTTGATTAAAAATTTATATAAAATCCAAAAAAATAGGTGTTAATTTCATCTAAATTTACTGAAATTTAACTCCTCCAACAACCAAACTCATCAAAATCCAAAAAAATCGAAGTTGGATTCAAATTACTTTATTACAATTTGACTAAAAATTTATATAAAATCCAAAAAAATAAAATTAAATTCCATCTAAATTCACTCAAATTTAACTCCTCCAACAAAAAAACTCATCAAAATCCAAAAAAATCGAAGTTGGTTTCAAATTCCGTTAATACAATTTGACTAAAAATTTATATAAAATCAAAAAAAAAATAGAAGTAAATTTCATCTAAATTCACTCAAATTTAACTCCTCCAACAACCAAAATCATCAAAATCCAAAAAAATCGAAGTTGGTTTCAAATTCCGTTAATACAATTTGACTAAAAATTTATATAAAATAAAAAAAATAGAAGTAAATTTCATCTAAATTCACTCAAATTTAACTCCTCCAACAAAAAAACTCTTCAAAATCCAAAATAATCGAAGTTGGTTTAAAATTACTTTATTACAATTTGACTAAAAATTTATATAAAATCCAAAAAATAGGTGTAAATTTCATCTAAATTTACTGACATTTAACTCCTCCACCAACCAAATTATTCAAAATCCAAAAAAATCGAAGTTGGTTTCAAATTACTTTATTACAATTTGACTAAAAATTTATATAAAATTAAAAAAGATAGAAGTAAATTTCATCTAAATTCACTCAAATTTAACTCCACCAACAAAAAAACTGATCAAAATCCAAAAAAATTGAAGTTGGTTTCAAATTACTTTATTACAATTTGACTAAAAATTTATATAAAATTAAAAAAAATAGAAGTAAATTTCATCTAAATTCAATCAAATTTAACTCCTCCAACCAAAAAACTCATCAAAATCCAAAAAAATCGAAGTTGGTTTCAAATTACTTTATTACAATTTGACTAAAAATTTATATAAAATTAAAAAAGATAGAAGTAAATTCCATCTAAATTCACTCAAATTTAACTCCTCCAACAAAAAAACTCATCAAAATTTAAAAAAATCGAAGATTGTTTCACATTACTTTATTACAATTGGACTAAAAATTTGTATAAAATCCAAAAAAATAGAAGTAAATTTCATCTAAATTCACTCAAATTTAACTCGTCCTACAAAAAAACTTATCAAAATCCTAAAAAATCGAAGTTGATATCAAATTACTTTATTACAATTTGACTAAAAATTTATATAAAATCAAAAAAAAATAGAAGTAAATTTCATCTAAATTCACTCAAATTTAACTCCTCCAACAACCAAAATCATCAAAATCCAAAAAAATCGAAGTTGGTTTCAAATTCCGTTAATACAATTTGACTAAAAATTTATATGAAATAAAAAAAAATAGAAGTAAATTTCATCTAAATTCACTCAAATTTAACCACTCCAACAAAAAAACTCATCAAAATCCAAAAAAATCGAAGTTGGTTTAAAATTACTTTATTACAATTTGATTAAAAATTTATATAAAATCCAAAAAAATAGGTGTTAATTTCATCTAAATTTACTGAAATTTAACTCCAACAACCAAACTCATCAAAATCCAAAAAAATCGAAGTTGGATTCAAATTACTTTATTACAATTTGACTAAAAATTTATATAAAATCCAAAAAAATAAAATTAAATTCCATCTAAATTCACTCAAATTTAACTCCTCCAACAAAAAAACTCATCAAAATCCAAAAAAATCGAAGTTGGTTTCAAATTACTTTATTACAATTTGACTAAAAATTTATATAAAATAAAAAAAAAATAGGTGTTAATTTCATCTAAATTTACTCAAATTTAACTCCTACAACAACCAAAATCATCAAAATCCAAAAAAATCGAAGTTGGTTTCAAATTCCGTTAATACAATTTGACTAAAAATTTATATAAAATCAAAAAAAAAATAGAAGTAAATTTCATCTAAATTCACTCAAATTTAACTCCTCCAACAACCAAAATCATCAAAATCCAAAAAAATCGAAGTTGGTTTCAAATTCCGTTAATACAATTTGACTAAAAATTTATATAAAATAAAAAAAATAGAAGTAAATTTCATCTAAATTCACTCAAATTTAACTCCTCCAACAAAAAAACTCTTCAAAATCCAAAAAAATCGAAGTTGGTTTCAAATTACTTTATTACAATTTGACTAAAAATTTATATAAAATTAAAAAAGATAGAAGTAAATTCCATCTAAATTCACTCAAATTTAACTCCTCCAACAAAAAAACTCATCAAAATTTAAAAAAATCGAAGATTGTTTCACATTACTTTATTACAATTGGACTAAAAATTTGTATAAAATCCAAAAAAATAGAAGTAAATTTCATCTAAATTCACTCAAATTTAACTCGTCCTACAAAAAAACTTATCAAAATCCAAAAAAATCGAAGTTGGTTTCAAATTACTTTATTACAATTTGACTAAAAATTTATATAAAATTAAAAAAGATAGAAGTAAATTCCATCTAAATTCACTCAAATTTAACTCCTCCAACAAAAAAACTCATCAAAATTTAAAAAAATCGAAGATTGTTTCACATTACTTTATTACAATTGGACTAAAAATTTGTATAAAATCCAAAAAAATAGAAGTAAATTTCATCTAAATTCACTCAAATTTAACTCGTCCTACAAAAAAACTTATCAAAATCCTAAAAAATCGAAGTTGATATCAAATTACTTTATTACAATTTGACTAAAAATTTATATAAAATCAAAAAAAAATAGAAGTAAATTTCATCTAAATTCACTCAAATTTAACTCCTCCAACAACCAAAATCATCAAAATCCAAAAAAATCGAAGTTGGTTTCAAATTCCGTTAATACAATTTGACTAAAAATTTATATGAAATAAAAAAAAATAGAAGTAAATTTCATCTAAATTCACTCAAATTTAACCACTCCAACAAAAAAACTCATCAAAATCCAAAAAAATCGAAGTTGGTTTAAAATTACTTTATTACAATTTGATTAAAAATTTATATAAAATCCAAAAAAATAGGTGTTAATTTCATCTAAATTTACTGAAATTTAACTCCAACAACCAAACTCATCAAAATCCAAAAAAATCGAAGTTGGATTCAAATTACTTTATTACAATTTGACTAAAAATTTATATAAAATCCAAAAAAATAAAATTAAATTCCATCTAAATTCACTCAAATTTAACTCCTCCAACAAAAAAACTCATCAAAATCCAAAAAAATCGAAGTTGGTTTCAAATTACTTTATTACAATTTGACTAAAAATTTATATAAAATAAAAAAAAAATAGGTGTTAATTTCATCTAAATTTACTCAAATTTAACTCCTACAACAACCAAAATCATCAAAATCCAAAAAAATCGAAGTTGGTTTCAAATTCCGTTAATACAATTTGACTAAAAATTTATATAAAATCAAAAAAAAAATAGAAGTAAATTTCATCTAAATTCACTCAAATTTAACTCCTCCAACAACCAAAATCATCAAAATCCAAAAAAATCGAAGTTGGTTTCAAATTCCGTTAATACAATTTGACTAAAAATTTATATAAAATAAAAAAAATAGAAGTAAATTTCATCTAAATTCACTCAAATTTAACTCCTCCAACAAAAAAACTCTTCAAAATCCAAAAAAATCGAAGTTGGTTTCAAATTACTTTATTACAATTTGACTAAAAATTTATATAAAATTAAAAAAGATAGAAGTAAATTCCATCTAAATTCACTCAAATTTAACTCCTCCAACAAAAAAACTCATCAAAATTTAAAAAAATCGAAGATTGTTTCACATTACTTTATTACAATTGGACTAAAAATTTGTATAAAATCCAAAAAAATAGAAGTAAATTTCATCTAAATTCACTCAAATTTAACTCGTCCTACAAAAAAACTTATCAAAATCCTAAAAAATCGAAGTTGATTTCAAATTACTTTATTACAATTTGACTAAAAATTTATATAAAATCAAAAAAAAAATAGAAGTAAATTTCATCTAAATTCACTCAAATTTAACTCCTCCAACAACCAAAATCATCAAAATCCAAAAAAATCGAAGTTGGTTTCAAATTCCGTTAATACAATTTGACTAAAAATTTATATGAAATAAAAAAAAATAGAAGTAAATTTCATCTAAATTCACTCAAATTTAACCACTCCAACAAAAAAACTTATCAAAATCCTAAAAAATCGAAGTTGATTTCAAATTACTTTATTACAATTTGACTAAAAATTTATATAAAATCAAAAAAAAATAGAAGTAAATTTCATCTAAATTCACTCAAATTTAACTCCTCCAACAACCAAAATCATCAAAATCCAAAAAAATCGAAGTTGGTTTCAAATTCCGTTAATACAATTTGACTAAAAATTTATATGAAATAAAAAAAAATAGAAGTAAATTTCATCTAAATTCACTCAAATTTAACCACTCCAACAAAAAAACTCATCAAAATCCAAAAAAATCGAAGTTGGTTTAAAATTACTTTATTACAATTTGATTAAAAATTTATATAAAATCCAAAAAAATAGGTGTTAATTTCATCTAAATTTACTGAAATTTAACTCCTCCAACAACCAAACTCATCAAAATCCAAAAAAATCGAAGTTGGATTCAAATTACTTTATTACAATTTGACTAAAAATTTATATAAAATTAAAAAAGATAGAAGTAAATTTCATCTAAATTCACTCAAATTTAACTCCACCAACAAAAAAACTCATCAAAATCCAAATAAATTGAAGTTGGTTTCAAATTACTTTATTACAATTTGACTAAAAATTTATATAAAATTAAAAAAAATAGAAGTAAATTTCATCTAAATTCAATCAAATTTAACTCCTCCAACCAAAAAACTCATCAAAATCCAAAAAAATCGAAGTTGGTTTCAAATTACTTTATTACAATTTGACTAAAAATTTATATAAAATTAAAAAAGATAGAAGTAAATTCCATCTAAATTCACTCAAATTTAACTCCTCCAACAAAAAAACTCATCAAAATTTAAAAAAATCGAAGATTGTTTCACATTACTTTATTACAATTGGACTAAAAATTTGTATAAAATCCAAAAAAATAGAAGTAAATTTCATCTAAATTCACTCAAATTTAACTCGTCCTACAAAAAAACTTATCAAAATCCTAAAAAATCGAAGTTGATTTCAAATTACTTTATTACAATTTGACTAAAAATTTATATAAAATCAAAAAAAAAATAGAAGTAAATTTCATCTAAATTCACTCAAATTTAACTCCTCCAACAACCAAAATCATCAAAATCCAAAAAAATCGAAGTTGGTTTCAAATTCCGTTAATACAATTTGACTAAAAATTTATATGAAATAAAAAAAAATAGAAGTAAATTTCATCTAAATTCACTCAAATTTAACCACTCCAACAAAAAAACTCATCAAAATCCAAAAAAATCGAAGTTGGTTTAAAATTACTTTATTACAATTTGATTAAAAATTTATATAAAATCCAAAAAAATAGGTGTTAATTTCATCTAAATTTACTGAAATTTAACTCCTCCAACAACCAAACTCATCAAAATCCAAAAAAATCGAAGTTGGATTCAAATTACTTTATTACAATTTGACTAAAAATTTATATAAAATCCAAAAAAATAAAATTAAATTCCATCTAAATTCACTCAAATTTAACTCCTCCAACAAAAAAACTCATCAAAATCCAAAAAAATCGAAGTTGGTTTCAAATTACTTTATTACAATTTGACTAAAAATTTATATAAAATCCAAAAAAATAGAAGTACATTTCATCTACATTCACTCAAATTTAACTCCTCCAACAAAAAAACTCATCAAAATCCAAAAAATCGAAGTTGGTTTCAAATTACTTTATTACAATTTGACTAAAAATTTATATAAAATAAAAAAAAATAGAAGTAAATTTCATCTAAATTCACTCAAATTTAACTCCTCCAACAAAAAACTCATCAAAATCCAAAAAAATCGAAGTTGGTTTCAAATTACTTTATTACAATTTGACTAATAATTTATATAAAATCAAAAAAAAAATAGGTGTTAATTTCATCTAAATTTACTCAAATTTAACTCCTACAACAACCAAAATCATCAAAATCCAAAAAAATCGAAGTTGGTTTCAAATTCCGTTAATACAATTTGACTAAAAATTTATATAAAATCAAAAAAAAAATAGAAGTAAATTTCATCTAAATTCACTCAAATTTAACTCCTCCAACCAAAAAACTTATCAAAATCCTAAAAAATCGAAGTTGATTTCAAATTACTTTATTACAATTAGACTAAAAATTTATATAAAATAAAAAAAAATAGAAGTAAATTTCATCTACATTCACTCAAATTTAACTCCTCCAACAAAAAAACTCATCAAAATCCAAAAAATCGAAGTTGGTTTCAAATTACTTTATTACAATTTGACTAAAAATTTATATAAAATAAAAAAAAATAGAAGAAAATTTCATCTAAATTCATTCAAATTTAACTCCTCCAACCAAAAAACTCATCAAAATCCAAAAAAATCGAAGTTGGTTTCAAATTACTTTATTACAATTTGACTAAAAATTTATATAAAATTAAAAAAAATAGAAGTAAATTTCATCTAAATTCACTCAAATTTAACTCCACCAACAAAAAAACTCATCAAAATCCAAAAAAATTGAAGTTGGTTTCAAATTACTTTATTACAATTTGACTAAAAATTTATATAAAATTAAAAAAAATAGAAGTAAATTTCATCTAAATTCAATCAAATTTAACTCCTCCAACCAAAAAACTCATCAAAATCCAAAAAAATTGAAGTTGGTTTCAAATTACTTTATTACAATTTGACTAAAAATTTATATAAAATTAAAAAAAATAGAAGTAAATTTCATCTAAATTCAATCAAATTTAACTCCTCCAACCAAAAAACTCATCAAAATCCAAAAAAATCGAAGTTGGTTTCAAATTACTTTATTACAATTTGACTAAAAATTTATATAAAATTAAAAAAGATAGAAGTAAATTTCATCTAAATTCACTCAAATTTAACTCCACCAACAAAAAACTCATCAAAATCCAAAAAAATTGAAGTTGGTTTCAAATTACTTTATTACAATTTGACTAAAAATTTATATAAAATTAAAAAAAATAGAAGTAAATTTCATCTAAATTCAATCAAATTTAACTCCTCCAACCAAAAAACTCATCAAAATCCAAAAAAATCGAAGTTGGTTTCAAATTACTTTATTACAATTTGACTAAAAATTTATATAAAATTAAAAAAGATAGAAGTAAATTCCATCTAAATTCACTCAAATTTAACTCCTCCAACAAAAAAACTCATCAAAATTTAAAAAAATCGAAGATTGTTTCACATTACTTTATTACAATTGGACTAAAAATTTGTATAAAATCCAAAAAAATAGAAGTAAATTTCATCTAAATTCACTCAAATTTAACTCGTCCTACAAAAAAACTTATCAAAATCCTAAAAAATCGAAGTTGATTTCAAATTACTTTATTACAATTTGACTAAAAATTTATATAAAATTAAAAAAGATAGAAGTAAATTCCATCTAAATTCACTCAAATTTAACTCCTCCAACAAAAAAACTCATCAAAATCCAAAAAAATCGAAGTTGGTTTCAAATTACTTTATTACAATTTGACTAAAAATTTATATAAAATCAAAAAAAAAATAGGTGTTAATTTCATCTAAATTTACTCAAATTTAACTCCTCCAACAACCAAAATCATCAAAATCCAAAAAAATCGAAGTTGGTTTCAAATTCCGTTAATACAATTTGACTAAAAATTTATATAAAATAAAAAAAATAGAAGTAAATTTCATCTAAATTCACTCAAATTTAACTCCCCCAACAAAAAAACTCTTCAAAATCCAAAAAAATCGAAGATGGTTTAAAATTACTTTATTACAATTTGACTAAAAATTTATATAAAATCCAAAAAATAGGTGTAAATTTCATCTAAATTTACTGACATTTAACTCCTCCACCAACCAAATTAATCAAAATCCAAAAAAATCGAAGTTGGTTTCAAATTACTTTATTACAATTTGACTAAAAATTTATATAAAATTAAAAAAGATAGAAGTAAATTTCATCTAAATTCACTCAAATTTAACTCCACCAACAAGAAAACTCATCAAAATCAAAAAAAATTGAAGTTGGTTTCAAATTACTTTATTACAATTTGACTAAAAATTTATATAAAATTAAAAAAAATAGAAGTAAATTTCATCTAAATTCAATCAAATTTAACTCCTCCAACCAAAAAAATCATCAAAATCCAAAAAAATCGAAGTTGGTTTCAAATTACTTTATTACTATTTGACTAAAAATTTATATAAAATTAAAAAAGATAGAAGTAAATTCCATCTAAATTCACTCAAATTTAACTCCTCCAACAAAAAAACTCATCAAAATTTAAAAAAATCGAAGATTGTTTCACATTACTTTATTACAATTGGACTAAAAATTTGTATAAAATCCAAAAAAATAGAAGTAAATTTCATCTAAATTCACTAAAATTTAACTCGTCCTACAAAAAAACTTACCAAAATCCTAAAAAATCGAAGTTGATTTCAAATTACTTTATTACAATTTGACTAAAAATTTATATAAAATCAAAAAAAAATAGAAGTAAATTTCATCTAAATTCACTCAAATTTAACTCCTCCAACAACCAAAATCATCAAAATCCAAAAAAATCGAAGTTGGTTTCAAATTCCGTTAATACAATTTGAATAAAAATTTATATGAAATAAAAAAAAAATAGAAGTAAATTTCATCTAAATTCATTCAAATTTAACCACTCCAACAAAAAAACTCATCAAAATCCAAAAAAATCGAAGTTGGTTTAAAATTACTTTATTACAATTTGATTAAAAATTTATATAAAATCCAAAAAAATAGGTGTTAATTTCATCTAAATTTACTGAAATTTAACTCCTCCAACAACCAAACTCATCAAAATCCAAAAAAATCGAAGTTGGATTCAAATTACTTTATTACAATTTGACTAAAAATTTATATAAAATCCAAAAAAATAAAATTAAATTCCATCTAAATTCACTCAAATTTAACTCCTCCAACAAAAAAACTCATCAAAATCCAAAAAAATCGAAGTTGGTTTCAAATTACTTTATTACAATTTGACTAAAAATTTATATAAAATCAAAAAAAAATAGGTGTTAATTTCATCTAAATTTACTCAAATTTAACTCCTACAACAACCAAAATCATCAAAATCCAAAAAAATCGAAGTTGGTTTCAAATTCCGTTAATACAATTTGACTAAAAATTTATATAAAATCAAAAAAAAAATAGAAGTAAATTTCATCTAAATTCACTCAAATTTAACTCCTCCAACAACCAAAATCATCAAAATCCAAAAAAATCGAAGTTGGTTTCAAATTCCGTTAATACAATTTGACTAAAAATTTATATAAAATAAAAAAAATAGAAGTAAATTTCATCTAAATTCACTCAAATTTAACTCCTCCAACAAAAAAACTCTTCAAAATCCAAAATAATCGAAGTTGGTTTAAAATTACTTTATTACAATTTGACTAAAAATTTATATAAAATCCAAAAAATAGGTGTAAATTTCATCTAAATTTACTGACATTTAACTCCTCCACCAACCAAATTATTCAAAATCCAAAAAAATCGAAGTTGGTTTCAAATTACTTTATTACAATTTGACTAAAAATTTATATAAAATTAAAAAAGATAGAAGTAAATTTCATCTAAATTCACTCAAATTTAACTCCACCAACAAAAAAACTGATCAAAATCCAAAAAAATTGAAGTTGGTTTCAAATTACTTTATTACAATTTGACTAAAAATTTATATAAAATTAAAAAAAATAGAAGTAAATTTCATCTAAATTCAATCAAATTTAACTCCTCCAACCAAAAAACTCATCAAAATCCAAAAAAATCGAAGTTGGTTTCAAATTACTTTATTACAATTTGACTAAAAATTTATATAAAATTAAAAAAGATAGAAGTAAATTCCATCTAAATTCACTCAAATTTAACTCCTCCAACAAAAAAACTCATCAAAATTTAAAAAAATCGAAGATTGTTTCACATTACTTTATTACAATTGGACTAAAAATTTGTATAAAATCCAAAAAAATAGAAGTAAATTTCATCTAAATTCACTCAAATTTAACTCGTCCTACAAAAAAACTTATCAAAATCCTAAAAAATCGAAGTTGATATCAAATTACTTTATTACAATTTGACTAAAAATTTATATAAAATCAAAAAAAAAATAGAAGTAAATTTCATCTAAATTCACTCAAATTTAACTCCTCCAACAACCAAAATCATCAAAATCCAAAAAAATCGAAGTTGGTTTCAAATTCCGTTAATACAATTTGACTAAAAATTTATATGAAATAAAAAAAAATAGAAGTAAATTTCATCTAAATTCACTCAAATTTAACCACTCCAACAAAAAAACTCATCAAAATCCAAAAAAATCGAAGTTGGTTTAAAATTACTTTATTACAATTTGATTAAAAATTTATATAAAATCCAAAAAAATAGGTGTTAATTTCATCTAAATTTACTGAAATTTAACTCCAACAACCAAACTCATCAAAATCCAAAAAAATCGAAGTTGGATTCAAATTACTTTATTACAATTTGACTAAAAATTTATATAAAATCCAAAAAAATAAAATTAAATTCCATCTAAATTCACTCAAATTTAACTCCTCCAACAAAAAAACTCATCAAAATCCAAAAAAATCGAAGTTGGTTTCAAATTACTTTATTACAATTTGACTAAAAATTTATATAAAATAAAAAAAAAATAGGTGTTAATTTCATCTAAATTTACTCAAATTTAACTCCTACAACAACCAAAATCATCAAAATCCAAAAAAATCGAAGTTGGTTTCAAATTCCGTTAATACAATTTGACTAAAAATTTATATAAAATCAAAAAAAAAATAGAAGTAAATTTCATCTAAATTCACTCAAATTTAACTCCTCCAACAACCAAAATCATCAAAATCCAAAAAAATCGAAGTTGGTTTCAAATTCCGTTAATACAATTTGACTAAAAATTTATATAAAATAAAAAAAATAGAAGTAAATTTCATCTAAATTCACTCAAATTTAACTCCTCCAACAAAAAAACTCTTCAAAATCCAAAAAAATCGAAGTTGGTTTCAAATTACTTTATTACAATTTGACTAAAAATTTATATAAAATTAAAAAAGATAGAAGTAAATTCCATCTAAATTCACTCAAATTTAACTCCTCCAACAAAAAAACTCATCAAAATTTAAAAAAATCGAAGATTGTTTCACATTACTTTATTACAATTGGACTAAAAATTTGTATAAAATCCAAAAAAATAGAAGTAAATTTCATCTAAATTCACTCAAATTTAACTCGTCCTACAAAAAAACTTATCAAAATCCTAAAAAATCGAAGTTGATTTCAAATTACTTTATTACAATTTGACTAAAAATTTATATAAAATCAAAAAAAAAATAGAAGTAAATTTCATCTAAATTCACTCAAATTTAACTCCTCCAACAACCAAAATCATCAAAATCCAAAAAAATCGAAGTTGGTTTCAAATTCCGTTAATACAATTTGACTAAAAATTTATATGAAATAAAAAAAAATAGAAGTAAATTTCATCTAAATTCACTCAAATTTAACCACTCCAACAAAAAAACTCATCAAAATCCAAAAAAATCGAAGTTGGTTTAAAATTACTTTATTACAATTTGATTAAAAATTTATATAAAATCCAAAAAAATAGGTGTTAATTTCATCTAAATTTACTGAAATTTAACTCCTCCAACAACCAAACTCATCAAAATCCAAAAAAATCGAAGTTGGATTCAAATTACTTTATTACAATTTGACTAAAAATTTATATAAAATCCAAAAAAATAAAATTAAATTCCATCTAAATTCACTCAAATTTAACTCCTCCAACAAAAAAACTCATCAAAATCCAAAAAAATCGAAGTTGGTTTCAAATTACTTTATTACAATTTGACTAAAAATTTATATAAAATCCAAAAAAATAGAAGTAAATTTCATCTACATTCACTCAAATTTAACTCCTCCAACAAAAAAACTCATCAAAATCCAAAAAATCGAAGTTGGTTTCAAATTACTTTATTACAATTTGACTAAAAATTTATATAAAATAAAAAAAAATAGAAGTAAATTTCATCTAAATTCACTCAAATTTAACTCCTCCGACAAAAAAACTCATCAAAATCCAAAAAAATCGAAGTTGGTTTCAAATTACTTTATTACAATTTGACTAAAAATTTATATAAAATCAAAAAAAAAATAGGTGTTAATTTCATCTAAATTTACTCAAATTTAACTCCTACAACAACCAAAATCATCAAAATCCAAAAAAATCGAAGTTGGTTTCAAATTCCGTTAATACAATTTGACTAAAAATTTATATAAAATCAAAAAAAAAATAGAAGTAAATTTCATCTAAATTCACTCAAATTTAACTCCTCCAACCAAAAAACTTATCAAAATCCTAAAAAATCGAAGTTGATTTCAAATTACTTTATTACAATTAGACTAAAAATTTATATAAAATAAAAAAAAATAGAAGTAAATTTCATCTACATTCACTCAAATTTAACTCCTCCAACAAAAAAACTCATCAAAATCCAAAAAATCGAAGTTGGTTTCAAATTACTTTATTACAATTTGACTAAAAATTTATATAAAATAAAAAAAAATAGAAGTAAATTTCATCTAAATTCACTCAAACTTAACCACTCCAACAAAAAAACTCATCAAAATCCAAAAAAATCGAAGTTGGTTTAAAATTACTTTATTACAATTTGACTAAAAATTTATATAAAATCCAAAAAAATAGGTGTTAATTTCATCTAAATTTACTGAAATTTAACTCCTCCAACAACCAAAATCATCAAAATCCAAAAAAATCGAAGTTGGTTTCAAATTCCGTTAATACAATTAGACTAAAAATTTATATAAAATAAAAAAAAATAGAAGTAAATTTCATCTACATTCACTCAAATTTAACTCCTCCAACCAAAAAACTTATCAAAATCCTAAAAAATCGAAGTTGATTTCAAATTACTTTATTACAATTAGACTAAAAATTTATATAAAATAAAAAAAAATAGAAGTAAATTTCATCTACATTCACTCAAATTTAACTCCTCCAACAAAAAAACTCATCAAAATCCAAAAAATCGAAGTTGGTTTCAAATTACTTTATTACAATTTGACTAAAAATTTATATAAAATAAAAAAAAATAGAAGTAAATTTCATCTAAATTCATTCAAATTTAACTCCTCCAACCAAAAAACTCATCAAAATTCAAAAAAATCGAAGTTGGTTTCAAATTACTTTATTACAATTTGACTAAAAATTTATATAAAATTAAAAAAAATAGAAGTAAATTTCATCTAAATTCACTCAAATTTAACTCCACCAACAAAAAAACTCATCAAAATCCAAAAAAATTGAAGTTGGTTTCAAATTACTTTATTACAATTTGACTAAAAATTTATATAAAATTAAAAAAAATAGAAGTAAATTTCATCTAAATTCAATCAAATTTAACTCCTCCAACAAAAAACTCATCAAAATCCAAAAAAATTGAAGTTGGTTTCAAATTACTTTATTACAATTTGACTAAAAATTTATATAAAATTAAAAAAAATAGAAGTAAATTTCATCTAAATTCAATCAAATTTAACTCCTCCAACCAAAAAACTCATCAAAATCCAAAAAAATCGAAGTTGGTTTCAAATTACTTTATTACAATTTGACTAAAAATTTATATAAAATTAAAAAAGATAGAAGTAAATTTCATCTAAATTCACTCAAATTTAACTCCACCAACAAAAAAACTCATCAAAATCCAAAAAAATTGAAGTTGGTTTCAAATTACTTTATTACAATTTGACTAAAAATTTATATAAAATCCAAAAAAATAGAAGTAAATTTCATCTACATTCACTCAAATTTAACTCCTCCAACAAAAAAACTCATCAAAATCCAAAAAATCGAAGTTGGTTTCAAATTACTTTATTACAATTTGACTAAAAATTTATATAAAATAAAAAAAAATAGAAGTAAATTTCATCTAAATTCACTCAAATTTAACTCCTCCAACAAAAAAACTCATCAAAATCCAAAAAAATCGAAGTTGGTTTCAAATTACTTTATTACAATTTGACTAAAAATTTATATAAAATAAAAAAAATAGAAGTAAATTTCATCTACATTCACTCAAATTTAACTCCTCCAACAAAAAAACTCATCAAAATCCAAAAAATCGAAGTTGGTTTCAAATTACTTTATTACAATTTGACTAAAAATTTATATAAAATAAAAAAAAATAGAAGTAAATTTCATCTAAATTCATTCAAATTTAACTCCTCCAACCAAAAAACTCATCAAAATCCAAAAAAAAATCGAAGTTGGTTTCAAATTACTTTATTACAATTTGACTAAAAATTTATATAAAATTAAAAAAAATAGAAGTAAATTTCATCTAAATTCACTCAAATTTAACTCCTCCAACAACCAAAATCATCAAAATCCAAAAAAATCGAAGTTGGTTTCAAATTCCGTTAATACAATTTGACTAAAAATTTATATGAAATAAAAAAAAAATAGAAGTAAATTTCATCTAAATTCACTCAAATTTAACCACTCCAACAAAAAAACTCATCAAAATCCAAAAAAATCGAAGTTGGTTTAAAATTACTTTATTACAATTTGACTAAAAATTTATATAAAATCCAAAAAAATAGGTGTTAATTTCATCTAAATTTACTAAAATTTAACTCCTCCAACAACCAAAATCATCAAAATCCAAAAAAATCGAAGTTGGTTTCAAATTCCGTTAATACAATTAGACTAAAAATTTATATAAAATAAAAAAAATAGAAGTAAATTTCATCTACATTCACTCAAATTTAACTCCTCCAACAAAAAAACTCATCAAAATCCAAAAAATCGAAGTTGGTTTCAAATTACTTTATTACAATTTGACTAAAAATTTATATAAAATAAAAAAAATAGAAGTAAATTTCATCTTAATTCAATCAAAATTAACTCCTCCAACCAAAAAACTCATCAAAATCCAAAAAAATCGAAGTTGGTTTCAAATTACTTTATTACAATTTGACTAAAAATTTATATAAAATCCAAAAAAATAAAATTAAATTCCATCTAAATTCACTCAAATTTAACTCCTCCAACAAAAAAACTCATCAAAATCCAAAAAAATCGAAGTTGGTTTCAAATTACTTTATTACAATTTGACTAAAAATTTATATAAAATCCAAAAAAATAGAAGTAAATTTCATCTACATTCACTCAAATTTAAATCCTCCAACAAAAAAACTCATCAAAATCCAAAAAATCGAAGTTGGTTTCAAATTACTTTATTACAATTTGACTAAAAATTTATATAAAATAAAAAAAAATAGAAGTAAATTTCATCTAAATTCACTCAAATTTAACTCCTCCAACAAAAAAACTCATCAAAATCCAAAAAAATCGAAGTTGGTTTCAAATTACTTTATTACAATTTGACTAAAAATTTATATAAAATCAAAAAAAAAATAGGTGTTAATTTCATCTAAATTTACTCAAATTTAACTCCTCCAACAACCAAAATCATCAAAATCCAAAAAAATCGAAGTTGGTTTCAAATTCCGTTAATACAATTTGACTAAAAATTTATATAAAATAAAAAAAATAGAAGTAAATTTCATCTAAATTCACTCAAATTTAACTCCTCCAACAAAAAAACTCTTCAAAATCAAAAAAATCGAAGTTGGTTTAAAATTACTTTATTACAATTTGACTAAAAATTTATATAAAATCCAAAAAATAGGTGTAAATTTCATCTAAATTTACTGACATTTAACTCCTCCACCAACCAAATTAATCAAAATCCAAAAAAATCGAAGTTGGTTTCAAATTACTTTATTACAATTTGACTAAAAATTTATATAAAATTAAAAAAGATAGAAGTAAATTTCATCTAAATTCACTCAAATTTAACTCCACCAACAAAAAAACTCATCAAAATCCAAAAAAATTGAAGTTGGTTTCAAATTACTTTATTACAATTTGACTAAAAATTTATATAAAATTAAAAAAAATAGAAGTAAATTTCATCTAACTTCAATCAAATTTAACTCCTCCAACCAAAAAACTCATCAAAATCCAAAAAAATCGAAGTTGGTTTCAAATTACTTTATTACAATTTGACTAAAAATTTATATAAAATTAAAAAAGATAGAAGTAAATTCCATCTAAATTCACTCAAATTTAACTCCTCCAACAAAAAAACTCATCAAAATTTAAAAAAATCGAAGATTGTTTCACATTACTTTATTACAATTGGACTAAAAATTTGTATAAAATCCAAAAAAATAGAAGTAAATTTCATCTAAATTCACTCAAATTTAACTCGTCCTACAAAAAAACTCATCAAAATCCTAAAAAATCGAAGTTGATTTCAAATTACTTTATTACAATTTGACTAAAAATTTATATAAAATCAAAAAAAAAATAGAAGTAAATTTCATCTAAATTCACTCAAATTTAACTCCTCCAACAACCAAAATCATCAAAATCCAAAAAAATCGAAGTTGGTTTCAAATTCCGTTAATACAATTTGACAAAAAATTTATATGAAATAAAAAAAAATAGAAGTAAATTTCATCTAAATTCACTCAAATTTAACCACTCCAACAAAAAAACTCATCAAAATCCAAAAAAATCGAAGTTGGTTTAAAATTACTTTATTACAATTTGATTAAAAATTTATATAAAATCCAAAAAAATAGGTGTTAATTTCATCTAAATTTACTGAAATTTAACTCCTCCAACAACCAAACTCATCAAAATCCAAAAAAATCGAAGTTGGATTCAAATTACTTTATTACAATTTGACTAAAAATTTATATAAAATCCAAAAAAATAAAATTAAATTCCATCTAAATTCACTCAAATTTAACTCCTCCAACAAAAAAACTCATCAAAATCCAAAAAAATCGAAGTTGGTTTCAAATTCCGTTAATACAATTTGACTAAAAATTTATATAAAATCAAAAAAAAAATAGAAGTAAATTTCATCTAAATTCACTCAAATTTAACTCCTCCAACCAAAAAACTTATCAAAATCCTAAAAAATCGAAGTTGATTTCAAATTACTTTATTACAATTAGACTAAAAATTTATATAAAATAAAAAAAAATAGAAGTAAATTTCATCTACATTCACTCAAATTTAACTCCTCCAACAAAAAAACTCATCAAAATCCAAAAAATCGAAGTTGGTTTCAAATTACTTTATTACAATTTGACTAAAAATTTATATAAAATAAAAAAAAATAGAAGTAAATTTCATCTAAATTCATTCAAATTTAACTCCTCCAACCAAAAAACTCATCAAAATCCAAAAAAATCGAAGTTGGTTTCAAATTACTTTATTACAATTTGACTAAAAATTTATATAAAATTAAAAAAAATAGAAGTAAATTTCATCTAAATTCACTCAAATTTAACTCCACCAACAAAAAAACTCATCAAAATCCAAAAAAATTGAAGTTGGTTTCAAATTACTTTATTACAATTTGACTAAAAATTTATATAAAATTAAAAAAAATAGAAGTAAATTTCATCTAAATTCAATCAAATTTAACTCCTCCAACCAAAAAACTCATCAAAATCCAAAAAAATTGAAGTTGGTTTCAAATTACTTTATTACAATTTGACTAAAAATTTATATAAAATTAAAAAAAATAGAAGTAAATTTCATCTAAATTCAATCAAATTTAACTCCTCCAACCAAAAAACTCATCAAAATCCAAAAAAATCGAAGTTGGTTTCAAATTACTTTATTACAATTTGACTAAAAATTTATATAAAATTAAAAAAGATAGAAGTAAATTTCATCTAAATTCACTCAAATTTAACTCCACCAACAAAAAAACTCATCAAAATCCAAAAAAATTGAAGTTGGTTTCAAATTACTTTATTACAATTTGACTAAAAATTTATATAAAATCCAAAAAAATAGAAGTAAATTTCATCTACATTCACTCAAATTTAACTCCTCCAACAAAAAAACTCATCAAAATCCAAAAAATCGAAGTTGGTTTCAAATTACTTTATTACAATTTGACTAAAAATTTATATAAAATAAAAAAAAATAGAAGTAAATTTCATCTAAATTCACTCAAATTTAACTCCTCCAACAAAAAAACTCATCAAAATCCAAAAAAATCGAAGTTGGTTTCAAATTACTTTATTACAATTTGACTAAAAATTTATATAAAATCAAAAAAAAAATAGGTGTTAATTTCATCTAAATTTACTCAAATTTAACTCCTACAACAACCAAAATCATCAAAATCCAAAAAAATCGAAGTTGGTTTCAAATTCCGTTAATACAATTTGACTAAAAATTTATATAAAATCAAAAAAAAAATAGAAGTAAATTTCATCTAAATTCACTCAAATTTAACTCCTCCAACCAAAAAACTTATCAAAATCCTAAAAAATCGAAGTTGATTTCAAATTACTTTATTACAATTAGACTAAAAATTTATATAAAATAAAAAAAAATAGAAGTAAATTTCATCTACATTCACTCAAATTTAACTCCTCCAACAAAAAAACTCATCAAAATCCAAAAAATCGAAGTTGGTTTCAAATTACTTTATTACAATTTGACTAAAAATTTATATAAAATAAAAAAAAATAGAAGTAAATTTCATCTAAATTCATTCAAATTTAACTCCTCCAACCAAAAAACTCATCAAAATCCAAAAAAAATCGAAGTTGGTTTCAAATTACTTTATTACAATTTGACTAAAAATTTATATAAAATTAAAAAAAATAGAAGTAAATTTCATCTAAATTCACTCAAATTTAACTCCTCCAACAACCAAAATCATCAAAATCCAAAAAAATCGAAGTTGGTTTCAAATTCCGTTAATACAATTTGACTAAAAATTTATATGAAATAAAAAAAAAATAGAAGTAAATTTCATCTAAATTCACTCAAATTTAACCACTCCAACAAAAAAACTCATCAAAATCCAAAAAAATCGAAGTTGGTTTAAAATTACTTTATTACAATTTGACTAAAAATTTATATAAAATCCAAAAAAATAGGTGTTAATTTCATCTAAATTTACTAAAATTTAACTCCTCCAACAACCAAAATCATCAAAATCCAAAAAAATCGAAGTTGGTTTCAAATTCCGTTAATACAATTAGACTAAAAATTTATATAAAATAAAAAAAAATAGAAGTAAATTTCATCTACATTCACTCAAATTTAACTCCTCCAACAAAAAAACTCATCAAAATCCAAAAAATCGAAGTTGGTTTCAAATTAATTTATTACAATTTGACTAAAAATTTATATAAAATAAAAAAAATAGAAGTAAATTTCATCTTAATTCAATCAAAATTAACTCCTCCAACCAAAAAACTCATCAAAATCCAAAAAAATCGAAGTTGGTTTCAAATTACTTTATTACAATTTGACTAAAAATTTATATAAAATCAAAAAAAAATAGAAGTAAATTTCATCTAAATTCACTCAAATTTAACTCCACCAACAAAAAAACTCATCAAAATCCAAAAAAATCGAAGTTGGTTTCAAATTCCGTTAATACAATTTGACTAAAAATTTATATAAAATAAAAAAAAATAGAAGTAAATTTCATCTAAATTCACTCAAATTTAACTCCTCCAACAAAAAAACTCATCAAAATCCAAAAAATCGAAGTTGGTTTCAAATTACTTTATTACAATTTGACTAAAAATTTATATAAAATAAAAAAAAATAGAAGTAAATTTCATCTAAATTCACTCAAATTTAACTCCTCCAACCAAAAAACTTATCAAAATCCTAAAAAATCGAAGTTGATTTCAAATTACTTTATTACAATTAGACTAAAAATTTATATAAAATAAAAAAAAATAGAAGTAAATTTCATCTACATTCACTCAAATTTAACTCCTCCAACAAAAAAACTCATCAAAATCCAAAAAATCGAAGTTGGTTTCAAATTACTTTATTACAATTTGACTAAAAATTTATATAAAATAAAAAAAAATAGAAGTAAATTTCATCTAAATTCACTCAAACTTAACCACTCCAACAAAAAAACTCATCAAAATCCAAAAAAATCGAAGTTGGTTTAAAATTACTTTATTACAATTTGACTAAAAATTTATATAAAATCCAAAAAAATAGGTGTTAATTTCATCTAAATTTACTGAAATTTAACTCCTCCAACAACCAAAATCATCAAAATCCAAAAAAATCGAAGTTGGTTTCAAATTCCGTTAATACAATTAGACTAAAAATTTATATAAAATAAAAAAAAATAGAAGTAAATTTCATCTACATTCACTCAAATTTAACTCCTCCAACAAAAAAACTCATCAAAATCCAAAAAATCGAAGTTGGTTTCAAATTACTTTATTACAATTTGACTAAAAATTTATATAAAATAAAAAAAATAGAAGTAAATTTCATCTTAATTCAATCAAAATTAACTCCTCCAACCAAAAAACTCATCAAAATCCAAAAAAATCGAAGTTGGTTTCAAATTCCGTTAATACAATTTGACTAAAAATTTATATAAAATAAAAAAAAATAGAAGTAAATTTCATCTAAATTCACTCAAATTTAACTCCTCCAACAAAAAAACTCATCAAAATCCAAAAAATCGAAGTTGGTTTCAAATTACTTTATTACAATTTGACTAAAAATTTATATAAAATAAAAAAAATAGAAGTAAATTTCATCTAAATTCACTCAAATTTAACTCCTCCAACCAAAAAACTTATCAAAATCCTAAAAAATCGAAGTTGATTTCAAATTACTTTATTACAATTAGACTAAAAATTTATATAAAATAAAAAAAAATAGAAGTAAATTTCATCTACATTCACTCAAATTCTACTCCTCCAACAAAAAAACTCATCAAAATCCAAAAAATCGAAGTTGGTTTCAAATTACTTTATTACAATTTGACTAAAAATTTATATAAAATAAAAAAAAATAGAAGTAAATTTCATCTAAATTCAATCAAATTTAACTCCTCCAACCAAAAAACTCATCAAAATCCAAAAAAATCGAAGTTGGTTTCAAATTACTTTATTACAATTTGACTAAAAATTTATATAAAATCCAAAAAAATAAAATTAAATTCCATCTAAATTCACTCAAATTTAACTCCTCCAACAAAAAAACTCATCAAAATCCAAAAAAATCGAAGTTGGTTTCAAATTACTTTATTACAATTTGACTAAAAATTTATATAAAATCCAAAAAAATAGAAGTAAATTTCATCTACATTCACTCAAATTTAACTCCTCCAACAAAAAAACTCATCAAAATCCAAAAAATCGAAGTTGGTTTCAAATTACTTTATTACAATTTGACTAAAAATTTATATAAAATAAAAAAAAATAGAAGTAAATTTCATCTAAATTCACTCAAATTTAACTCCTCCAACAAAAAAACTCATCAAAATCCAAAAAAATCGAAGTTGGTTTCAAATTACTTTATTACAATTTGACTAAAAATTTATATAAAATCAAAAAAAAAATAGGTGTTAATTTCATCTAAATTTACTCAAATTTAACTCCTCCAACAACCAAAATCATCAAAATCCAAAAAAATCGAAGTTGGTTTCAAATTCCGTTAATACAATTTGACTAAAAATTTATATAAAATAAAAAAAATAGAAGTAAATTTCATCTAAATTCACTCAAATTTAACTCCTCCAACAAAAAAACTCTTCAAAATCAAAAAAATCGAAGTTGGTTTAAAATTACTTTATTACAATTTGACTAAAAATTTATATAAAATCCAAAAAATAGGTGTAAATTTCATCTAAATTTACTGACATTTAACTCCTCCACCAACCAAATTAATCAAAATCAAAAAAAATCGAATTTGGTTTCAAATTACTTTATTACAATTTGACTAAAAATTTATATAAAATTAAAAAAGATAGAATTAAATTTCATCTAAATTCACTCAAATTTAACTCCACCAACAAAAAAACTCATCAAAATCCAAAAAAATTGAAGTTGGTTTCAAATTACTTTATTACAATTTGACTAAAAATTTATATAAAATTAAAAAAAATAGAAGTAAATTTCATCTAACTTCAATCAAATTTAACTCCTCCAACCAAAAAACTCATCAAAATCCAAAAAAATCGAAGTTGGTTTCAAATTACTTTATTACAATTTGACTAAAAATTTATATAAAATTAAAAAAGATAGAAGTAAATTCCATCTAAATTCACTCAAATTTAACTCCTCCAACAAAAAAACTCATCAAAATTTAAAAAAATCGAAGATTGTTTCACATTACTTTATTACAATTGGACTAAAAATTTGTATAAAATCCAAAAAAATAGAAGTAAATTTCATCTAAATTCACTCAAATTTAACTCGTCCTACAAAAAAACTTATCAAAATCCTAAAAAATCGAAGTTGATTTCAAATTACATTATTACAATTTGACTAAAAATTTATATAAAATCAAAAAAAAAATAGAAGTAAATTTCATCTAAATTCACTCAAATTTAACTCCTCCAACAACCAAAATCATCAAAATCCAAAAAAATCGAAGTTGGTTTCAAATTCCGTTAATACAATTTGACTAAAAATTTATATAAAATCAAAAAAAAAATAGAAGTAAATTTCATCTAAATTCACTCAAATTTAACTCCTCCAACCAAAAAACTTATCAAAATCCTAAAAAATCGAAGTTGATTTCAAATTACTTTATTACAATTAGACTAAAAATTTATATAAAATAAAAAAAAATAGAAGTATATTTCATCTACATTCACTCAAATTTAACTCCTCCAACAAAAAAACTCATCAAAATCCAAAAAATCGAAGTTGGTTTCAAATTACTTTATTACAATTTGACTAAAAATTTATATAAAATAAAAAAAATAGAAGTAAATTTCATCTAAATTCATTCAAATTTAACTCCTCCAACCAAAAAACTCATCAAAATTCAAAAAAATCGAAGTTGGTTTCAAATTACTTTATTACAATTTGACTAAAAATTTATATAAAATTAAAAAAAATAGAAGTAAATTTCATCTAAATTCACTCAAATTTAACTCCACCAACAAAAAAACTCATCAAAATCCAAAAAAATTGAAGTTGGTTTCAAATTACTTTATTACAATTTGACTAAAAATTTATATAAAATTAAAAAAAATAGAAGTAAATTTCATCTAAATTCAATCAAATTTAACTCCTCCAACAAAAAACTCATCAAAATCCAAAAAAATCGAAGTTGGTTTCAAATTACTTTATTACAATTTGACTAAAAATTTATATAAAATAAAAAAAATAGAAGTAAATTTCATCTACATTCACTCAAATTTAACTCCTCCAACAAAAAAACTCATCAAAATCCAAAAAATCGAAGTTGGTTTCAAATTACTTTATTACAATTTGACTAAAAATTTATATAAAATAAAAAAAAATAGAAGTAAATTTCATCTAAATTCATTCAAATTTAACTCCTCCAACCAAAAAACTCATCAAAATCCAAAAAAAATCGAAGTTGGTTTCAAATTACTTTATTACAATTTGACTAAAAATTTATATAAAATTAAAAAAAATAGAAGTAAATTTCATCTAAATTCACTCAAATTTAACTCCTCCAACAACCAAAATCATCAAAATCCAAAAAAATCGAAGTTGGTTTCAAATTCCGTTAATACAATTTGACTAAAAATTTATATGAAATAAAAAAAAAATAGAAGTAAATTTCATCTAAATTCACTCAAATTTAACCACTCCAACAAAAAAACTCATCAAAATCCAAAAAAATCGAAGTTGGTTTAAAATTACTTTATTACAATTTGACTAAAAATTTATATAAAATCCAAAAAAATAGGTGTTAATTTCATCTAAATTTACTAAAATTTAACTCCTCCAACAACCAAAATCATCAAAATCCAAAAAAATCGAAGTTGGTTTCAAATTCCGTTAATACAATTAGACTAAAAATTTATATAAAATAAAAAAAATAGAAGTAAATTTCATCTACATTCACTCAAATTTAACTCCTCCAACAAAAAAACTCATCAAAATCCAAAAAATCGAAGTTGGTTTCAAATTACTTTATTACAATTTGACTAAAAATTTATATAAAATAAAAAAAATAGAAGTAAATTTCATCTTAATTCAATCAAAATTAACTCCTCCAACCAAAAAACTCATCAAAATCCAAAAAAATCGAAGTTGGTTTCAAATTACTTTATTACAATTTGACTAAAAATTTATATAAAATCCAAAAAAATAAAATTAAATTCCATCTAAATTCACTCAAATTTAACTCCTCCAACAAAAAAACTCATCAAAATCCAAAAAAATCGAAGTTGGTTTCAAATTACTTTATTACAATTTGACTAAAAATTTATATAAAATCCAAAAAAATAGAAGTAAATTTCATCTACATTCACTCAAATTTAACTCCTCCAACAAAAAAACTCATCAAAATCCAAAAAATCGAAGTTGGTTTCAAATTACTTTATTACAATTTGACTAAAAATTTATATAAAATAAAAAAAAATAGAAGTAAATTTCATCTAAATTCACTCAAATTTAACTCCTCCAACAAAAAAACTCATCAAAATCCAAAAAAATCGAAGTTGGTTTCAAATTACTTTATTACAATTTGACTAAAAATTTATATAAAATCAAAAAAAAAATAGGTGTTAATTTCATCTAAATTTACTCAAATTTAACTCCTCCAACAACCAAAATCATCAAAATCCAAAAAAATCGAAGTTGGTTTCAAATTCCGTTAATACAATTTGACTAAAAATTTATATAAAATAAAAAAAATAGAAGTAAATTTCATCTAAATTCACTCAAATTTAACTCCTCCAACAAAAAAACTCTTCAAAATCAAAAAAATCGAAGTTGGTTTAAAATTACTTTATTACAATTTGACTAAAAATTTATATAAAATCCAAAAAATAGGTGTAAATTTCATCTAAATTTACTGACATTTAACTCCTCCACCAACCAAATTAATCAAAATCCAAAAAAATCGAAGTTGGTTTCAAATTACTTTATTACAATTTGACTAAAAATTTATATAAAATTAAAAAAGATAGAAGTAAATTTCATCTAAATTCACTCAAATTTAACTCCACCAACAAAAAAACTCATCAAAATCCAAAAAAATTGAAGTTGGTTTCAAATTACTTTATTACAATTTGACTAAAAATTTATATAAAATTAAAAAAAATAGAAGTAAATTTCATCTAACTTCAATCAAATTTAACTCCTCCAACCAAAAAACTCATCAAAATCCAAAAAAATCGAAGTTGGTTTCAAATTACTTTATTACAATTTGACTAAAAATTTATATAAAATTAAAAAAGATAGAAGTAAATTCCATCTAAATTCACTCAAATTTAACTCCTCCAACAAAAAAACTCATCAAAATTTAAAAAAATCGAAGATTGTTTCACATTACTTTATTACAATTGGACTAAAAATTTGTATAAAATCCAAAAAAATAGAAGTAAATTTCATCTAAATTCACTCAAATTTAACTCGTCCTACAAAAAAACTTATCAAAATCCTAAAAAATCGAAGTTGATTTCAAATTACTTTATTACAATTTGACTAAAAATTTATATAAAATCAAAAAAAAAATAGAAGTAAATTTCATCTAAATTCACTCAAATTTAACTCCTCCAACAACCAAAATCATCAAAATCCAAAAAAATCGAAGTTGGTTTCAAATTCCGTTAATACAATTTGACAAAAAATTTATATGAAATAAAAAAAAATAGAAGTAAATTTCATCTAAATTCACTCAAATTTAACCACTCCAACAAAAAAACTCATCAAAATCCAAAAAAATCGAAGTTGGTTTAAAATTACTTTATTACAATTTGATTAAAAATTTATATAAAATCCAAAAAAATAGGTGTTAATTTCATCTAAATTTACTGAAATTTAACTCCTCCAACAACCAAACTCATCAAAATCCAAAAAAATCGAAGTTGGATTCAAATTACTTTATTACAATTTGACTAAAAATTTATATAAAATCCAAAAAAATAAAATTAAATTCCATCTAAATTCACTCAAATTTAACTCCTCCAACAAAAAAACTCATCAAAATCCAAAAAAATCGAAGTTGGTTTCAAATTCCGTTAATACAATTTGACTAAAAATTTATATAAAATCAAAAAAAAAATAGAAGTAAATTTCATCTAAATTCACTCAAATTTAACTCCTCCAACCAAAAAACTTATCAAAATCCTAAAAAATCGAAGTTGATTTCAAATTACTTTATTACAATTAGACTAAAAATTTATATAAAATAAAAAAAAATAGAAGTAAATTTCATCTACATTCACTCAAATTTAACTCCTCCAACAAAAAAACTCATCAAAATCCAAAAAATCGAAGTTGGTTTCAAATTACTTTATTACAATTTGACTAAAAATTTATATAAAATAAAAAAAAATAGAAGTAAATTTCATCTAAATTCATTCAAATTTAACTCCTCCAACCAAAAAACTCATCAAAATCCAAAAAAATCGAAGTTGGTTTCAAATTACTTTATTACAATTTGACTAAAAATTTATATAAAATTAAAAAAAATAGAAGTAAATTTCATCTAAATTCACTCAAATTTAACTCCACCAACAAAAAAACTCATCAAAATCCAAAAAAATTGAAGTTGGTTTCAAATTACTTTATTACAATTTGACTAAAAATTTATATAAAATTAAAAAAAATAGAAGTAAATTTCATCTAAATTCAATCAAATTTAACTCCTCCAACCAAAAAACTCATCAAAATCCAAAAAAATTGAAGTTGGTTTCAAATTACTTTATTACAATTTGACTAAAAATTTATATAAAATTAAAAAAAATAGAAGTGAATTTCATCTAAATTCAATCAAATTTAACTCCTCCAACCAAAAAACTCATCAAAATCCAAAAAAATCGAAGTTGGTTTCAAATTACTTTATTACAATTTGACTAAAAATTTATATAAAATTAAAAAAGATAGAAGTAAATTTCATCTAAATTCACTCAAATTTAACTCCACCAACAAAAAAACTCATCAAAATCCAAAAAAATTGAAGTTGGTTTCAAATTACTTTATTACAATTTGACTAAAAATTTATATAAAATCCAAAAAAATAGAAGTAAATTTCATCTACATTCACTCAAATTTAACTCCTCCAACAAAAAAACTCATCAAAATCCAAAAAATCGAAGTTGGTTTCAAATTACTTTATTACAATTTGACTAAAAATTTATATAAAATAAAAAAAAATAGAAGTAAATTTCATCTAAATTCACTCAAATTTAACTCCTCCAACAAAAAAACTCATCAAAATCCAAAAAAATCGAAGTTGGTTTCAAATTACTTTATTACAATTTGACTAAAAATTTATATAAAATCAAAAAAAAAATAGGTGTTAATTTCATCTAAATTTACTCAAATTTAACTCCTACAACAACCAAAATCATCAAAATCCAAAAAAATCGAAGTTGGTTTCAAATTCCGTTAATACAATTTGACTAAAAATTTATATAAAATCAAAAAAAAAATAGAAGTAAATTTCATCTAAATTCACTCAAATTTAACTCCTCCAACCAAAAAACTTATCAAAATCCTAAAAAATCGAAGTTGATTTCAAATTACTTTATTACAATTAGACTAAAAATTTATATAAAATAAAAAAAAATAGAAGTAAATTTCATCTACATTCACTCAAATTTAACTCCTCCAACAAAAAAACTCATCAAAATCCAAAAAATCGAAGTTGGTTTCAAATTACTTTATTACAATTTGACTAAAAATTTATATAAAATAAAAAAAAATAGAAGTAAATTTCATCTAAATTCATTCAAATTTAACTCCTCCAACCAAAAAACTCATCAAAATCCAAAAAAAATCGAAGTTGGTTTCAAATTACTTTATTACAATTTGACTAAAAATTTATATAAAATTAAAAAAAATAGAAGTAAATTTCATCTAAATTCACTCAAATTTAACTCCTCCAACAACCAAAATCATCAAAATCCAAAAAAATCGAAGTTGGTTTCAAATTCCGTTAATACAATTTGACTAAAAATTTATATGAAATAAAAAAAAAATAGAAGTAAATTTCATCTAAATTCACTCAAATTTAACCACTCCAACAAAAAAACTCATCAAAATCCAAAAAAATCGAAGTTGGTTTAAAATTACTTTATTACAATTTGACTAAAAATTTATATAAAATCCAAAAAAATAGGTGTTAATTTCATCTAAATTTACTAAAATTTAACTCCTCCAACAACCAAAATCATCAAAATCCAAAAAAGCGAAGTTGGTTTCAAATTCCGTTAATACAATTAGACTAAAAATTTATATAAAATAAAAAAAAATAGAAGTAAATTTCATCTACATTCACTCAAATTTAACTCCTCCAACAAAAAAACTCATCAAAATCCAAAAAATCGAAGTTGGTTTCAAATTACTTTATTACAATTTGACTAAAAATTTATATAAAATAAAAAAAATAGAAGTAAATTTCATCTTAATTCAATCAAAATTAACTCCTCCAACCAAAAAACTCATCAAAATCCAAAAAAATCGAAGTTGGTTTCAAATTACTTTATTACAATTTGACTAAAAATTTATATAAAATCCAAAAAAATAAAATTAAATTCCATCTAAATTCACTCAAATTTAACTCCTCCAACAAAAAAACTCATCAAAATTAAAAAAAATCGAAGATTGTTTCACATTACTTTATTACAATTGGACTAAAAATTTATATAAAATCAAAAAAAAATAGAAGTAAATTTCATCTAAATTCACTCAAATTTAACTCCACCAACAAAAAAACTCATCAAAATCCAAAAAAATCGAAGTTGGTTTCAAATTCCGTTAATACAATTTGACTAAAAATTTATATAAAATAAAAAAAAATAGAAGTAAATTTCATCTAAATTCACTCAAATTTAACTCCTCCAACAAAAAAACTCATCAAAATCCAAAAAATCGAAGTTGGTTTCAAATTACTTTATTACAATTTGACTAAAAATTTATATAAAATAAAAAAAAATAGAAGTAAATTTCATCTAAATTCACTCAAATTTAACTCCTCCAACCAAAAAACTTATCAAAATCCTAAAAAATCGAAGTTGATTTCAAATTACTTTATTACAATTAGACTAAAAATTTATATAAAATAAAAAAAAATAGAAGTAAATTTCATCTACATTCACTCAAATTTAACTCCTCCAACAAAAAAACTCATCAAAATCCAAAAAATCGAAGTTGGTTTCAAATTACTTTATTACAATTTGACTAAAAATTTATATAAAATAAAAAAAAATAGAAGTAAATTTCATCTAAATTCACTCAAACTTAACCACTCCAACAAAAAAACTCATCAAAATCCAAAAAAATCGAAGTTGGTTTAAAATTACTTTATTACAATTTGACTAAAAATTTATATAAAATCCAAAAAAATAGGTGTTAATTTCATCTAAATTTACTGAAATTTAACTCCTCCAACAACCAAAATCATCAAAATCCAAAAAAATCGAAGTTGGTTTCAAATTCCGTTAATACAATTAGACTAAAAATTTATATAAAATAAAAAAAAATAGAAGTAAATTTCATCTACATTCACTCAAATTTAACTCCTCCAACAAAAAAACTCATCAAAATCCAAAAAATCGAAGTTGGTTTCAAATTACTTTATTACAATTTGACTAAAAATTTATATAAAATAAAAAAAATAGAAGTAAATTTCATCTTAATTCAATCAAAATTAACTCCTCCAACCAAAAAACTCATCAAAATCCAAAAAAATCGAAGTTGGTTTCAAATTACTTTATTACAATTTGACTAAAAATTTATATAAAATCCAAAAAAATAAAATTAAATTCCATCTAAATTCACTCAAATTTAACTCCTCCAACAAAAAAACTCATCAAAATTAAAAAAAATCGAAGATTGTTTCACATTACTTTATTACAATTGGACTAAAAATTTATATAAAATCAAAAAAAAATGGAAGTAAATTTCATCTAAATTCACTCAAATTTAACTCCACCAACAAAAAAACTCATCAAAATCCAAAAAAATCGAAGTTGGTTTCAAATTCCGTTAATACAATTTGACTAAAAATTTATATAAAATAAAAAAAAATAGAAGTAAATTTCATCTAAATTCACTCAAATTTAACTCCTCCAACAAAAAAACTCATCAAAATCCAAAAAATCGAAGTTGGTTTCAAATTACTTTATTACAATTTGACTAAAAATTTATATAAAATAAAAAAAATAGAAGTAAATTTCATCTAAATTCACTCAAATTTAACTCCTCCAACCAAAAAACTTATCAAAATCCTAAAAAATCGAAGTTGATTTCAAATTACTTTATTACAATTAGACTAAAAATTTATATAAAATAAAAAAAAATAGAAGTAAATTTCATCTACATTCACTCAAATTCTACTCCTCCAACAAAAAAACTCATCAAAATCCAAAAAATCGAAGTTGGTTTCAAATTACTTTATTACAATTTCACTAAAAATTTATATAAAATAAAAAAAAATAGAAGTAAATTTCATCTAAATTCAATCAAATTTAACTCCTCCAACCAAAAAACTCATCAAAATCCAAAAAAATCGAAGTTGGTTTCAAATTACTTTATTACAATTTGACTAAAAATTTATATAAAATCCAAAAAAATAAAATTAAATTCCATCTAAATTCACTCAAATTTAACTCCTCCAACAAAAAAACTCATCAAAATCCAAAAAAATCGAAGTTGGTTTCAAATTACTTTATTACAATTTGACTAAAAATTTATATAAAATCCAAAAAAATAGAAGTAAATTTCATCTACATTCACTCAAATTTAACTCCTCCAACAAAAAAACTCATCAAAATCCAAAAAATCGAAGTTGGTTTCAAATTACTTTATTACAATTTGACTAAAAATTTATATAAAATAAAAAAAAATAGAAGTAAATTTCATCTAAATTCACTCAAATTTAACTCCTCCAACAAAAAAACTCATCAAAATCCAAAAAAATCGAAGTTGGTTTCAAATTACTTTATTACAATTTGACTAAAAATTTATATAAAATCAAAAAAAAAATAGGTGTTAATTTCATCTAAATTTACTCAAATTTAACTCCTCCAACAACCAAAATCATCAAAATCCAAAAAAATCGAAGTTGGTTTCAAATTCCGTTAATACAATTTGACTAAAAATTTATATAAAATAAAAAAAATAGAAGTAAATTTCATCTAAATTCACTCAAATTTAACTCCTCCAACAAAAAAACTCTTCAAAATCAAAAAAATCGAAGTTGGTTTAAAATTACTTTATTACAATTTGACTAAAAATTTATATAAAATCCAAAAAATAGGTGTAAATTTCATCTAAATTTACTGACATTTAACTCCTCCACCAACCAAATTAATCAAAATCAAAAAAAATCGAATTTGGTTTCAAATTACTTTATTACAATTTGACTAAAAATTTATATAAAATTAAAAAAGATAGAATTAAATTTCATCTAAATTCACTCAAATTTAACTCCACCAACAAAAAAACTCATCAAAATCCAAAAAAATTGAAGTTGGTTTCAAATTACTTTATTACAATTTGACTAAAAATTTATATAAAATTAAAAAAAAATAGAAGTAAATTTCATCTAACTTCAATCAAATTTAACTCCTCCAACCAAAAAACTCATCAAAATCCAAAAAAATCGAAGTTGGTTTCAAATTACTTTATTACAATTTGACTAAAAATTTATATAAAATTAAAAAAGATAGAAGTAAATTCCATCTAAATTCACTCAAATTTAACTCCTCCAACAAAAAAACTCATCAAAATTTAAAAAAATCGAAGATTGTTTCACATTACTTTATTACAATTGGACTAAAAATTTGTATAAAATCCAAAAAAATAGAAGTAAATTTCATCTAAATTCACTCAAATTTAACTCGTCCTACAAAAAAACTTATCAAAATCCTAAAAAATCGAAGTTGATTTCAAATTACATTATTACAATTTGACTAAAAATTTATATAAAATCAAAAAAAAAATAGAAGTAAATTTCATCTAAATTCACTCAAATTTAACTCCTCCAACAACCAAAATCATCAAAATCCAAAAAAATCGAAGTTGGTTTCAAATTCCGTTAATACAATTTGACTAAAAATTTATATGAAATAAAAAAAAATAGAAGTAAATTTCATCTAAATTCACTCAAATTTAACCACTCCAACAAAAAAACTCATCAAAATCCAAAAAAATCGAAGTTGGTTTAAAATTACTTTATTACAATTTGATTAAAAATTTATATAAAATCCAAAAAAATAGGTGTTAATTTCATCTAAATTTACTGAAATTTAACTCCTCCAACAAAAAAACTCATCAAAATCCAAAAAAATCGAAGTTGGTTTCAAATTCCGTTAATACAATTTGACTAAAAATTTATATAAAATCAAAAAAAAAATAGAAGTAAATTTCATCTAAATTCACTCAAATTTAACTCCTCCAACCAAAAAACTTATCAAAATCCTAAAAAATCGAAGTTGATTTCAAATTACTTTATTACAATTAGACTAAAAATTTATATAAAATAAAAAAAAATAGAAGTAAATTTCATCTACATTCACTCAAATTTAACTCCTCCAACAAAAAAACTCATCAAAATCCAAAAAATCGAAGTTGGTTTCAAATTACTTTATTACAATTTGACTAAAAATTTATATAAAATAAAAAAAAATAGAAGTAAATTTCATCTAAATTCATTCAAATTTAACTCCTCCAACCAAAAAACTCATCAAAATTCAAAAAAATCGAAGTTGGTTTCAAATTACTTTATTACAATTTGACTAAAAATTTATATAAAATTAAAAAAAATAGAAGTAAATTTCATCTAAATTCACTCAAATTTAACTCCACCAACAAAAAAACTCATCAAAATCCAAAAAAATTGAAGTTGGTTTCAAATTACTTTATTACAATTTGACTAAAAATTTATATAAAATTAAAAAAAATAGAAGTAAATTTCATCTAAATTCAATCAAATTTAACTCCTCCAACAAAAAACTCATCAAAATCCAAAAAAATTGAAGTTGGTTTCAAATTACTTTATTACAATTTGACTAAAAATTTATATAAAATTAAAAAAAATAGAAGTAAATTTCATCTAAATTCAATCAAATTTAACTCCTCCAACCAAAAAACTCATCAAAATCCAAAAAAATCGAAGTTGGTTTCAAATTACTTTATTACAATTTGACTAAAAATTTATATAAAATTAAAAAAGATAGAAGTAAATTTCATCTAAATTCACTCAAATTTAACTCCACCAACAAAAAAACTCATCAAAATCCAAAAAAATTGAATTTGGTTTCAAATTACTTTATTACAATTTGACTAAAAATTTATATAAAATCCAAAAAAATAGAAGTAAATTTCATCTACATTCACTCAAATTTAACTCCTCCAACAAAAAAACTCATCAAAATCCAAAAAATCGAAGTTGGTTTCAAATTACTTTATTACAATTTGACTAAAAATTTATATAAAATAAAAAAAAATAGAAGTAAATTTCATCTAAATTCACTCAAATTTAACTCCTCCAACAAAAAAACTCATCAAAATCCAAAAAAATCGAAGTTGGTTTCAAATTACTTTATTACAATTTGACTAAAAATTTATATAAAATCAAAAAAAAAATAGGTGTTAATTTCATCTAAATTTACTCAAATTTAACTCCTACAACAACCAAAATCATCAAAATCCAAAAAAATCGAAGTTGGTTTCAAATTCCGTTAATACAATTTGACTAAAAATTTATATAAAATCAAAAAAAAAATAGAAGTAAATTTCATCTAAATTCACTCAAATTTAACTCCTCCAACCAAAAAACTTATCAAAATCCTAAAAAATCGAAGTTGATTTCAAATTACTTTATTACAATTAGACTAAAAATTTATATAAAATAAAAAAAATAGAAGTAAATTTCATCTACATTCACTCAAATTTAACTCCTCCAACAAAAAAACTCATCAAAATCCAAAAAATCGAAGTTGGTTTCAAATTACTTTATTACAATTTGACTAAAAATTTATATAAAATAAAAAAAAATAGAAGTAAATTTCATCTAAATTCATTCAAATTTAACTCCTCCAACCAAAAAACTCATCAAAATCCAAAAAAAATCGAAGTTGGTTTCAAATTACTTTATTACAATTTGACTAAAAATTTATATAAAATTAAAAAAAATAGAAGTAAATTTCATCTAAATTCACTCAAATTTAACTCCTCCAACAACCAAAATCATCAAAATCCAAAAAAATCGAAGTTGGTTTCAAATTCCGTTAATACAATTTGACTAAAAATTTATATGAAATAAAAAAAAAATAGAAGTAAATTTCATCTAAATTCACTCAAATTTAACCACTCCAACAAAAAAACTCATCAAAATCCAAAAAAATCGAAGTTGGTTTAAAATTACTTTATTACAATTTGACTAAAAATTTATATAAAATCCAAAAAAATAGGTGTTAATTTCATCTAAATTTACTAAAATTTAACTCCTCCAACAACCAAAATCATCAAAATCCAAAAAAATCGAAGTTGGTTTCAAATTCCGTTAATACAATTAGACTAAAAATTTATATAAAATAAAAAAAAATAGAAGTAAATTTCATCTACATTCACTCAAATTTAACTCCTCCAACAAAAAAACTCATCAAAATCCAAAAAATCGAAGTTGGTTTCAAATTACTTTATTACAATTTGACTAAAAATTTATATAAAATAAAAAAAATAGAAGTAAATTTCATCTTAATTCAATCAAAATTAACTCCTCCAACCAAAAAACTCATCAAAATCCAAAAAAATCGAAGTTGGTTTCAAATTACTTTATTACAATTTGACTAAAAATTTATATAAAATCCAAAAAAATAAAATTAAATTCCATCTAAATTCACTCAAATTTAACTCCTCCAACAAAAAAACTCATCAAAATCCAAAAAAATCGAAGTTGGTTTCAAATTACTTTATTACAATTTGACTAAAAATTTATATAAAATCCAAAAAAATAGAAGTAAATTTCATCTACATTCACTCAAATTTAACTCCTCCAACAAAAAAACTCATCAAAATCCAAAAAATCGAAGTTGGTTTCAAATTACTTTATTACAATTTGACTAAAAATTTATATAAAATAAAAAAAAATAGAAGTAAATTTCATCTAAATTCACTCAAATTTAACTCCTCCAACAAAAAAACTCATCAAAATCCAAAAAAATCGAAGTTGGTTTCAAATTACTTTATTACAATTTGACTAAAAATTTATATAAAATCAAAAAAAAATAGGTGTTAATTTCATCTAAATTTACTCAAATTTAACTCCTCCAACAACCAAAATCATCAAAATCCAAAAAAATCGAAGTTGGTTTCAAATTCCGTTAATACAATTTGACTAAAAATTTATATAAAATAAAAAAAATAGAAGTAAATTTCATCTAAATTCACTCAAATTTAACTCCTCCAACAAAAAAACTCTTCAAAATCAAAAAAATCGAAGTTGGTTTAAAATTACTTTATTACAATTTGACTAAAAATTTATATAAAATCCAAAAAATAGGTGTAAATTTCATCTAAATTTACTGACATTTAACTCCTCCACCAACCAAATTAATCAAAATCCAAAAAAATCGAAGTTGGTTTCAAATTACTTTATTACAATTTGACTAAAAATTTATATAAAATTAAAAAAGATAGAAGTAAATTTCATCTAAATTCACTCAAATTTAACTCCACCAACAAAAAAACTCATCAAAATCCAAAAAAATTGAAGTTGGTTTCAAATTACTTTATTACAATTTGACTAAAAATTTATATAAAATTAAAAAAAATAGAAGTAAATTTCATCTAACTTCAATCAAATTTAACTCCTCCAACCAAAAAACTCATCAAAATCCAAAAAAATCGAAGTTGGTTTCAAATTACTTTATTACAATTTGACTAAAAATTTATATAAAATTAAAAAAGATAGAAGTAAATTCCATCTAAATTCACTCAAATTTAACTCCTCCAACAAAAAAACTCATCAAAATTTAAAAAAATCGAAGATTGTTTCACATTACTTTATTACAATTGGACTAAAAATTTGTATAAAATCCAAAAAAATAGAAGTAAATTTCATCTAAATTCACTCAAATTTAACTCCTCCAACCAAAAAACTCATCAAAATCCAAAAAAATCGAAGTTGGTTTCAAATTACTTTATTACAATTTGACTAAAAATTTATATAAAATCCAAAAAAATAAAATTAAATTCCATCTAAATTCACTCAAATTTAACTCCTCCAACAAAAAAACTCATCAAAATCCAAAAAAAATCGAAGTTGGTTTCAAATTACTTTATTACAATTTGACTAAAAATTTATATAAAATCCAAAAAAATAGAAGTAAATTTCATCTACATTCACTCAAATTTAACTCCTCCAACAAAAAAACTCATCAAAATCCAAAAAATCGAAGTTGGTTTCAAATTACTTTATTACAATTTGACTAAAAATTTATATAAAATAAAAAAAAATAGAAGTAAATTTCATCTAAATTCACTCAAATTTAACTCCTCCAACAAAAAAACTCATCAAAATCCAAAAAAATCGAAGTTGATTTCAAATTACTTTATTACAATTTGACTAAAAATTTATATAAAATCAAAAAAAAAATAGGTGTTAATTTCATCTAAATTTACTCAAATTTAACTCCTCCAACAACCAAAATCATCAAAATCCAAAAAAATCGAAGTTGGTTTCAAATTCCGTTAATACAATTTGACTAAAAATTTATATAAAATAAAAAAAATAGAATTAAATTTCATCTAAATTCACTCAAATTTAACTCCACCAACAAAAAAACTCATCAAAATCCAAAAAAATTGAAGTTGGTTTCAAATTACTTTATTACAATTTGACTAAAAATTTATATAAAATTAAAAAAAATAGAAGTAAATTTCATCTAACTTCACTCAAATTTAACTCCTCCAACAAAAAAACTCATCAAAATCCAAAAAATCGAAGTTGGTTTCAAATTACTTTATTACAATTTGACTAAAAATTTATATAAAATAAAAAAAAATAGAAGTAAATTTCATCTAAATTCACTCAAATTTAACTCCTCCAACCAAAAAACTTATCAAAATCCTAAAAAATCGAAGTTGATTTCAAATTACTTTATTACAATTAGACTAAAAATTTATATAAAATAAAAAAAAATAGAAGTAAATTTCATCTACATTCACTCAAATTCTACTCCTCCAACAAAAAAACTCATCAAAATCCAAAAAATCGAAGTTGGTTTCAAATTACTTTATTACAATTTGACTAAAAATTTATATAAAATAAAAAAAAATAGAAGTAAATTTCATCTAAATTCAATCAAATTTAACTCCTCCAACCAAAAAACTCATCAAAATCCAAAAAAATCGAAGTTGGTTTCAAATTACTTTATTACAATTTGACTAAAAATTTATATAAAATCCAAAAAAATAAAATTAAATTCCATCTAAATTCACTCAAATTTAACTCCTCCAACAAAAAAACTCATCAAAATCCAAAAAAATCGAAGTTGGTTTCAAATTACTTTATTACAATTTGACTAAAAATTTATATAAAATCCAAAAAAATAGAAGTAAATTTCATCTACATTCACTCAAATTTAACTCCTCCAACAAAAAAACTCATCAAAATCCAAAAAATCGAAGTTGGTTTCAAATTACTTTATTACAATTTGACTAAAAATTTATATAAAATAAAAAAAAATAGAAGTAAATTTCATCTAAATTCACTCAAATTTAACTCCTCCAACAAAAAAACTCATCAAAATCCAAAAAAATCGAAGTTGGTTTCAAATTACTTTATTACAATTTGACTAAAAATTTATATAAAATAAAAAAAAATAGAAGTAAATTTCATCTAAATTCATTCAAATTTAACTCCTCCAACCAAAAAACTCATCAAAATCCAAAAAAATCGAAGTTGGTTTCAAATTACTTTATTACAATTTGACTAAAAATTTATATAAAATTAAAAAAAATAGAAGTAAATTTCATCTAAATTCACTCAAATTTAACTCCTCCAACAACCAAAATCATCAAAATCCAAAAAAATCGAAGTTGGTTTCAAATTCCGTTAATACAATTTGACTAAAAATTTATATGAAATAAAAAAAAAATAGAAGTAAATTTCATCTAAATTCACTCAAATTTAACCACTCCAACAAAAAAACTCATCAAAATCCAAAAAAATCGAAGTTGGTTTAAAATTACTTTATTACAATTTGACTAAAAATTTATATAAAATCCAAAAAAATAGGTGTTAATTTCATCTAAATTTACTAAAATTTAACTCCTCCAACAACCAAAATCATCAAAATCCAAAAAAATCGAAGTTGGTTTCAAATTCCGTTAATACAATTAGACTAAAAATTTATATAAAATAAAAAAAAATAGAAGTAAATTTCATCTACATTCACTCAAATTTAACTCCTCCAACAAAAAAACTCATCAAAATCCAAAAAATCGAAGTTGGTTTCAAATTACTTTATTACAATTTGACTAAAAATTTATATAAAATAAAAAAAATAGAAGTAAATTTCATCTTAATTCAATCAAAATTAACTCCTCCAACCAAAAAACTCATCAAAATCCAAAAAATCGAAGTTGGTTTCAAATTACTTTATTACAATTTGACTAAAAATTTATATAAAATAAAAAAAAATAGAAGTAAATTTCATCTAAATTCACTCAAATTTAACTCCTCCAACAAAAAAACTTATCAAAATCCTAAAAAATCGAAGTTGATTTCAAATTACTTTATTACAATTAGACTAAAAATTTATATAAAATAAAAAAAAATAGAAGTAAATTTCATCTACATTCACTCAAATTCTACTCCTCCAACAAAAAAACTCATCAAAATCCAAAAAAATCGAAGTTGGTTTCAAATTACTTTATTACAATTTGACTAAAAATTTATATAAAATCCAAAAAAATAGAAGTAAATTTCATCTACATTCACTCAAATTTAACTCCTCCAACAAAAAAACTCATCAAAATCCAAAAAATCGAAGTTGGTTTCAAATTACTTTATTACAATTTGACTAAAAATTTATATAAAATGAAAAAAATAGAAGTAAATTTCATCTAAATTCAATCAAATTTAACTCCTCCAACCAAAAAACTCATCAAAATCCAAAAAAATCGAAATTGGTTTCAAATTACTTTATTACAATTTGACTAAAAATTTATATAAAATTAAAAAAGATAGAAGTAAATTTCATCTAAATTCACTCAAATTTAACTCCTCCAACAAAAAAACTTATCAAAATCCTAAAAAATCGAAGTTGATTTCAAATTACTTTATTACAATTAGACTAAAAATTTATATAAAATAAAAAAAAATAGAAGTAAATTTCATCTACATTCACTCAAATTCTACTCCTCCAACAAAAAAACTCATCAAAATCCAAAAAAATCGAAGTTGGTTTCAAATTACTTTATTACAATTTGACTAAAAATTTATATAAAATCCAAAAAAATAGAAGTAAATTTCATCTACATTCACTCAAATTTAACTCCTCCAACAAAAAAACTCATCAAAATCCAAAAAATCGAAGTTGGTTTCAAATTACTTTATTACAATTTGACTAAAAATTTATATAAAATGAAAAAAATAGAAGTAAATTTCATCTAAATTCAATCAAATTTAACTCCTCCAACCAAAAAACTCATCAAAATCCAAAAAAATCGAAATTGGTTTCAAATTACTTTATTACAATTTGACTAAAAATTTATATAAAATTAAAAAAGATAGAAGTAAATTTCATCTAAATTCACTCAAATTTAACTCCACCAACAAAAAAACTCATCAAAATCCAAAAAAATTGAAGTTGGTTTCAAATTACTTTATTACAATTTGACTAAAAATTTATATAAAATTAAAAAAAATAGAAGTAAATTTCATCTAAATTCAATCAAATTTAACTCCTCCAACCAAAAAACTCATCAAAATCCAAAAAAATCGAAGTTGGTTTCAAATTAGTTTATTACAATTTGACTAAAAATTTATATAAAATAAAAAAAAATAGAAGTAAATTTCATCTAAATTCAATCAAATTTAACTCCTCCAACCAAAAAACTCATCAAAATCCAAAAAAATCGAAGTTGGTTTCAAATTACTTTATTACAATTTGACTAAAAATTTATATAAAATCCAAAAAAATAAAATTAAATTCCATCTAAATTCACTCAAATTTAACTCCTCCAACAAAAAAACTCATCAAAATCCAAAAAAATTGAAGTTGGTTTCAAATTACTTTATTACAATTTGACTAAAAATTTATATAAAATTAAAAAAAATAGAAGTAAATTCCATCTAAATTCACTCAAATTTAACTCCTCCAACAAAAAAACTCATCAAAATTTAAAAAAATCGAAGATTGTTTCACATTACTTTATTACAATTGGACTAAAAATTTGTATAAAATCCAAAAAAATAGAAGTAAATTTCATCTAAATTCACTCAAATTTAACTCGTCCTACAAAAAAACTTATCAAAATCCTAAAAAACGAAGTTGATTTCAAATTACTTTATTACAATTTGACTAAAAATTTATATAAAATAAAAAAAAAAATAGAAGTAAATTTCATCTAAATTCACTCAAATTTAACTCCTCCAACAACCAAAATCATCAAAATCCAAAAAAATCGAAGTTGGTTTCAAATTCCGCTAATACAATTTGACTAAAAATTTATATGAAATAAAAAAAATAGAAGTAAATTTCATCTAAATTCACTCAAATTTAACCACTCCAACAAAAAAACTCATCAAAATCCAAAAAAATCGAAGTTGGTTTAAAATTACTTTATTACAATTTGATTAAAAATTTATATAAAATCCAAAAAAATAGGTGTTAATTTCATCTAAATTTACTGAAATTTAACTCCTCCAACAACCAAACTCATCAAAATCCAAAAAAATCGAAGTTGGATTCAAATTACTTTATTACAATTTGACTAAAAATTTATATAAAATCCAAAAAAATAAAATTAAATTCCATCTAAATTCACTCAAATTTAACTCCTCCAACAAAAAAACTCATCAAAATCCAAAAAAATCGAAGTTGGTTTCAAATTACTTTATTACAATTTGACTAAAAATTTATATAAAATCCAAAAAAATAGAAGTAAATTTCATCTACATTCACTCAAATATAACTCCTCCAACAAAAAAACTCATCAAAATCCAAAAAATCGAAGTTGGTTTCAAATTACTTTATTACAATTTGACTAAAAATTTATATAAAATAAAAAAAAATAGAAGTAAATTTCATCTAAATTCATTCAAATTTAACTCCTCCAACCAAAAAACTCATCAAAATCCAAAAAAATCGAAGTTGGTTTCAAATTACTTTATTACAATTTGACTAAAAATTTATATAAAATAAAAAAAAATAGAAGTAAATTTCATCTAAATTCATTCAAATTTAACTCCTCCAACCAAAAAACTCATCAAAATCCAAAAAAATCGAAGTTGGTTTCAAATTACTTTATTACAATTTGACTAAAAATTTATATAAAATTAAAAAAAATAGAAGTAAATTTCATCTAAATTCACTCAAATTTAACTCCTCCAACAACCAAAATCATCAAAATCCAAAAAAATCGAAGTTGGTTTCAAATTCCGTTAATACAATTTGACTAAAAATTTATATGAAATAAAAAAAAAATAGAAGTAAATTTCATCTAAATTCACTCAAATTTAACCACTCCAACAAAAAAACTCATCAAAATCCAAAAAAATCGAAGTTGGTTTAAAATTACTTTATTACAATTTGACTAAAAATTTATATAAAATCCAAAAAAATAGGTGTTAATTTCATCTAAATTTACTAAAATTTAACTCCTCCAACAACCAAAATCATCAAAATCCAAAAAAATCGAAGTTGGTTTCAAATTCCGTTAATACAATTAGACTAAAAATTTATATAAAATAAAAAAAAATAGAAGTAAATTTCATCTACATTCACTCAAATTTAACTCCTCCAACAAAAAAACTCATCAAAATCCAAAAAATCGAAGTTGGTTTCAAATTACTTTATTACAATTTGACTAAAAATTTATATAAAATAAAAAAAATAGAAGTAAATTTCATCTTAATTCAATCAAAATTAACTCCTCCAACCAAAAAACTCATCAAAATCCAAAAAAATCGAAGTTGGTTTCAAATTACTTTATTACAATTTGACTAAAAATTTATATAAAATCCAAAAAAATAAAATTAAATTCCATCTAAATTCACTCAAATTTAACTCCTCCAACAAAAAAACTCATCAAAATTAAAAAAAATCGAAGATTGTTTCACATTACTTTATTACAATTGGACTAAAAATTTATATAAAATCAAAAAAAAATAGAAGTAAATTTCATCTAAATTCACTCAAATTTAACTCCACCAACAAAAAAACTCATCAAAATCCAAAAAAATCGAAGTTGGTTTCAAATTCCGTTAATACAATTTGACTAAAAATTTATATAAAATAAAAAAAAAATAGAAGTAAATTTCATCTAAATTCACTCAAATTTAACTCCTCCAACAAAAAAACTCATCAAAATCCAAAAAATCGAAGTTGGTTTCAAATTACTTTATTACAATTTGACTAAAAATTTATATAAAATAAAAAAAATAGAAGTAAATTTCATCTAAATTCAATCAAATTTAACTCCTCCAACCAAAAAACTCATCAAAATCCAAAAAAATCGAAGTTGGTTTCAAATTACTTTATTACAATTTGACTAAAAATTTATATAAAATTAAAAAAGATAGAAGTAAATTTCATCTAAATTCACTCAAATTTAACTCCACCAACAAAAAAACTCATCAAAATCCAAAAAAATTGAAGTTGGTTTCAAATTACTTTATTACAATTTGACTAAAAATTTATATAAAATTAAAAAAAATAGAAGTAAATTTCATCTAAATTCAATCAAATTTAACTCCTCCAACCAAAAAACTCATCAAAATCCAAAAAAATCGAAGTTGGTTTCAAATTACTTTATTACAATTTGACTAAAAATTTATATAAAATAAAAAAAAATAGAAGTAAATTTCATCTAAATTCAATCAAATTTAACTCCTCCAACCAAAAAACTCATCAAAATCCAAAAAAATCGAAGTTGGTTTCAAATTACTTTATTACAATTTGACTAAAAATTTATATAAAATCCAAAAAAATAAAATTAAATTCCATCTAAATTCACTCAAATTTAACTCCTCCAACAAAAAAACTCATCAAAATCCAAAAAAATCGAAGTTGGTTTCAAATTACTTTATTACAATTTGACTAAAAATTTATATAAAATCCAAAAAAATAGAAGTAAATTTCATCTACATTCACTCAAATTTAACTCCTCCAACAAAAAAACTCATCAAAATCCAAAAAATCGAAGTTGGTTTCAAATTACTTTATTACAATTTGACTAAAAATTTATATAAAATAAAAAAAAATAGAAGTAAATTTCATCTAAATTCACTCAAATTTAACTCCTCCAACAAAAAAACTCATCAAAATCCAAAAAAATCGAAGTTGGTTTCAAATTACTTTATTACAATTTGACTAAAAATTTATATAAAATCAAAACAAAAATAGGTGTTAATTTCATCTAAATTTACTCTAATTTAACTCCTCCAACAACCAAAATCATCAAAATCCAAAAAAATCGAAGTTGGTTTCAAATTCCGTTAATACAATTTGACTAAAAATTTATATAAAATAAAAAAAATAGAAGTAAATTTCATCTACATTCACTCAAATTTAACTCCTCCAACAAAAAAACTCTTCAAAATCAAAAAAATCGAAGTTGGTTTAAAATTACTTTATTACAATTTGACTAAAAATTTATATAAAATCCAAAAAATAGGTGTAAATTTCATCTAAATTTACTGACATTTAACTCCTCCACCAACCAAATTAATCAAAATCCAAAAAAATCGAAGTTGGTTTCAAATTACTTTATTACAATTTGACTAAAAATTTATATAAAATTAAAAAAGATAGAAGTAAATTTCATCTAAATTCACTCAAATTTAACTCCACCAACAAAAAAACTCATCAAAATCCAAAAAAATTGAAGTTGGTTTCAAATTACTTTATTACAATTTGACTAAAAATTTATATAAAATTAAAAAAAATAGAAGTAAATTCCATCTAAATTCACTCAAATTTAACTCCTCCAACAAAAAAACTCATCAAAATTTAAAAAAATCGAAGATTGTTTCGCATTACTTTATTACAATTGGACTAAAAATTTGTATAAAATCCAAAAAAATAGAAATAAATTTCATCTAAATTCACTCAAATTTAACTCGTCCTACAAAAAAACTTATCAAAATCCTAAAAAATCGAAGTTGATTTCAAATTACTTTATTACAATTTGACTAAAAATTTATATAAAATAAAAAAAAAAATAGAAGTAAATTTCATCTAAATTCACTCAAATTTAACTCCTCCAACAACCAAAATCATCAAAATCCAAAAAAATCGAAGTTGGTTTCAAATTCCGCTAATACAATTTGACTAAAAATTTATATGAAATAAAAAAAAATAGAAGTAAATTTCATCTAAATTCACTCAAATTTTACCACTCCAACAAAAAAACTCATCAAAATCCAAAAAAATCGAAGTTGGTTTAAAATTACTTTATTACAATTTGATTAAAAATTTATATAAAATCCAAAAAAATAGGTGTTAATTTCATCTAAATTTACTGAAATTTAACTCCTCCAACAACCAAACTCATCAAAATCCAAAAAAATCGAAGTTGGATTCAAATTACTTTATTACAATTTGACTAAAAATTTATATAAAATCCGAAAAAATAAAATTAAATTCCATCTAAATTCACTCAAATTTAACTCCTCCAACAAAAAAACTCATCAAAATCCAAAAAAATCGAAGTTGGTTTCAAATTACTTTATTACAATTTGACTAAAAATTTATATAAAATCCAAAAAAATAGAAGTAAATTTCATCTACATTCACTCAAATATAACTCCTCCAACAAAAAAACTCATCAAAATCCAAAAAATCGAAGTTGGTTTCAAATTACTTTATTACAATTTGACTAAAAATTTATATAAAATAAAAAAAAATAGAAGTAAATTTCATCTAAAGTCACTCAAATTTAACTCCACCAACAAAAAAACTCATCAAAATCCAAAAAAATTGAAGTTGGTTTCAAATTACTTTATTACAATTTGACTAAAAATTTATATAAAATTAAAAAAAATAGAAGTAAATTTCATCTAAATTCAATCAAATTTAACTCCTCCAACCAAAAAACTCATCAAAATCCAAAAAAATCGAAGTTGGTTTCAAATTACTTTATTACAATTTGACTAAAAATTTATATAAAATAAAAAAAAATAGAAGTAAATTTCATCTAAATTCAATCAAATTTAACTCCTCCAACCAAAAAACTCATCAAAATCCAAAAAAATCGAAGTTGGTTTCAAATTACTTTATTACAATTTGACTAAAAATTTATATAAAATCCAAAAAAATAAAATTAAATTCCATCTAAATTCACTCAAATTTAACTCCTCCAACAAAAAAACTCATCAAAATCCAAAAAAATCGAAGTTGGTTTCAAATTACTTTATTACAATTTGACTAAAAATTTATATAAAATCCAAAAAAATAGAAGTAAATTTCATCTACATTCACTCAAATTTAACTCCTCCAACAAAAAAACTCATCAAAATCCAAAAAAATCGAAGTTGGTTTCAAATTACTTTATTACAATTTGACTAAAAATTTATATAAAATCAAAAAAAAAATAGGTGTTAATTTCATCTAAATTTACTCTAATTTAACTCCTCCAACAACCAAAATCATCAAAATCCAAAAAAATCGAAGTTGGTTTCAAATTCCGTTAATACAATTTGACTAAAAATTTATATAAAATAAAAAAAATAGAAGTAAATTTCATCTACATTCACTCAAATTTAACTCCTCCAACAAAAAAACTTATCAAAATCCTAAAAAATCGAAGTTGATTTCAAATTACTTTATTACAATTAGACTAAAAATTTATATAAAATAAAAAAAATAGAAGTAAATTTCATCTACATTCACTCAAATTCTACTCCTCCAACAAAAAAACTCATCAAAATCCAAAAAAATCGAAGTTGGTTTCAAATTACTTTATTACAATTTGACTAAAAATTTATATAAAATCCAAAAAAATAGAAGTAAATTTCATCTACATTCACTCAAATTTAACTCCTCCAACAAAAAAACTCATCAAAATCCAAAAAATCGAAGTTGGTTTCAAATTACTTTATTACAATTTGACTAAAAATTTATATAAAATAAAAAAAATAGAAGTAAATTTCATCTAAATTCAATCAAATTTAACTCCTCCAACCAAAAAACTCATCAAAATCCAAAAAAATCGAAGTTGGTTTCAAATTACTTTATTACAATTTGACTAAAAATTTATATAAAATTAAAAAAGATAGAAGTAAATTTCATCTAAATTCACTCAAATTTAACTCCACCAACAAAAAAACTCATCAAAATCCAAAAAAATTGAAGTTGGTTTCAAATTACTTTATTACAATTTGACTAAAAATTTATATAAAATTAAAAAAAATAGAAGTAAATTTCATCTAAATTCAATCAAAATTAACTCCTCCAACCAAAAAACTCATCAAAATCCAAAAAAAACGAAGTTGGTTTCAAATTACTTTATTACAATTTGACTAAAAATTTATATAAAATAAAAAAAAATAGAAGTAAATTTCATCTAAATTCAATCAAATTTAACTCCTCCAACCAAAAAACTCATCAAAATCCAAAAAAATCGAAGTTGGTTTCAAATTACTTTATTACAATTTGACTAAAAATTTATATAAAATCCAAAAAAATAAAATTAAATTCCATCTAAATTCACTCAAATTTAACTCCTCCAACAAAAAAACTCATCAAAATCCAAAAAAATCGAAGTTGGTTTCAAATTACTTTATTACAATTTGACTAAAAATTTATATAAAATCCAAAAAAATAGAAGTAAATTTCATCTACATTCACTCAAATTTAACTCCTCCAACAAAAAAACTCATCAAAATCCAAAAAATCGAAGTTGGTTTCAAATTACTTTATTACAATTTGACTAAAAATTTATATAAAATAAAAAAAAATAGAAGTAAATTTCATCTAAATTCACTCAAATTTAACTCCTCCAACAAAAAAACTCATCATAATCCAAAAAAATCGAAGTTGGTTTCAAATTACTTTATTACAATTTGACTAAAAATTTATATAAAATCAAAAAAAAATAGGTGTTAATTTCATCTAAATTTACTCTAATTTAACTCCTCCAACAACCAAAATCATCATAATCAAAAAAAATCGAAGTTGGTTTCAAATTCCGTTAATACAATTTGACTAAAAATTTATATAAAATAAAAAAAATAGAAGTAAATTTCATCTACATTCACTCAAATTTAACTCCTCCAACAAAAAAACTCTTCAAAATCAAAAAAATCGAAGTTGGTTTAAAATTACTTTATTACAATTTGACTAAAAATTTATATAAAATCCAAAAAATAGGTGTAAATTTCATCTAAATTTACTGACATTTAACTCCTCCACCAACCAAATTAATCAAAATCCAAAAAAATCGAAGTTGGTTTCAAATTACTTTATTACAATTTGACTAAAAATTTATATAAAATTAAAAAAGATAGAAGTAAATTTCATCTAAATTCACTCAAATTTAACTCCACCAACAAAAAAACTCATCAAAATCCAAAAAAATTGAAGTTGGTTTCAAATTACTTTATTACAATTTGACTAAAAATTTATATAAAATTAAAAAAAATAGAAGTAAATTCCATCTAAATTCACTCAAATTTAACTCCTCCAACAAAAAAACTCATCAAAATTTAAAAAAATCGAAGATTGTTTCGCATTACTTTATTACAATTGGACTAAAAATTTGTATAAAATCCAAAAAAATAGAAGTAAATTTCATCTAAATTCACTCAAATTTAACTCGTCCTACAAAAAAACTTATCAAAATCCTAAAAAATCGAAGTTGATTTCAAATTACTTTATTACAATTTGACTAAAAATTTATATAAAATAAAAAAAAAATAGAAGTAAATTTCATCTAAATTCACTCAAATTTAACTCCTCCAACAACCAAAATCATCAAAATCCAAAAAAATCGAAGTTGGTTTCAAATTCCGCTAATACAATTTGACTAAAAATTTATATGAAATAAAAAAAAATAGAAGTAAATTTCATCTAAATTCACTCAAATTTAACCACTCCAACAAAAAAACTCATCAAAATCCAAAAAAATCGAAGTTGGTTTAAAATTACTTTATTACAATTTGATTAAAAATTTATATAAAATCCAAAAAAATAGGTGTTAATTTCATCTAAATTTACTGAAATTTAACTCCTCCAACAACCAAACTCATCAAAATCCAAAAAAATCGAAGTTGGATTCAAATTACTTTATTACAATTTGACTAAAAATTTATATAAAATCCGAAAAAATAAAATTAAATTCCATCTAAATTCACTCAAATTTAACTCCTCCAACAAAAAAACTCATCAAAATCCAAAAAAATCGAAGTTGGTTTCAAATTACTTTATTACAATTTGACTAAAAATTTATATAAAATCCAAAAAAATAGAAGTAAATTTCATCTACATTCACTCAAATATAACTCCTCCAACAAAAAAACTCATCAAAATCCAAAAAATCGAAGTTGGTTTCAAATTACTTTATTACAATTTGACTAAAAATTTATATAAAATAAAAAAAAATAGAAGTAAATTTCATCTAAAGTCACTCAAATTTAACTCCTCCAACCAAAAAACTTATCAAAATCCTAAAAAATCGAAGTTGATTTCAAATTACTTTATTACAATTAGACTAAAAATTTATATAAAATAAAAAAAAATAGAAGTAAATTTCATCTACATTCACTCAAATTTAACTCCTCCAACAAAAAAACTCATCAAAATCCAAAAAATCGAAGTTGGTTTCAAATTACTTTATTACAATTTGACTAAAAATTTATATAAAATAAAAAAAAATAGAAGTAAATTTCATCTAAATTCATTCAAATTTAACTCCTCCAACCAAAAAACTCATCAAAATCCAAAAAAATCGAAGTTGGTTTCAAATTACTTTATTACAATTTGACTAAAAATTTATATAAAATAAAAAAAAATAGAAGTAAATTTCATCTAAATTCATTCAAATTTAACTCCTCCAACCAAAAAACTCATCAAAATCCAAAAAAATCGAAGTTGGTTTCAAATTACTTTATTACAATTTGACTAAAAATTTATATAAAATTAAAAAAAATAGAAGTAAATTTCATCTAAATTCACTCAAATTTAACTCCTCCAACAACCAAAATCATCAAAATCCAAAAAAAATCGAAGTTGGTTTCAAATTCCGTTAATACAATTTGACTAAAAATTTATATGAAATAAAAAAAAAATAGAAGTAAAGTTCATCTAAATTCACTCAAATTTAACCACTCCAACAAAAAAACTCATCAAAATCCAAAAAAATCGAAGTTGGTTTAAAATTACTTTATTACAATTTGACTAAAAATTTATATAAAATCCAAAAAAATAGGTGTTAATTTCATCTAAATTTACTAAAATTTAACTCCTCCAACAACCAAAATCATCAAAATCCAAAAAAATCGAAGTTGGTTTCAAATTCCGTTAATACAATTAGACTAAAAATTTATATAAAATAAAAAAAAATAGAAGTAAATTTCATCTACATTCACTCAAATTTAACTCCTCCAACAAAAAAACTCATCAAAATCCAAAAAATCGAAGTTGGTTTCAAATTACTTTATTACAATTTGACTAAAAATTTATATAAAATAAAAAAAATAGAAGTAAATTTCATCTTAATTCAATCAAAATTAACTCCTCCAACCAAAAAACTCATCAAAATCCAAAAAAATCGAAGTTGGTTTCAAATTACTTTATTACAATTTGACTAAAAATTTATATAAAATCCAAAAAAATAAAATTAAATTCCAACTAAATTCACTCAAATTTAACTCCTCCAACAAAAAAACTCATCAAAATTAAAAAAAATCGAAGATTGTTTCACATTACTTTATTACAATTTGACTAAAAATTTATATAAAATCAAAAAAAATAGAAGTAAATTCCATCTAAATTCACTCAAATTTAACTCCTCCAACAAAAAAACTCATCAAAATTAAAAAAAATCGAAGATTGTTTCACATTACTTTATTACAATTGGACTAAAAATTTGTATAAAATCCAAAAAAATAGAAGTAAATTTCATCTAAATTCACTCAAATTTAACTCGTCCAACAAAAAAACTTATCAAAATCCTAAAAAATCGAAGTTGATTTCAAATTACTTTATTACAATTTGACTAAAAATTTATATAAAATCAAAAAAAAATAGAAGTAAATTTCCTCTAAATTCACTCAAATTTAACTCCTCCAACAACCAAAATCATCAAAATCCAAAAAAATCGAAGTTGGTTTCAAATTCCGTTAATACAATTTGACTAAAAATTTATATGAAATAAAAAAAAAATAGAAGTAAATTTCATCTAAATTCACTCAAATTTAACTCCTCCAACAAAAAAACTTATCAAAATCCTAAAAAATCGAAGTTGATTTCAAATTACCTTATTACAATTAGACTAAAAATTTATATAAAATAAAAAAAAATAGAAGTAAATTTCATCTACATTCACTCAAATTTAACTCCTCCAACAAAAAAACTCATCAAAATCCAAAAAATCGAAGTTGGTATCAAACTACTTTATTACAATTTGACTAAAAATTTATATGAAATAAAAAAAAATAGAAGTAAATTTCATCTAAATTCAATCAAATTTAACTCCTCCAACCAAAAAACTCATCAAAATCCAAAAAAATTGAAGTTGGTTTCAAATTACTTTATTACAATTTGACTAAAAATTTATATAAAATCCAAAAAAATAGAAGTAAATTTCATCTACATTCACTCAAATTTAACTCCTCCAACAAAAAAACTCATCAAAATCCAAAAAATCGAAGTTGGTTTCAAATTACTTTATTACAATTTGACTAAAAATTTATATAAAAAAAAAAAATAGAAGTAAATTTCATCTAAATTCAATCAAATTTAACTCCTCCAACCAAAAAACTCATCAAAATCCAAAAAAATCGAAGTTGGTTTCAAATTACTTTATTACAATTTGACTAAAAATTTATATAAAATCCAAAAAAATAAAATTAAATTCCATCTAAATTCACTCAAATTTAACTCCTCCAACAAAAAAACTCATCAAAATTAAAAAAAATCGAAGATTGTTTCACATTACTTTATTACAATTGGACTAAAAATTTATATAAAATCCAAAAAAATAGAAGTAAATTTCATCTAAATTCACTCAAATTTAACTCCACCAACAAAAAAACTCATCAAAATCCAAAAAAATTGAAGTTGGTTTCAAATTACTTTATTACAATTTGACTAAAAATTTATATAAAATTAAGAAAAATAGAAGTAAATTTCATCTAAATTCAATCAAATTTAACTCCTCCAACCAAAAAACTTATCAAAATCCAAAAAAATCGAAGTTGGTTTCAAATTACTTTATTACAATTTGACTAAAAATTTATATAAAATCCAAAAAAATAAAATTAAATTCCATCTAAATTCACTCAAATTTAACTCCTCCAACAAAAAAACTCATCAAAATTAAAAAAAATCGAAGATTGTTTCACATTACTTTATTACAATTGGACTAAAAATTTGTATAAAATCCAAAAAAATAAAATTAAATTCCATCTAAATTCACTCAAATTTAACTCCTCCAACAAAAAAACTCATCAAAATTAAAAAAAATCGAAGTTGATTTCAAATTACTTTATTACAATTAGACTAAAAATTTATATAAAATAAAAAAAAATAGAAGTAAATTTCATCTACATTCACTCAAATTTAACTCCTCCAACAAAAAAACTCTTCAAAATCCAAAAAATCGAAGTTGGTTTCAAATTACTTTATTACAATTTGACTAAAAATTTATATAAAATAAAAAAAAATAGAAGTAAATTTCATCTAAATTCATTCAAATTTAACTCCTCCAACCAAAAAACTCATCAAAATCCAAAAAAATCGAAGTTGGTTTCAAATTACTTTATTACAATTTGACTAAAAATTTATATAAAATAAAAAAAAATAGAAGTAAATTTCATCTAAATTCATTCAAATTTAACTCCTCCAACCAAAAAACTCATCAAAATCCAAAAAAATCGAAGTTGGTTTCAAATTACTTTATTACAATTTGACTAAAAATTTATATAAAATTAAAAAAAATAGAAGTAAATTTCATCTAAATTCACTCAAATTTAACTCCTCCAACAACCAAAATCATCAAAATCCAAAAAAATCGAAGTTGGTTTCAAATTCCGTTAATACAATTTGACTAAAAATTTATATGAAATAAAAAAAAAATAGAAGTAAATTTCATCTAAATTCACTCAAATTTAACCACTCCAACAAAAAAACTCATCAAAATCCAAAAAAATCGAAGTTGGTTTAAAATTACTTTATTACAATTTGACTAAAAATTTATATAAAATCCAAAAAAATAGGTGTTAATTTCATCTAAATTTACTAAAATTTAACTCCTCCAACAACCAAAATCATCAAAATCCAAAAAAATCGAAGTTGGTTTCAAATTCCGTTAATACAATTAGACTAAAAATTTATATAAAATAAAAAAAAATAGAAGTAAATTTCATCTACATTCACTCAAATTTAACTCCTCCAACAAAAAAACTCATCAAAATCCAAAAAATCGAAGTTGGTTTCAAATTACTTTATTACAATTTGACTAAAAATTTATATAAAATAAAAAAAATAGAAGTAAATTTCATCTTAATTCAATCAAAATTAACTCCTCCAACCAAAAAACTCATCAAAATCCAAAAAAATCGAAGTTGGTTTCAAATTACTTTATTACAATTTGACTAAAAATTTATATAAAATCCAAAAAAATAAAATTAAATTCCAACTAAATTCACTCAAATTTAACTCCTCCAACAAAAAAACTCATCAAAATTAAAAAAAATCGAAGATTGTTTCACATTACTTTTTTACAATTTGACTAAAAATTTATATAAAATCAAAAAAAATAGAAGTAAATTCCATCTAAATTCACTCAAATTTAACTCCTCCAACAAAAAAACTCATCAAAATTAAAAAAAATCGAAGATTGTTTCACATTACTTTATTACAATTGGACTAAAAATTTGTATAAAATCCAAAAAAATAGAAGTAAATTTCATCTAAATTCACTCAAATTTAACTCGTCCAACAAAAAAACTTATCAAAATCCTAAAAAATCGAAGTTGATTTCAAATTACTTTATTACAATTTGACTAAAAATTTATATAAAATCAAAAAAAAATAGAAGTAAATTTCCTCTAAATTCACTCAAATTTAACTCCTCCAACAACCAAAATCATCAAAATCCAAAAAAATCGAAGTTGGTTTCAAATTCCGTTAATACAATTTGACTAAAAATTTATATGAAATAAAAAAAAAATAGAAGTAAATTTCATCTAAATTCACTCAAATTTAACTCCTCCAACAAAAAAACTTATCAAAATCCTAAAAAATCGAAGTTGATTTCAAATTACCTTATTACAATTAGACTAAAAATTTATATAAAATAAAAAAAAATAGAAGTAAATTTCATCTACATTCACTCAAATTTAACTCCTCCAACAAAAAAACTCATCAAAATCCAAAAAATCGAAGTTGGTATCAAACTACTTTATTACAATTTGACTAAAAATTTATATGAAATAAAAAAAAATAGAAGTAAATTTCATCTAAATTCAATCAAATTTAACTCCTCCAACCAAAAAACTCATCAAAATCCAAAAAAATTGAAGTTGGTTTCAAATTACTTTATTACAATTTGACTAAAAATTTATATAAAATCCAAAAAAATAGAAGTAAATTTCATCTACATTCACTCAAATTTAACTCCTCCAACAAAAAAACTCATCAAAATCCAAAAAATCGAAGTTGGTTTCAAATTACTTTATTACAATTTGACTAAAAATTTATATAAAAAAAAAAAATAGAAGTAAATTTCATCTAAATTCAATCAAATTTAACTCCTCCAACCAAAAAACTCATCAAAATCCAAAAAAATCGAAGTTGGTTTCAAATTACTTTATTACAATTTGACTAAAAATTTATATAAAATCCAAAAAAATAAAATTAAATTCCATCTAAATTCACTCAAATTTAACTCCTCCAACAAAAAAACTCATCAAAATTAAAAAAAATCGAAGATTGTTTCACATTACTTTATTACAATTGGACTAAAAATTTATATAAAATCCAAAAAAATAGAAGTAAATTTCATCTAAATTCACTCAAATTTAACTCCACCAACAAAAAAACTCATCAAAATCCAAAAAAATTGAAGTTGGTTTCAAATTACTTTATTACAATTTGACTAAAAATTTATATAAAATTAAAAAAAATAGAAGTAAATTTCATCTAAATTCAATCAAATTTAACTCCTCCAACCAAAAAACTTATCAAAATCCAAAAAAATCGAAGTTGGTTTCAAATTACTTTATTACAATTTGACTAAAAATTTATATAAAATCCAAAAAAATAAAATTAAATTCCATCTAAATTCACTCAAATTTAACTCCTCCAACAAAAAAACTCATCAAAATTAAAAAAAATCGAAGATTGTTTCACATTACTTTATTACAATTGGACTAAAAATTTGTATAAAATCCAAAAAAATAAAATTAAATTCCATCTAAATTCACTCAAATTTAACTCCTCCAACAAAAAAACTCATCAAAATTAAAAAAAATCGAAGTTGATTTCAAATTACTTTATTACAATTAGACTAAAAATTTATATAAAATAAAAAAAAATAGAAGTAAATTTCATCTACATTCACTCAAATTTAACTCCTCCAACAAAAAAACTCTTCAAAATCCAAAAAATCGAAGTTGGTTTCAAATTACTTTATTACAATTTGACTAAAAATTTATATAAAATAAAAAAAAATAGAAGTAAATTTCATCTAAATTCATTCAAATTTAACTCCTCCAACCAAAAAACTCATCAAAATCCAAAAAAATCGAAGTTGGTTTCAAATTACTTTATTACAATTTGACTAAAAATTTATATAAAATAAAAAAAAATAGAAGTAAATTTCATCTAAATTCATTCAAATTTAACTCCTCCAACCAAAAAACTCATCAAAATCCAAAAAAATCGAAGTTGGTTTCAAATTACTTTATTACAATTTGACTAAAAATTTATATAAAATTAAAAAAAATAGAAGTAAATTTCATCTAAATTCACTCAAATTTAACTCCTCCAACAACCAAAATCATCAAAATCCAAAAAAATCGAAGTTGGTTTCAAATTCCGTTAATACAATTTGACTAAAAATTTATATGAAATAAAAAAAAAATAGAAGTAAATTTCATCTAAATTCACTCAAATTTAACCACTCCAACAAAAAAACTCATCAAAATCCAAAAAAATCGAAGTTGGTTTAAAATTACTTTATTACAATTTGACTAAAAATTTATATAAAATCCAAAAAAATAGGTGTTAATTTCATCTAAATTTACTAAAATTTAACTCCTCCAACAACCAAAATCATCAAAATCCAAAAAAATCGAAGTTGGTTTCAAATTCCGTTAATACAATTAGACTAAAAATTTATATAAAATAAAAAAAAATAGAAGTAAATTTCATCTACATTCACTCAAATTTAACTCCTCCAACAAAAAAACTCATCAAAATCCAAAAAATCGAAGTTGGTTTCAAATTACTTTATTACAATTTGACTAAAAATTTATATAAAATAAAAAAAATAGAAGTAAATTTCATCTTAATTCAATCAAAATTAACTCCTCCAACCAAAAAACTCATCAAAATCCAAAAAAATCGAAGTTGGTTTCAAATTACTTTATTACAATTTGACTAAAAATTTATATAAAATCCAAAAAAATAAAATTAAATTCCAACTAAATTCACTCAAATTTAACTCCTCCAACAAAAAAACTCATCAAAATTAAAAAAAATGGAAGATTGTTTCACATTACTTTATTACAATTTGACTAAAAATTTATATAAAATCAAAAAAAATAGAAGTAAATTTCATCTAAATTCACTCAAATTTAACTCCTCCAACAAAAAAACTCATCAAAATTAAAAAAAATCGAAGATTGTTTCACATTACTTTATTACAATTGGACTAAAAATTTGTATAAAATCCAAAAAAATAGAAGTAAATTTCATCTAAATTCACTCAAATTTAACTCGTCCAACAAAAAAACTTATCAAAATCCTAAAAAATCGAAGTTGATTTCACATTACTTTATTACAATTGGACTAAAAATTTGTATAAAATCCAAAAAAATAGAAGTAAATTTCATCTAAATTCACTCAAATTTAACTCGTCCAACAAAAAAACTTATCAAAATCCTAAAAAATCGAAGTTGGTTTCAAATTCCGTTAATACAATTTGACTAAAAATTTATATGAAATAAAAAAAAATAGAAGTAAATTTCATCTAAATTCACTCAAATTTAACTCCTCCAACAAAAAAACTTATCAAAATCCTAAAAAATCGAAGTTGATTTCAAATTACCTTATTACAATTAGACTAAAAATTTATATAAAATAAAAAAAAATAGAAGTAAATTTCATCTACATTCACTCAAATTTAACTCCTCCAACAAAAAAACTCATCAAAATCCAAAAAATCGAAGTTGGTATCAAACTACTTTATTACAATTTGACTAAAAATTTATATGAAATAAAAAAAAATAGAAGTAAATTTCATCTAAATTCAATCAAATTTAACTCCTCCAACCAAAAAACTCATCAAAATCCAAAAAAATTGAAGTTGGTTTCAAATTACTTTATTACAATTTGACTAAAAATTTATATAAAATCCAAAAAAATAGAAGTAAATTTCATCTACATTCACTCAAATTTAACTCCTCCAACAAAAAAACTCATCAAAATCCAAAAAATCGAAGTTGGTTTCAAATTACTTTATTACAATTTGACTAAAAATTTATATAAAAAAAAAAAAATAGAAGTAAATTTCATCTAAATTCAATCAAATTTAACTCCTCCAACCAAAAAACTCATCAAAATCCAAAAAAATCGAAGTTGGTTTCAAATTACTTTATTACAATTTGACTAAAAATTTATATAAAATCCAAAAAAATAAAATTAAATTCCATCTAAATTCACTCAAATTTAACACCTCCAACAAAAAAACTCATCAAAATTAAAAAAAATCGAAGATTGTTTCACATTACTTTATTACAATTGGACTAAAAATTTGTATAAAATCCAAAAAAATAAAATTAAATTCCATCTAAATTCACTCAAATTTAACTCCTCCAACAAAAAAACTCATCAAAATTAAAAAAAATCGAAGATTGTTTCACATTACTTTATTACAATTGGACTAAAAATTTATATAAAATCCAAAAAAATAGAAGTAAATTTCATCTAAATTCACTCAAATTTAACTCCACCAACAAAAAAACTCATCAAAATCCAAAAAAATTGAAGTTGGTTTCAAATTACTTTATTACAATTTGACTAAAAATTTATATAAAATTAAAAAAAATAGAAGTAAATTTCATCTAAATTCAATCAAATTTAACTCCTCCAACCAAAAAACTCATCAAAATCCAAAAAAATCGAAGTTGGTTTCAAATTACTTTATTACAATTTGACTAAAAATTTATATAAAATCCAAAAGAATAAAATTAAATTCCATCTAAATTCACTCAAATTTTAACTCCTCCAACAAAAAAACTCATCAAAATTAAAAAAAATCGAAGATTGTTTCACATTACTTTATTACAATTGGACTAAAAATTTATATAAAATCCAAAAAAATAGAAGTAAATTTCATCTATATTCACTCAAATTTAACTCCACCAACAAAAAAACTCATCAAAATCCAAAAAAATCGAAGTTGGTTTCGAATTACTTTATTACAATTTGACTAAAAATTTATATAAAATCAAAAAAAAAATACAAGTAAATTTCATCTAAATTCACTCGAATTTAACTCCTCCAACAAAAAAACTCATCAAAATACATAAAAATAGAAATTGGTTTCAAATTACTTTATTACAATTTGACTAAAAATTTATATAAATAAAAAAAAATAGAAGTAAATTTCATCTAAATTCACTCAAATTTAACCACTCCAACAAAAAAACTCATCAAAATCCAAAAAAATCGAAGTTGGTTTAAAATTACTTTATTACAATTTGACTAAAAATTTATATAAAATCCAAAAAAATAGGTGTTAATTTCATCTAAATTTACTGAAATTTAACTCCTCCAACAACCAAAATCATCAAAATCCAAAAAAATCGAAGTTGGTTTCAAATTCCGTTAATACAATTAGACTAAAAATTTATATAAAATAAAAAAAAATAGAAGTAAATTTCATCTACATTCACTCAAATTTAACTCCTCCAACAAAAAAACTCATCAAAATCCAAAAAATCGCAGTTGGTTTCAAATTACTTTATTACAATTTGACTAAAAATTTATATAAAATAAAAAAAATAGAAGTAAATTTCATCTTAATTCAATCAAAATTAACTCCTCCAACCAAAAAACTCATCAAAATCCAAAAAAATCGAAGTTGGTTTCAAATTACTTTATTACAATTTGACTAAAAATTTATATAAAATCCAAAAAAATAAAATTAAATTCCATCTAAATTCACTCTAATTTAACTCCTCCAACAAAAAAACTCATCAAAATTAAAAAAAATCGAAGATTGTTTCACATTACTTTATTACAATTGGACTAAAAATTTATATAAAATCCAAAAAAATAGAAGTAAATTTCATCTACATTCACTCAAATTTAACTCCTCCAACAAAAAAACTCATCAAAATCCAAAAAATCGAAGTTGGTTTCAAATTACTTTATTACAATTTGACTAAAAATTTATATAAAATAAAAAAAATAGAAGTAAATTTCATCTAAATTCAATCAAATTTAACTCCTCCAACCAAAAAACTCATCAAAATTAAAAAAAATCGAAGATTGTTTCACATTACTTTATTACAATTGGACTAAAAATTTATATAAAATCCAAAAAAATAGAAGTAAATTTCATCTAAATTCACTCAAATTTAACTCCACCAACAAAAAAACTCATCAAAATCCAAAAAAATTGAAGTTGGTTTCAAATTACTTTATTACAATTTGACTAAAAATTTATATAAAATTAAAAAAAATAGAAGTAAATTTCATCTAAATTCAATCAAATTTAACTCCTCCAACCAAAAAACTTATCAAAATCCAAAAAAATCGAAGTTGGTTTCAAATTACTTTATTACAATTTGACTAAAAATTTATATAAAATCCAAAAAAATAAAATTAAATTCCATCTAAATTCACTCAAATTTAACTCCTCCAACAAAAAAACTCATCAAAATTAAAAAAAATCGAAGATTGTTTCACATTACTTTATTACAATTGGACTAAAAATTTGTATAAAATCCAAAAAAATAGAAGGAAATTTCATCTAAATTCACTCAAATTTAACACGTCCAACAAAAAAACTTATCAAAATCCTAAAAAATCGAAGTTGATTTCAAATTACTTTATTACAATTTGACTAAAAATTTATATAAAATCCAAAAAAAATAGAAGTAAATTTCATCTAAATTCACTCAAATTTAACTCCTCCAACAACCAAAATCATCAAAATCCAAAAAAATCGAAGTTGGTTTCAAATTCCGTTAATACAATTTGACTAAAAATTTATATGAAATAAAAAAAAAATAGAAGTAAATTTCATCTAAATTCACTCAAATTTAACTCCTCCAACAAAAAAACTTATCAAAATCCTAAAAAATCGAAGTTGATTTCAAATTACCTTATTACAATTAGACTAAAAATTTATATAAAATAAAAAAAAATAGAAGTAAATTTCATCTACATTCACTCAAATTTAACTCCTCCAACAAAAAAACTCATCAAAATCCAAAAAATCGAAGTTGGTATCAAACTACTTTATTACAATTTGACTAAAAATTTATATGAAATAAAAAAAAATAGAAGTAAATTTCATCTAAATTCAATCAAATTTAACTCCTCCAACCAAAAAACTCATCAAAATCCAAAAAAATTGAAGTTGGTTTCAAATTACTTTATTACAATTTGACTAAAAATTTATATAAAATCCAAAAAAATAGAAGTAAATTTCATCTACATTCACTCAAATTTAACTCCTCCAACAAAAAAACTCATCAAAATCCAAAAAATCGAAGTTGGTTTCAAATTACTTTATTACAATTTGACTAAAAATTTATATAAAAAAAAAAATAGAAGTAAATTTCATCTAAATTCAATCAAATTTAACTCCTCCAACCAAAAAACTCATCAAAATCCAAAAAAATCGAAGTTGGTTTCAAATTATTTTATTACAATTTGACTAAAAATTTATATAAAATCCAAAAAAATAAAATTAAATTCCATCTAAATTCACTCAAATTTAACTCCTCCAACAAAAAAACTCATCAAAATTAAAAAAAATCGAAGATTGTTTCACATTACTTTATTACAATTGGACTAAAAATTTATATAAAATCCAAAAAAATAGAAGTAAATTTCATCTAAATTCACTCAAATTTAACTCCACCAACAAAAAAACTCATCAAAATCCAAAAAAATTGAAGTTTGTTTCAAATTACTTTATTACAATTTGACTAAAAATTTATATAAAATTAAAAAAAATAGAAGTAAATTTCATCTAAATTCAATCAAATTTAACTCCTCCAACCAAAAAACTTATCAAAATCCAAAAAAATCGAAGTTGGTTTCAAATTACTTTATTACAATTTGACTAAAAATTTATATAAAATCCAAAAAAATAAAATTAAATTCCATCTAAATTCACTCAAATTTAACTCCTCCAACAAAAAAACTCATCAAAATTAAAAAAAATCGAAGATTGTTTCACATTACTTTATTACAATTGGACTAAAAATTTGTATAAAATCCAAAAAAATAGAAGTAAATTTCATCTAAATTCACTCAAATTTAACTCGTCCAACAAAAAAACATATCAAAATCCTAAAAAATCGAAGTTGATTTCAAATTACTTTATTACAATTTGACTAAAAATTTATATAAAATCAAAAAAAAATAGAAGTAAATTTCATCTAAATTCACTCAAATTTAACTCCTCCAACAACCAAAATCATCAAAATCCAAAAAAATCGAAGTTGGTTTCAAATTCCGTTAATACAATTTGACTAAAAATTTATATGAAATAAAAAAAAAATAGAAGTAAATTTCATCTAAATTCACTCAAATTTAACTCGTCCAACAAAAAAACTTATCAAAATCCTAAAAAATTGAAGTTGATTTCAAATTACTTTATTACAATTTAACTAAAAATTTATATAAAATCAAAAAAAAATAGAAGTAAATTTCATCTAAATTCACTCAAATTTAACTCCTCCAACAACCAAAATCATCAAAATCCAAAAAAATCGAAGTTGGTTTCAAATTCCGTTAATACAATTTGACTAAAAATTTATATGAAATAAAAAAAAAATAGAAGTAAATTTCATCTAAATTCACTCAAATTTAACTCCTCCAACAAAAAAACTTATCAAAATCCTAAAAAATCGAAGTTGATTTCAAATTACCTTATTACAATTAGACTAAAAATTTATATGAAATAAAAAAAAATAGAAGTAAATTTCATCTACATTCACTCAAATTTAACTCCTCCAACAAAAAAACTCATCAAAATCCAAAAAATCGAAGTTGGTTTCAAATTACTTTATTACAATTTGACTAAAAATTTATATGAAATAAAAAAAAATAGAAGTAAATTTCATCTAAATTCAATCAAATTTAACTCCTCCAACCAAAAAACTCATCAAAATCCAAAAAAATTGAAGTTGGTTTCAAATTACTTTATTACAATTTGACTAAAAATTTATATAAAATCCAAAAAAATAGAAGTAAATTTCATCTACATTCACTCAAATTTAACTCCTCCAACAAAAAAACTCATCAAAATCCAAAAAATCGAAGTTGGTTTCAAATTACTTTATTACAATTTGACTAAAAATTTATATAAAATAAAAAAAAATAGAAGTAAATTTCATCTACATTCACTCAAATTCTACTCCTCCAACAAAAAAACTCATCAAAATCCAAAAAAATCGAAGTTGGTTTCAAATTACTTTATTACAATTTGACTAAAAATTTATATAAAATCCAAAAAAATAGATGTAAATTTCATCTACATTCACTCAAATTTAACTCCTCCAACAAAAAAACTCATCAAAAACCAAAAAATCGAAGTTGGTTTCAAATTACTTTATTACAATTTGACTAAAAATTTATATAAAATAAAAAAAATAGAAGTAAATTTCATCTAAATTCAATCAAATTTAACTCCTCCAACCAAAAAACTCATCAAAATCCAAAAAAATCGAAGTTTGTTTCAAATTACTTTATTACAATTTTACTAAAAATTTATATAAAATTAAAAAAGATAGAAGTAAATTTCATCTAAATTCACTCAAATTTAACTCCACCAACAAAAAAACTCATCAAAATCCAAAAAAATTGAAGTTGGTTTCAAATTACTTTATTACAATTTGACTAAAAATTTATATAAAATTAAAAAAAATAGAAGTAAATTTCATCTAAATTCAATCAAATTTAACTCCTCCAACCAAAAAACTCATCAAAATCCAAAAAAATCGAAGTTGGTTTCAAATTACTTTATTACAATTTGACTAAAAATTTATATAAAATCCAAAAGAATAAAATTAAATTCCATCTAAATTCACTCAAATTTTAACTCCTCCAACAAAAAAACTCATCAAAATTAAAAAAATCGAAGATTGTTTCACATTACTTTATTACAATTGGACTAAAAATTTATATAAAATCCAAAAAAATAGAAGTAAATTTCATCTATATTCACTCAAATTTAACTCCACCAACAAAAAAACTCATCAAAATCCAAAAAAATCGAAGTTGGTTTCGAATTACTTTATTACAATTTGACTAAAAATTTATATAAAATCAAAAAAAAAATACAAGTAAATTTCATCTAAATTCACTCGAATTTAACTCCTCCAACAAAAAAACTCATCAAAATACATAAAAATAGAAATTGGTTTCAAATTACTTTATTACAATTTGACTAAAAATTTATATAAAATCCAAAAAAATAGGTGTTAATTTCATCTAAATTTACTGAAATGTAACTCCTCCAACAACCAAAATCATCAAAATCCAAAAAAATCGAAGTTGGTTTCAAATTCCGTTAATACAATTAGACTAAAAATTTATATAAAATAAAAAAAAATAGAAGTAAATTTCATCTACATTCACTCAAATTTAACTCCTCCAACAAAAAAACTGATCAAAATCCAAAAAATCGCAGTTGGTTTCAAATTACTTTATTACAATTTGACTAAAAATTTATATAAAATAAAAAAAATAGAAGTAAATTTCATCTTAATTCAATCAAAATTAACTCCTCCAACCAAAAAACTCATCAAAATCCAAAAAAATCGAAGTTGGTTTCAAATTACTTTATTACAATTTGACTAAAAATTTATATAAAATCCAAAAAAATAAAATTAAATTCCATCTAAATTCACTCTAATTTAACTCCTCCAACAAAAAAACTCATCAAAATTAAAAAAAATCGAAGATTGTTTCACATTACTTTATTACAATTGGACTAAAAATTTGTATAAAATCCAAAAAAATAAAATTAAATTCCATCTAAATTCACTCAAATTTAACTCCTCCAACAAAAAAACTCATCAAAATTAAAAAAAATCGAAGATTGTTTCACATTACTTTATTACAATTGGACTAAAAATTTATATAAAATCCAAAAAAATAGAAGTAAATTTCATCTAAATTCACTCAAATTTAACTCCACCAACAAAAAAACTCATCAAAATCCAAAAAAATTGAAGTTGGTTTCAAATTACTTTATTACAATTTGACTAAAAATTTATATAAAATTAAAAAAAATAGAAGTAAATTTCATCTAAATTCAATCAAATTTAACTCCTCCAACCAAAAAACTCATCAAAATCCAAAAAAATCGAAGTTGGTTTCAAATTACTTTATTACAATTTGACTAAAAATTTATATAAAATCCAAAAGAATAAAATTAAATTCCATCTAAATTCACTCAAATTTTAACTCCTCCAACAAAAAAACTCATCAAAATTAAAAAAAATCGAAGATTGTTTCACATTACTTTATTACAATTGGACTAAAAATTTATATAAAATCCAAAAAAATAGAAGTAAATTTCATCTATATTCACTCAAATTTAACTCCACCAACAAAAAAACTCATCAAAATCCAAAAAAATCGAAGTTGGTTTCGAATTACTTTATTACAATTTGACTAAAAATTTATATAAAATCAAAAAAAAAATACAAGTAAATTTCATCTAAATTCACTCGAATTTAACTCCTCCAACAAAAAAACTCATCAAAATACATAAAAATAGAAATTGGTTTCAAATTACTTTATTACAATTTGACTAAAAATTTATATAAATAAAAAAAAATAGAAGTAAATTTCATCTAAATTCACTCAAATTTAACCACTCCAACAAAAAAACTCATCAAAATCCAAAAAAATCGAAGTTGGTTTAAAATTACTTTATTACAATTTGACTAAAAATTTATATAAAATCCAAAAAAATAGGTGTTAATTTCATCTAAATTTACTGAAATTTAACTCCTCCAACAACCAAAATCATCAAAATCCAAAAAAATCGAAGTTGGTTTCAAATTCCGTTAATACAATTAGACTAAAAATTTATATAAAATAAAAAAAAATAGAAGTAAATTTCATCTACATTCACTCAAATTTAACTCCTCCAACAAAAAAACTCATCAAAATCCAAAAAATCGCAGTTGGTTTCAAATTACTTTATTACAATTTGACTAAAAATTTATATAAAATAAAAAAAATAGAAGTAAATTTCATCTTAATTCAATCAAAATTAACTCCTCCAACCAAAAAACTCATCAAAATCCAAAAAAATCGAAGTTGGTTTCAAATTACTTTATTACAATTTGACTAAAAATTTATATAAAATAAAAAAAATAGAAGTAAATTTCATCTAAATTCAATCAAATTTAACTCCTCCAACCAAAAAACTCATCAAAATTAAAAAAAATCGAAGATTGTTTCACATTACTTTATTACAATTGGACTAAAAATTTATATAAAATCCAAAAAAATAGAAGTAAATTTCATCTAAATTCACTCAAATTTAACTCCACCAACAAAAAAACTCATCAAAATCCAAAAAAATTGAAGTTGGTTTCAAATTACTTTATTACAATTTGACTAAAAATTTATATAAAATTAAAAAAAATAGAAGTAAATTTCATCTAAATTCAATCAAATTTAACTCCTCCAACCAAAAAACTTATCAAAATCCAAAAAAATCGAAGTTGGTTTCAAATTACTTTATTACAATTTGACTAAAAATTTATATAAAATCCAAAAAAATAAAATTAAATTCCATCTAAATTCACTCAAATTTAACTCCTCCAACAAAAAAACTCATCAAAATTAAAAAAAATCGAAGATTGTTTCACATTACTTTATTACAATTGGACTAAAAATTTGTATAAAATCCAAAAAAATAGAAGGAAATTTCATCTAAATTCACTCAAATTTAACACGTCCAACAAAAAAACTTATCAAAATCCTAAAAAATCGAAGTTGATTTCAAATTACTTTATTACAATTTGACTAAAAATTTATATAAAATCCAAAAAAAATAGAAGTAAATTTCATCTAAATTCACTCAAATTTAACTCCTCCAACAACCAAAATCATCAAAATCCAAAAAAATCGAAGTTGGTTTCAAATTCCGTTAATACAATTTGACTAAAAATTTATATGAAATAAAAAAAAAATAGAAGTAAATTTCATCTAAATTCACTCAAATTTAACTCCTCCAACAAAAAAACTTATCAAAATCCTAAAAAATCGAAGTTGATTTCAAATTACCTTATTACAATTAGACTAAAAATTTATATAAAATAAAAAAAAATAGAAGTAAATTTCATCTACATTCACTCAAATTTAACTCCTCCAACAAAAAAACTCATCAAAATCCAAAAAATCGAAGTTGGTATCAAACTACTTTATTACAATTTGACTAAAAATTTATATGAAATAAAAAAAAATAGAAGTAAATTTCATCTAAATTCAATCAAATTTAACTCCTCCAACCAAAAAACTCATCAAAATCCAAAAAAATTGAAGTTGGTTTCAAATTACTTTATTACAATTTGACTAAAAATTTATATAAAATCCAAAAAAATAGAAGTAAATTTCATCTACATTCACTCAAATTTAACTCCTCCAACAAAAAAACTCATCAAAATCCAAAAAATCGAAGTTGGTTTCAAATTACTTTATTACAATTTGACTAAAAATTTATATAAAAAAAAAAATAGAAGTAAATTTCATCTAAATTCAATCAAATTTAACTCCTCCAACCAAAAAACTCATCAAAATCCAAAAAAATCGAAGTTGGTTTCAAATTATTTTATTACAATTTGACTAAAAATTTATATAAAATCCAAAAAAATAAAATTAAATTCCATCTAAATTCACTCAAATTTAACTCCTCCAACAAAAAAACTCATCAAAATTAAAAAAAATCGAAGATTGTTTCACATTACTTTATTACAATTGGACTAAAAATTTATATAAAATCCAAAAAAATAGAAGTAAATTTCATCTAAATTCACTCAAATTTAACTCCACCAACAAAAAAACTCATCAAAATCCAAAAAAATTGAAGTTTGTTTCAAATTACTTTATTACAATTTGACTAAAAATTTATATAAAATTAAAAAAAATAGAAGTAAATTTCATCTAAATTCAATCAAATTTAACTCCTCCAACCAAAAAACTTATCAAAATCCAAAAAAATCGAAGTTGGTTTCAAATTACTTTATTACAATTTGACTAAAAATTTATATAAAATCCAAAAAAATAAAATTAAATTCCATCTAAATTCACTCAAATTTAACTCCTCCAACAAAAAAACTCATCAAAATTAAAAAAAATCGAAGATTGTTTCACATTACTTTATTACAATTGGACTAAAAATTTGTATAAAATCCAAAAAAATAGAAGTAAATTTCATCTAAATTCACTCAAATTTAACTCGTCCAACAAAAAAACATATCAAAATCCTAAAAAATCGAAGTTGATTTCAAATTACTTTATTACAATTTGACTAAAAATTTATATAAAATCAAAAAAAAATAGAAGTAAATTTCATCTAAATTCACTCAAATTTAACTCCTCCAACAACCAAAATCATCAAAATCCAAAAAAATCGAAGTTGGTTTCAAATTCCGTTAATACAATTTGACTAAAAATTTATATGAAATAAAAAAAAAATAGAAGTAAATTTCATCTAAATTCACTCAAATTTAACTCGTCCAACAAAAAAACTTATCAAAATCCTAAAAAATTGAAGTTGATTTCAAATTACTTTATTACAATTTAACTAAAAATTTATATAAAATCAAAAAAAAATAGAAGTAAATTTCATCTAAATTCACTCAAATTTAACTCCTCCAACAACCAAAATCATCAAAATCCAAAAAAATCGAAGTTGGTTTCAAATTCCGTTAATACAATTTGACTAAAAATTTATATGAAATAAAAAAAAAATAGAAGTAAATTTCATCTAAATTCACTCAAATTTAACTCCTCCAACAAAAAAACTTATCAAAATCCTAAAAAATCGAAGTTGATTTCAAATTACCTTATTACAATTAGACTAAAAATTTATATAAAATAAAAAAAAATAGAAGTAAATTTCATCTACATTCACTCAAATTTAACTCCTCCAACAAAAAAACTCATCAAAATCCAAAAAATCGAAGTTGGTTTCAAATTACTTTATTACAATTTGACTAAAAATTTATATGAAATAAAAAAAAATAGAAGTAAATTTCATCTAAATTCAATCAAATTTAACTCCTCCAACCAAAAAACTCATCAAAATCCAAAAAAATTGAAGTTGGTTTCAAATTACTTTATTACAATTTGACTAAAAATTTATATAAAATCCAAAAAAATAGAAGTAAATTTCATCTACATTCACTCAAATTTAACTCCTCCAACAAAAAAACTCATCAAAATCCAAAAAATCGAAGTTGGTTTCAAATTACTTTATTACAATTTGACTAAAAATTTATATAAAATAAAAAAAAATAGAAGTAAATTTCATCTACATTCACTCAAATTCTACTCCTCCAACAAAAAAACTCATCAAAATCCAAAAAAATCGAAGTTGGTTTCAAATTACTTTATTACAATTTGACTAAAAATTTATATAAAATCCAAAAAAATAGAAGTAAATTTCATCTACATTCACTCAAATTTAACTCCTCCAACAAAAAAACTCATCAAAAACCAAAAAATCGAAGTTGGTTTCAAATTACTTTATTACAATTTGACTAAAAATTTATATAAAATAAAAAAAATAGAAGTAAATTTCATCTAAATTCAATCAAATTTAACTCCTCCAACCAAAAAACTCATCAAAATCCAAAAAAATCGAAGTTTGTTTCAAATTACTTTATTACAATTTTACTAAAAATTTATATAAAATTAAAAAAGATAGAAGTAAATTTCATCTAAATTCACTCAAATTTAACTCCACCAACAAAAAAACTCATCAAAATCCAAAAAAATTGAAGTTGGTTTCAAATTACTTTATTACAATTTGACTAAAAATTTATATAAAATTAAAAAAAATAGAAGTAAATTTCATCTAAATTCAATCAAATTTAACTCCTCCAACCAAAAAACTCATCAAAATCCAAAAAAATCGAAGTTGGTTTCAAATTACTTTATTACAATTTGACTAAAAATTTATATAAAATCCAAAAGAATAAAATTAAATTCCATCTAAATTCACTCAAATTTTAACTCCTCCAACAAAAAAACTCATCAAAATTAAAAAAATCGAAGATTGTTTCACATTACTTTATTACAATTGGACTAAAAATTTATATAAAATCCAAAAAAATAGAAGTAAATTTCATCTATATTCACTCAAATTTAACTCCACCAACAAAAAAACTCATCAAAATCCAAAAAAATCGAAGTTGGTTTCGAATTACTTTATTACAATTTGACTAAAAATTTATATAAAATCAAAAAAAAAATACAAGTAAATTTCATCTAAATTCACTCGAATTTAACTCCTCCAACAAAAAAACTCATCAAAATACATAAAAATAGAAATTGGTTTCAAATTACTTTATTACAATTTGACTAAAAATTTATATAAAATCCAAAAAAATAGGTGTTAATTTCATCTAAATTTACTGAAATGTAACTCCTCCAACAACCAAAATCATCAAAATCCAAAAAAATCGAAGTTGGTTTCAAATTCCGTTAATACAATTAGACTAAAAATTTATATAAAATAAAAAAAAATAGAAGTAAATTTCATCTACATTCACTCAAATTTAACTCCTCCAACAAAAAAACTGATCAAAATCCAAAAAATCGCAGTTGGTTTCAAATTACTTTATTACAATTTGACTAAAAATTTATATAAAATAAAAAAAATAGAAGTAAATTTCATCTTAATTCAATCAAAATTAACTCCTCCAACCAAAAAACTCATCAAAATCCAAAAAAATCGAAGTTGGTTTCAAATTACTTTATTACAATTTGACTAAAAATTTATATAAAATCCAAAAAAATAAAATTAAATTCCATCTAAATTCACTCTAATTTAACTCCTCCAACAAAAAAACTCATCAAAATTAAAAAAAATCGAAGATTGTTTCACATTACTTTATTACAATTGGACTAAAAATTTATATAAAATCCAAAAAAATAGAAGTAAATTTCATCTACATTCACTCAAATTTAACTCCTCCAACAAAAAAACTCATCAAAATCCAAAAAATCGAAGTTGGTTTCAAATTACTTTATTACAATTTGACTAAAAATTTATATAAAATAAAAAAAATAGAAGTAAATTTCATCTAAATTCAATCAAATTTAACTCCTCCAACCAAAAAACTCATCAAAATCCAAAAAAATCGAAGTTGGTTTCAAATTACTTTATTACAATTTGACTAAAAATTTATATAAAATCCAAAAAAATAAAATTAAATTCCATCTAAATTCACTCAAATTTAACTCCTCCAACAAAAAAACTCATCAAAATTAAAAAAAATCGAAGATTGTTTCACATTACTTTATTACAATTGGACTAAAAATTTATATAAAATCCAAAAAAATAGAAGTAAATTTCATCTACATTCACTCAAATTTAACTCCTCCAACAAAAAAACTGATCAAAATCCAAAAAATCGCAGTTGGTTTCAAATTACTTTATTACAATTTGACTAAAAATTTATATAAAATAAAAAAAATAGAAGTAAATTTCATCTTAATTCAATCAAAATTAACTCCTCCAACCAAAAAACTCATCAAAATCCAAAAAAATCGAAGTTGGTTTCAAATTACTTTATTACAATTTGACTAAAAATTTATATAAAATCCAAAAAAATAAAATTAAATTCCATCTAAATTCACTCTAATTTAACTCCTCCAACAAAAAAACTCATCAAAATTAAAAAAAATCGAAGATTGTTTCACATTACTTTATTACAATTGGACTAAAAATTTATATAAAATCCAAAAAAATAGAAGTAAATTTCATCTACATTCACTCAAATTTAACTCCTCCAACAAAAAAACTCATCAAAATCCAAAAAATCGAAGTTGGTTTCAAATTACTTTATTACAATTTGACTAAAAATTTATATAAAATAAAAAAAATAGAAGTAAATTTCATCTAAATTCAATCAAATTTAACTCCTCCAACCAAAAAACTCATCAAAATCCAAAAAAATCGAAGTTGGTTTCAAATTACTTTATTACAATTTGACTAAAAATTTATATAAAATCCAAAAAAATAAAATTAAATTCCATCTAAATTCACTCAAATTTAACTCCTCCAACAAAAAAACTCATCAAAATTAAAAAAAATCGAAGATTGTTTCACATTACTTTATTACAATTGGACTAAAAATTTATATAAAATCCAAAAAAATAGAAGTAAATTTCATCTAAATTCACTCAAATTTAACTCCACCAACAAAAAAACTCATCAAAATCCAAAAAAATTGAAGTTGGTTTCAAATTACTTTATTACAATTTGACTAAAAATTTATATAAAATTAAAAAAAATAGAAGTAAATTTCATCTAAATTCAATCAAATTTAACTCCTCCAACCAAAAAACTTATCAAAATCCAAAAAAATCGAAGTTGGTTTCAAATTACTTTATTACAATTTGACTAAAAATTTATATAAAATCCAAAAAAATAAAATTAAATTCCATCTAAATTCACTCAAATTTAACTCCTCCAACAAAAAAACTCATCAAAATTAAAAAAAATCCAAGATTGTTTCACATTACTTTATTACAATTGGACTAAAAATTTGTATAAAATCCAAAAAAATAGAAGTAAATTTCATCTAAATTCACTCAAATTTAACTCGTCCAACAAAAAAACTTATCAAAATCCTAAAAAATCGAAGTTGATTTCAAATTACTTTATTACAATTTGACTAAAAATTTATATAAAATCAAAAAAAAATAGAAGTAAATTTCATCTAAATTCACTCAAATTTAACTCCTCCAACAACCAAAATCATCAAAATCCAAAAAAATCGAAGTTGGTTTCAAATTCCGTTAATACAATTTGACTAAAAATTTATATGAAATAAAAAAAAAATAGAAGTAAATTTCATCTAAATTCACTCAAATTTAACTCCTCCAACAAAAAAACTTATCAAAATCCTAAAAAATCGAAGTTGATTTCAAATTACCTTATTACAATTAGACTAAAAATTTATATAAAATAAAAAAAAATAGAAGTAAATTTCATCTACATTCACTCAAATTTAACTCCTCCAACAAAAAAACTCATCAAAATCCAAAAAATCGAAGTTGGTATCAAACTACTTTATTACAATTTGACTAAAAATTTATATGAAATAAAAAAAAATAGAAGTAAATTTCATCTAAATTCAATCAAATTTAACTCCTCCAACCAAAAAACTCATCAAAATCCAAAAAAATTGAAGTTGGTTTCAAATTACTTTATTACAATTTGACTAAAAATTTATATAAAATCCAAAAAAATAGAAGTAAATTTCATCTACATTCACTCAAATTTAACTCCTCCAACAAAAAAACTCATCAAAATCCAAAAAATCGAAGTTGGTTTCAAATTACTTTATTACAATTTGACTAAAAATTTATATAAAAAAAAAATATAAGTAAATTTCATCTAAATTCAATCAAATTTAACTCCTCCAACCAAAAAACTCATCAAAATCCAAAAAAATCGAAGTTGGTTTCAAATTACTTTATTACAATTTGACTAAAAATTTATATAAAATCCAAAAAAATAAAATTAAATTCCATCTAAATTCACTCAAATTTAACTCCTCCAACAAAAAAACTCATCAAAATTAAAAAAAATCGAAGATTGTTTCACATTACTTTATTACAATTGGACTAAAAATTTATATAAAATCCAAAAAAATAGAAATAAATTTCATCTAAATTCACTCAAATTTAACTCCACCAACAAAAAAACTCATCAAAATCCAAAAAAATTGAAGTTGGTTTCAAATTACTTTATTACAATTTGACTAAAAATTTATATAAAATTAAAAAAAATAGAAGTAAATTTCATCTAAATTCAATCAAATTTAACTCCTCCAACCAAAAAACTTATCAAAATCCAAAAAAATCGAAGTTGGTTTCAAATTACTTTATTACAATTTGACTAAAAATTTATATAAAATCCAAAAAAATAAAATTAAATTCCATCTAAATTCACTCAAATTTAACTCCTCCAACAAAAAAACTCATCAAAATTAAAAAAAATCGAAGATTGTTTCACATTACTTTATTACAATTGGACTAAAAATTTGTATAAAATCCAAAAAAATAGAAGTAAATTTCATCTAAATTCACTCAAATTTAACTCGTCCAACAAAAAAACTTATCAAAATCCTAAAAAATCGAAGTTGATTTCAAATTACTTTATTACAATTTGACTAAAAATTTATATAAAATCAAAAAAAAATAGAAGTAAATTTCATCTAAATTCACTCAAATTTAACTCCTCCAACAACCAAAATCATCAAAATCCAAAAAAATCGAAGTTGGTTTCAAATTCCGTTAATACAATTTGACTAAAAATTTATATGAAATAAAAAAAAAAATAGAAGTAAATTTCATCTAAATTCACTCAAATTTAACTCGTCCAACAAAAAAACTTATCAAAATCCTAAAAAATTGAAGTTGATTTCAAATTACTTTATTACAATTTGACTAAAAATTTATATAAAATCAAAAAAAAATAGAAGTAAATTTCATCTAAATTCACTCAAATTTAACTCCTCCAACACCCAAAATCATCAAAATCCAAAAAAATCGAAGTTGGTTTCAAATTCCGTTAATACAATTTGACTAAAAATTTATATGAAATAAAAAAAAATAGAAGTAAATTTCATCTAAATTCACTCAAATTTAACTCTTCCAACAAAAAAACTTATCAAAATCCTAAAAAATCGAAGTTGATTTCAAATTACCTTATTACAATTAGACTAAAAATTTATATAAAATAAAAAAAAATAGAAGTAAATTTCATCTACATTCACTCAAATTTAACTCCTCCAACAAAAAAACTCATCAAAATCCAAAAAATCGAAGTTGGTTTCAAATTACTTTATTACAATTTGACTAAAAATTTATATGAAATAAAAAAAAATAGAAGTAAATTTCATCTAAATTCAATCAAATTTAACTCCTCCAACCAAAAAACTCATCAAAATCCAAAAAAATTGAATTTGGTTTCAAATTACTTTATTACAATTTGACTAAAAATTTATATAAAATCCAAAAAAATAGAAGTAAATTTCATCTACATTCACTCAAATTTAACTCCTCCAACAAAAAAACTCATCAAAATCCAAAAAATCGAAGTTGGTTTCAAATTACTTTATTACAATTTGACTAAAAATTTATATAAAATAAAAAAAAATAGAAGTAAATTTCATCTAAATTCAATCAAATTTAACTCCTCCAACCAAAAAACTCATCAAAATCCAAAAAAATCGAAGTTGGTTTCAAATTACTTTATTACAATTTGACTAAAAATTTATATAAAATCCAAAAAAATAGAAGTAAATTTCATCTAAATTCACTCAAATTTAACTCCACCAACAAAAAACTCATCAAAATCCAAAAAAATCGAAGTTGATTTCGAATTACTTTATTACAATTTGACTAAAAATTTATATAAAATCAAAAAAAAAATACAAGTAAATTTCATCTAAATTCACTCGAATTTAACTCCTCCAACAAAAAAACTCATCAAAATCCAAAAAATCGAAGTTGGTTTCAAATTACTTTATTACAATTTGACTAAAAATTTATATAAAATAAAAAAAAATAGAAGTAAATTTCATCTAAATTCAATCAAATTTAACTCCTCCAACAAAAAAACTCATCAAAATCCAAAAAAATCGAAGTTGGTTTCAAATTACTTTATTACAATTTGACTAAAAATTTATATAAAATCCACAAAAAAATAGGTGTTAATTTCATCTAAATTCACTCAAATTTAACTCCTCCAACAACCAAAATCATCAAAATCCAAAAAAATCGAAGTTGGTTTCAAATTCCGTTAATACAATTTGACTAAAAAATTATATAAAATAAAAAAAATAGAAGTAAATTTCATCTAAATTCACTCAAATTTAACTCCTCCAACAAAAAAACTCTTCAAAATCCAAAAAAATCGAAGTTGGTTTAAAATTACTTTATTACAATTTGACTAAAAATTTATATAAAATCCAAAAAATAGGTGTTAATTTCATCTAAATTTACTGACATTTAACTCCTCCACCAACCAAATTAATCAAAATCCAAAAAAATCGAAGTTGGTATCAAATTACTTTATTACAATTTGACTAAAAATTTATATAAAATTAAAAAAAATAGAAGTAAATTTCATCTAAATTCACTCAAATTTAACTCGTCCAACAAAAAAACTTATCAAAATCCTAAAAAATCGAAGTTGATTTCAAATTACTTTATTACAATTTGACTAAAAATTTATATAAAATCAAAAAAAAATAGAAGTAAATTTCATCTAAATTCACTCAAATTTAACTCCTCCAACAACCAAAATCATCAAAATCCAAAAAAATCGAAGTTGGTTTCAAATTCCGTTAATACAATTTGACTAAAAATTTATATGAAATAAAAAAAAAAATAGAAGTAAATTTCATCTAAATTCACTCAAATTTAACTCGTCCAACAAAAAAACTTATCAAAATCCTAAAAAATTGAAGTTGATTTCAAATTACTTTATTACAATTTGACTAAAAATTTATATAAAATCAAAAAAAAATAGAAGTAAATTTCATCTAAATTCACTCAAATTTAACTCCTCCAACACCCAAAATCATCAAAATCCAAAAAAATCGAAGTTGGTTTCAAATTCCGTTAATACAATTTGACTAAAAATTTATATGAAATAAAAAAAAATAGAAGTAAATTTCATCTAAATTCACTCAAATTTAACTCCTCCAACAAAAAAACTTATCAAAATCCTAAAAAATCGAAGTTGATTTCAAATTACCTTATTACAATTAGACTAAAAATTTATATAAAATAAAAAAAAATAGAAGTAAATTTCATCTACATTCACTCAAATTTAACTCCTCCAACAAAAAAACTCATCAAAATCCAAAAAATCGAAGTTGGTTTCAAATTACTTTATTACAATTTGACTAAAAATTTATATGAAATAAAAAAAAATAGAAGTAAATTTCATCTAAATTCAATCAAATTTAACTCCTCCAACCAAAAAACTCATCAAAATCCAAAAAAATTGAATTTGGTTTCAAATTACTTTATTACAATTTGACTAAAAATTTATATAAAATCCAAAAAAATAGAAGTAAATTTCATCTACATTCACTCAAATTTAACTCCTCCAACAAAAAAACTCATCAAAATGCAAAAAATCGAAGTTGGTATCAAACTACTTTATTACAATTTGACTAAAAATTTATATGAAATAAAAAAAAATAGAAGTAAATTTCATCTAAATTCAATCAAATTTAACTCCTCCAACCAAAAAACTCATCAAAATCCAAAAAAATTGAAGTTGGTTTCAAATTACTTTATTACAATTTGACTAAAAATTTATATAAAATCCAAAAAAATAGAAGTAAATTTCATCTACATTCACTCAAATTTAACTCCTCCAACAAAAAAACTCATCAAAATCCAAAAAATCGAAGTTGGTTTCGAATTACTTTATTACAATTTGACTAAAAATTTATATAAAAAAAAAAATAGAAGTAAATTTCATCTAAATTCAATCAAATTTAACTCCTCCAACCAAAAAACTCATCAAAATCCAAAAAAATCGAAGTTGGTTTCAAATTATTTTATTACAATTTGACTAAAAATTTATATAAAATCCAAAAAAATAAAATTAAATTCCATCTAAATTCACTCAAATTTAACTCCTCCAACAAAAAAACTCATCAAAATTAAAAAAAATCGAAGATTGTTTCACATTACTTTATTACAATTGGACTAAAAATTTATATAAAATCCAAAAAAATAGAAGTAAATTTCATCTAAATTCACTCAAATTTAACTCCACCAACAAAAAAACTCATCAAAATCCAAAAAAATTGAAGTTTGTTTCAAATTACTTTATTACAATTTGACTAAAAATTTATATAAAATTAAAAAAAATAGAAGTAAATTTCATCTAAATTCAATCAAATTTAACTCCTCCAACCAAAAAACTTATCAAAATCCAAAAAAATCGAAGTTGGTTTCAAATTACTTTATTACAATTTGACTAAAAATTTATATAAAATCCAAAAAAATAAAATTAAATTCCATCTAAATTCACTCAAATTTAACTCCTCCAACAAAAAAACTCATCAAAATTAAAAAAAATCGAAGATTGTTTCACATTACTTTATTACAATTGGACTAAAAATTTGTATAAAATCCAAAAAAATAGAAGTAAATTTCATCTAAATTCACTCAAATTTAACTCGTCCAACAAAAAAACATATCAAAATCCTAAAAAATCGAAGTTGATTTCAAATTACTTTATTACAATTTGACTAAAAATTTATATAAAATCAAAAAAAAATAGAAGTAAATTTCATCTAAATTCACTCAAATTTAACTCCTCCAACAACCAAAATCATCAAAATCCAAAAAAATCGAAGTTGGTTTCAAATTCCGTTAATACAATTTGACTAAAAATTTATATGAAATAAAAAAAAAATAGAAGTAAATTTCATCTAAATTCACTCAAATTTAACTCGTCCAACAAAAAAACTTATCAAAATCCTAAAAAATTGAAGTTGATTTCAAATTACTTTATTACAATTTAACTAAAAATTTATATAAAATCAAAAAAAAATAGAAGTAAATTTCATCTAAATTCACTCAAATTTAACTCCTCCAACAACCAAAATCATCAAAATCCAAAAAAATCGAAGTTGGTTTCAAATTCCGTTAATACAATTTGACTAAAAATTTATATGAAATAAAAAAAAAATAGAAGTAAATTTCATCTAAATTCACTCAAATTTAACTCCTCCAACAAAAAAACTTATCAAAATCCTAAAAAATCGAAGTTGATTTCAAATTACCTTATTACAATTAGACTAAAAATTTATATAAAATAAAAAAAAATAGAAGTAAATTTCATCTACATTCACTCAAATTTAACTCCTCCAACAAAAAAACTCATCAAAATCCAAAAAATCGAAGTTGGTTTCAAATTACTTTATTACAATTTGACTAAAAATTTATATGAAATAAAAAAAAATAGAAGTAAATTTCATCTAAATTCAATCAAATTTAACTCCTCCAACCAAAAAACTCATCAAAATCCAAAAAAATTGAAGTTGGTTTCAAATTACTTTATTACAATTTGACTAAAAATTTATATAAAATCCAAAAAAATAGAAGTAAATTTCATCTACATTCACTCAAATTTAACTCCTCCAACAAAAAAACTCATCAAAATCCAAAAAATCGAAGTTGGTTTCAAATTACTTTATTACAATTTGACTAAAAATTTATATAAAATAAAAAAAAATAGAAGTAAATTTCATCTACATTCACTCAAATTCTACTCCTCCAACAAAAAAACTCATCAAAATCCAAAAAAATCGAAGTTGGTTTCAAATTACTTTATTACAATTTGACTAAAAATTTATATAAAATCCAAAAAAATAGAAGTAAATTTCATCTACATTCACTCAAATTTAACTCCTCCAACAAAAAAACTCATCAAAAACCAAAAAATCGAAGTTGGTTTCAAATTACTTTATTACAATTTGACTAAAAATTTATATAAAATAAAAAAAATAGAAGTAAATTTCATCTAAATTCAATCAAATTTAACTCCTCCAACCAAAAAACTCATCAAAATCCAAAAAAATCGAAGTTTGTTTCAAATTACTTTATTACAATTTTACTAAAAATTTATATAAAATTAAAAAAGATAGAAGTAAATTTCATCTAAATTCACTCAAATTTAACTCCACCAACAAAAAAACTCATCAAAATCCAAAAAAATTGAAGTTGGTTTCAAATTACTTTATTACAATTTGACTAAAAATTTATATAAAATTAAAAAAAATAGAAGTAAATTTCATCTAAATTCAATCAAATTTAACTCCTCCAACCAAAAAACTCATCAAAATCCAAAAAAATCGAAGTTGGTTTCAAATTACTTTATTACAATTTGACTAAAAATTTATATAAAATCCAAAAGAATAAAATTAAATTCCATCTAAATTCACTCAAATTTTAACTCCTCCAACAAAAAAACTCATCAAAATTAAAAAAATCGAAGATTGTTTCACATTACTTTATTACAATTGGACTAAAAATTTATATAAAATCCAAAAAAATAGAAGTAAATTTCATCTATATTCACTCAAATTTAACTCCACCAACAAAAAAACTCATCAAAATCCAAAAAAATCGAAGTTGGTTTCGAATTACTTTATTACAATTTGACTAAAAATTTATATAAAATCAAAAAAAAAATACAAGTAAATTTCATCTAAATTCACTCGAATTTAACTCCTCCAACAAAAAAACTCATCAAAATACATAAAAATAGAAATTGGTTTCAAATTACTTTATTACAATTTGACTAAAAATTTATATAAAATCCAAAAAAATAGGTGTTAATTTCATCTAAATTTACTGAAATGTAACTCCTCCAACAACCAAAATCATCAAAATCCAAAAAAATCGAAGTTGGTTTCAAATTCCGTTAATACAATTAGACTAAAAATTTATATAAAATAAAAAAAAATAGAAGTAAATTTCATCTACATTCACTCAAATTTAACTCCTCCAACAAAAAAACTGATCAAAATCCAAAAAATCGCAGTTGGTTTCAAATTACTTTATTACAATTTGACTAAAAATTTATATAAAATAAAAAAAATAGAAGTAAATTTCATCTTAATTCAATCAAAATTAACTCCTCCAACCAAAAAACTCATCAAAATCCAAAAAAATCGAAGTTGGTTTCAAATTACTTTATTACAATTTGACTAAAAATTTATATAAAATCCAAAAAAATAAAATTAAATTCCATCTAAATTCACTCTAATTTAACTCCTCCAACAAAAAAACTCATCAAAATTAAAAAAAATCGAAGATTGTTTCACATTACTTTATTACAATTGGACTAAAAATTTATATAAAATCCAAAAAAATAGAAGTAAATTTCATCTACATTCACTCAAATTTAACTCCTCCAACAAAAAAACTCATCAAAATCCAAAAAATCGAAGTTGGTTTCAAATTACTTTATTACAATTTGACTAAAAATTTATATAAAATAAAAAAAATAGAAGTAAATTTCATCTAAATTCAATCAAATTTAACTCCTCCAACCAAAAAACTCATCAAAATCCAAAAAAATCGAAGTTGGTTTCAAATTACTTTATTACAATTTGACTAAAAATTTATATAAAATCCAAAAAAATAAAATTAAATTCCATCTAAATTCACTCAAATTTAACTCCTCCAACAAAAAAACTCATCAAAATTAAAAAAAATCGAAGATTGTTTCACATTACTTTATTACAATTGGACTAAAAATTTATATAAAATCCAAAAAAATAGAAGTAAATTTCATCTACATTCACTCAAATTTAACTCCTCCAACAAAAAAACTGATCAAAATCCAAAAAATCGCAGTTGGTTTCAAATTACTTTATTACAATTTGACTAAAAATTTATATAAAATAAAAAAAATAGAAGTAAATTTCATCTTAATTCAATCAAAATTAACTCCTCCAACCAAAAAACTCATCAAAATCCAAAAAAATCGAAGTTGGTTTCAAATTACTTTATTACAATTTGACTAAAAATTTATATAAAATCCAAAAAAATAAAATTAAATTCCATCTAAATTCACTCTAATTTAACTCCTCCAACAAAAAAACTCATCAAAATTAAAAAAAATCGAAGATTGTTTCACATTACTTTATTACAATTGGACTAAAAATTTATATAAAATCCAAAAAAATAGAAGTAAATTTCATCTACATTCACTCAAATTTAACTCCTCCAACAAAAAAACTCATCAAAATCCAAAAAATCGAAGTTGGTTTCAAATTACTTTATTACAATTTGACTAAAAATTTATATAAAATAAAAAAAATAGAAGTAAATTTCATCTAAATTCAATCAAATTTAACTCCTCCAACCAAAAAACTCATCAAAATCCAAAAAAATCGAAGTTGGTTTCAAATTACTTTATTACAATTTGACTAAAAATTTATATAAAATCCAAAAAAATAAAATTAAATTCCATCTAAATTCACTCAAATTTAACTCCTCCAACAAAAAAACTCATCAAAATTAAAAAAAATCGAAGATTGTTTCACATTACTTTATTACAATTGGACTAAAAATTTATATAAAATCCAAAAAATAGAAGTAAATTTCATCTAAATTCACTCAAATTTAACTCCACCAACAAAAAAACTCATCAAAATCCAAAAAAATTGAAGTTGGTTTCAAATTACTTTATTACAATTTGACTAAAAATTTATATAAAATTAAAAAAAATAGAAGTAAATTTCATCTAAATTCAATCAAATTTAACTCCTCCAACCAAAAAACTTATCAAAATCCAAAAAAATCGAAGTTGGTTTCAAATTACTTTATTACAATTTGACTAAAAATTTATATAAAATCCAAAAAAATAAAATTAAATTCCATCTAAATTCACTCAAATTTAACTCCTCCAACAAAAAAACTCATCAAAATTAAAAAAAATCCAAGATTGTTTCACATTACTTTATTACAATTGGACTAAAAATTTGTATAAAATCCAAAAAAATAGAAGTAAATTTCATCTAAATTCACTCAAATTTAACTCGTCCAACAAAAAAACTTATCAAAATCCTAAAAAATCGAAGTTGATTTCAAATTACTTTATTACAATTTGACTAAAAATTTATATAAAATCAAAAAAAAATAGAAGTAAATTTCATCTAAATTCACTCAAATTTAACTCCTCCAACAACCAAAATCATCAAAATCCAAAAAAATCGAAGTTGGTTTCAAATTCCGTTAATACAATTTGACTAAAAATTTATATGAAATAAAAAAAAAATAGAAGTAAATTTCATCTAAATTCACTCAAATTTAACTCCTCCAACAAAAAAACTTATCAAAATCCTAAAAAATCGAAGTTGATTTCAAATTACCTTATTACAATTAGACTAAAAATTTATATAAAATAAAAAAAAATAGAAGTAAATTTCATCTACATACACTCAAATTTAACTCCTCCAACAAAAAAACTCATCAAAATCCAAAAAATCGAAGTTGGTATCAAACTACTTTATTACAATTTGACTAAAAATTTATATGAAATAAAAAAAAATAGAAGTAAATTTCATCTAAATTCAATCAAATTTAACTCCTCCAACCAAAAAACTCATCAAAATCCAAAAAAATTGAAGTTGGTTTCAAATTACTTTATTACAATTTGACTAAAAATTTATATAAAATCCAAAAAAATAGAAGTAAATTTCATCTACATTCACTCAAATTTAACTCCTCCAACAAAAAAACTCATCAAAATCCAAAAAATCGAAGTTGGTTTCAAATTACTTTATTACAATTTGACTAAAAATTTATATAAAAAAAAAATATAAGTAAATTTCATCTAAATTCAATCAAATTTAACTCCTCCAACCAAAAAACTCATCAAAATCCAAAAAAATCGAAGTTGGTTTCAAATTACTTTATTACAATTTGACTAAAAATTTATATAAAATCCAAAAAAATAAAATTAAATTCCATCTAAATTCACTCAAATTTAACTCCTCCAACAAAAAAACTCATCAAAATTAAAAAAAATCGAAGATTGTTTCACATTACTTTATTACAATTGGACTAAAAATTTATATAAAATCCAAAAAAATAGAAATAAATTTCATCTAAATTCACTCAAATTTAACTCCACCAACAAAAAAACTCATCAAAATCCAAAAAAATTGAAGTTGGTTTCAAATTACTTTATTACAATTTGACTAAAAATTTATATAAAATTAAAAAAAATAGAAGTAAATTTCATCTAAATTCAATCAAATTTAACTCCTCCAACCAAAAAACTTATCAAAATCCAAAAAAATCGAAGTTGGTTTCAAATTACTTTATTACAATTTGACTAAAAATTTATATAAAATCCAAAAAAATAAAATTAAATTCCATCTAAATTCACTCAAATTTAACTCCTCCAACAAAAAAACTCATCAAAATTAAAAAAAATCGAAGATTGTTTCACATTACTTTATTACAATTGGACTAAAAATTTGTATAAAATCCAAAAAAATAGAAGTAAATTTCATCTAAATTCACTCAAATTTAACTCGTCCAACAAAAAAACTTATCAAAATCCTAAAAAATCGAAGTTGATTTCAAATTACTTTATTACAATTTGACTAAAAATTTATATAAAATCAAAAAAAAATAGAAGTAAATTTCATCTAAATTCACTCAAATTTAACTCCTCCAACAACCAAAATCATCAAAATCCAAAAAAATCGAAGTTGGTTTCAAATTCCGTTAATACAATTTGACTAAAAATTTATATGAAATAAAAAAAAAAATAGAAGTAAATTTCATCTAAATTCACTCAAATTTAACTCGTCCAACAAAAAAACTTATCAAAATCCTAAAAAATTGAAGTTGATTTCAAATTACTTTATTACAATTTGACTAAAAATTTATATAAAATCAAAAAAAAATAGAAGTAAATTTCATCTAAATTCACTCAAATTTAACTCCTCCAACACCCAAAATCATCAAAATCCAAAAAAATCGAAGTTGGTTTCAAATTCCGTTAATACAATTTGACTAAAAATTTATATGAAATAAAAAAAAATAGAAGTAAATTTCATCTAAATTCACTCAAATTTAACTCCTCCAACAAAAAAACTTATCAAAATCCTAAAAAATCGAAGTTGATTTCAAATTACCTTATTACAATTAGACTAAAAATTTATATAAAATAAAAAAAAATAGAAGTAAATTTCATCTACATTCACTCAAATTTAACTCCTCCAACAAAAAAACTCATCAAAATCCAAAAAATCGAAGTTGGTTTCAAATTACTTTATTACAATTTGACTAAAAATTTATATGAAATAAAAAAAAATAGAAGTAAATTTCATCTAAATTCAATCAAATTTAACTCCTCCAACCAAAAAACTCATCAAAATCCAAAAAAATTGAATTTGGTTTCAAATTACTTTATTACAATTTGACTAAAAATTTATATAAAATCCAAAAAAATAGAAGTAAATTTCATCTACATTCACTCAAATTTAACTCCTCCAACAAAAAAACTCATCAAAATCCAAAAAATCGAAGTTGGTTTCAAATTACTTTATTACAATTTGACTAAAAATTTATATAAAATAAAAAAAAATAGAAGTAAATTTCATCTAAATTCAATCAAATTTAACTCCTCCAACCAAAAAACTCATCAAAATCCAAAAAAATCGAAGTTGGTTTCAAATTACTTTATTACAATTTGACTAAAAATTTATATAAAATCCAAAAAAATAGAAGTAAATTTCATCTAAATTCACTCAAATTTAACTCCACCAACAAAAAACTCATCAAAATCCAAAAAAATCGAAGTTGATTTCGAATTACTTTATTACAATTTGACTAAAAATTTATATAAAATCAAAAAAAAAATACAAGTAAATTTCATCTAAATTCACTCGAATTTAACTCCTCCAACAAAAAAACTCATCAAAATCCAAAAAATCGAAGTTGGTTTCAAATTACTTTATTACAATTTGACTAAAAATTTATATAAAATAAAAAAAAATAGAAGTAAATTTCATCTAAATTCAATCAAATTTAACTCCTCCAACAAAAAAACTCATCAAAATCCAAAAAAATCGAAGTTGGTTTCAAATTACTTTATTACAATTTGACTAAAAATTTATATAAAATCCACAAAAAAATAGGTGTTAATTTCATCTAAATTCACTCAAATTTAACTCCTCCAACAACCAAAATCATCAAAATCCAAAAAAATCGAAGTTGGTTTCAAATTCCGTTAATACAATTTGACTAAAAAATTATATAAAATAAAAAAAATAGAAGTAAATTTCATCTAAATTCACTCAAATTTAACTCCTCCAACAAAAAAACTCTTCAAAATCCAAAAAAATCGAAGTTGGTTTAAAATTACTTTATTACAATTTGACTAAAAATTTATATAAAATCCAAAAAATAGGTGTTAATTTCATCTAAATTTACTGACATTTAACTCCTCCACCAACCAAATTAATCAAAATCCAAAAAAATCGAAGTTGGTATCAAATTACTTTATTACAATTTGACTAAAAATTTATATAAAATTAAAAAAAATAGAAGTAAATTTCATCTAAATTCACTCAAATTTAACTCGTCCAACAAAAAAACTTATCAAAATCCTAAAAAATCGAAGTTGATTTCAAATTACTTTATTACAATTTGACTAAAAATTTATATAAAATCAAAAAAAAATAGAAGTAAATTTCATCTAAATTCACTCAAATTTAACTCCTCCAACAACCAAAATCATCAAAATCCAAAAAAATCGAAGTTGGTTTCAAATTCCGTTAATACAATTTGACTAAAAATTTATATGAAATAAAAAAAAAAATAGAAGTAAATTTCATCTAAATTCACTCAAATTTAACTCGTCCAACAAAAAAACTTATCAAAATCCTAAAAAATTGAAGTTGATTTCAAATTACTTTATTACAATTTGACTAAAAATTTATATAAAATCAAAAAAAAATAGAAGTAAATTTCATCTAAATTCACTCAAATTTAACTCCTCCAACACCCAAAATCATCAAAATCCAAAAAAATCGAAGTTGGTTTCAAATTCCGTTAATACAATTTGACTAAAAATTTATATGAAATAAAAAAAAATAGAAGTAAATTTCATCTAAATTCACTCAAATTTAACTCCTCCAACAAAAAAACTTATCAAAATCCTAAAAAATCGAAGTTGATTTCAAATTACCTTATTACAATTAGACTAAAAATTTATATAAAATAAAAAAAAATAGAAGTAAATTTCATCTACATTCACTCAAATTTAACTCCTCCAACAAAAAAACTCATCAAAATCCAAAAAATCGAAGTTGGTTTCAAATTACTTTATTACAATTTGACTAAAAATTTATATGAAATAAAAAAAAATAGAAGTAAATTTCATCTAAATTCAATCAAATTTAACTCCTCCAACCAAAAAACTCATCAAAATCCAAAAAAATTGAATTTGGTTTCAAATTACTTTATTACAATTTGACTAAAAATTTATATAAAATCCAAAAAAATAGAAGTAAATTTCATCTACATTCACTCAAATTTAACTCCTCCAACAAAAAAACTCATCAAAATCCAAAAAATCGAAGTTGGTTTCAAATTACTTTATTACAATTTGACTAAAAATTTATATAAAATAAAAAAAAATAGAAGTAAATTTCATCTAAATTCAATCAAATTTAACTCCTCCAACCAAAAAACTCATCAAAATCCAAAAAAATCGAAGTTGGTTTCAAATTACTTTATTACAATTTGACTAAAAATTTATATAAAATCCAAAAAAATAGAAGTAAATTTCATCTAAATTCACTCAAATTTAACTCCACCAACAAAAAACTCATCAAAATCCAAAAAAATCGAAGTTGATTTCGAATTACTTTATTACAATTTGACTAAAAATTTATATAAAATCAAAAAAAAAATACAAGTAAATTTCATCTAAATTCACTCGAATTTAACTCCTCCAACAAAAAAACTCATCAAAATCCAAAAAATCGAAGTTGGTTTCAAATTACTTTATTACAATTTGACTAAAAATTTATATAAAATAAAAAAAAATAGAAGTAAATTTCATCTAAATTCAATCAAATTTAACTCCTCCAACAAAAAAACTCATCAAAATCCAAAAAAATCGAAGTTGGTTTCAAATTACTTTATTACAATTTGACTAAAAATTTATATAAAATCCACAAAAAAATAGGTGTTAATTTCATCTAAATTCACTCAAATTTAACTCCTCCAACAACCAAAATCATCAAAATCCAAAAAAATCGAAGTTGGTTTCAAATTCCGTTAATACAATTTGACTAAAAAATTATATAAAATAAAAAAAATAGAAGTAAATTTCATCTAAATTCACTCAAATTTAACTCCTCCAACAAAAAAACTCTTCAAAATCCAAAAAAATCGAAGTTGGTTTAAAATTACTTTATTACAATTTGACTAAAAATTTATATAAAATCCAAAAAATAGGTGTTAATTTCATCTAAATTTACTGACATTTAACTCCTCCACCAACCAAATTAATCAAAATCCAAAAAAATCGAAGTTGGTATCAAATTACTTTATTACAATTTGACTAAAAATTTATATAAAATTAAAAAAAATAGAAGTAAATTTCATCTAAATTCACTCAAATTTAACTCGTCCAACAAAAAAACTTATCAAAATCCTAAAAAATCGAAGTTGATTTCAAATTACTTTATTACAATTTGACTAAAAATTTATATAAAATCAAAAAAAAATAGAAGTAAATTTCATCTAAATTCACTCAAATTTAACTCCTCCAACAACCAAAATCATCAAAATCCAAAAAAATCGAAGTTGGTTTCAAATTCCGTTAATACAATTTGACTAAAAATTTATATGAAATAAAAAAAAAAATAGAAGTAAATTTCATCTAAATTCACTCAAATTTAACTCGTCCAACAAAAAAACTTATCAAAATCCTAAAAAATTGAAGTTGATTTCAAATTACTTTATTACAATTTGACTAAAAATTTATATAAAATCAAAAAAAAATAGAAGTAAATTTCATCTAAATTCACTCAAATTTAACTCCTCCAACAACCAAAATCATCAAAATCCAAAAAAATCGAAGTTGGTTTCAAATTCCGTTAATACAATTTGACTAAAAATTTATATGAAATAAAAAAAAATAGAAGTAAATTTCATCTAAATTCACTCAAATTTAACTCCTCCAACAAAAAAACTTATCAAAATCCTAAAAAATCGAAGTTGATTTCAAATTACCTTATTACAATTAGACTAAAAATTTATATAAAATAAAAAAAAATAGAAGTAAATTTCATCTACATTCACTCAAATTTAACTCCTCCAACAAAAAAACTCATCAAAATCAAAAAAATCGAAGTTGGTTTCAAATTACTTTATTACAATTTGACTAAAAATTTATATGAAATAAAAAAAAATAGAAGTAAATTTCATCTAAATTCAATCAAATTTAACTCCTCCAACCAAAAAACTCATCAAAATCCAAAAAAATTGAATTTGGTTTCAAATTACTTTATTACAATTTGACTAAAAATTTATATAAAATCCAAAAAAATAGAAGTAAATTTCATCTACATTCACTCAAATTTAACTCCTCCAACAAAAAAACTCATCAAAATCCAAAAAATCGAAGTTGGTTTCAAATTACTTTATTACAATTTGACTAAAAATTTATATAAAATAAAAAAAAATAGAAGTAAATTTCATCTAAATTCAATCAAATTTAACTCCTCCAACCAAAAAACTCATCAAAATCCAAAAAAATCGAAGTTGGTTTCAAATTACTTTATTACAATTTGACTAAAAATTTATATAAAATCCAAAAAAATAGAAGTAAATTTCATCTAAATTCACTCAAATTTAACTCCACCAACAAAAAACTCATCAAAATCCAAAAAAATCGAAGTTGATTTCGAATTACTTTATTACAATTTGACTAAAAATTTATATAAAATCAAAAAAAAAATACAAGTAAATTTCATCTAAATTCACTCGAATTTAACTCCTCCAACAAAAAAACTCATCAAAATCCAAAAAATCGAAGTTGGTTTCAAATTACTTTATTACAATTTGACTAAAATTTATATAAAATAAAAAAAAATAGAAGTAAATTTCATCTAAATTCAATCAAATTTAACTCCTCCAACCAAAAAACTCATCAAAATCCAAAAAAATCGAAGTTGGTTTCAAATTACTTTATTACAATTTGACTAAAAATTTATATAAATAAAAAAAAATAGTAGTAAATTTCATCTAAATTCACTCAAATTTAACTCCTCCAACAAAAAAACTCATCAAAATCCAAAAAAATCGAAGTTGGTTTCAAATTACTTTATTACAATTTGACTAAAAATTTATATAAAATCCACAAAAAAATAGGTGTTAATTTCATCTAAATTCACTCAAATTTAACTCCTCCAACAACCAAAATCATCAAAATCCAAAAAAATCGAAGTTGGTTTCAAATTCCGTTAATACAATTTGACTAAAAAATTATATAAAATAAAAAAAATAGAAGTAAATTTCATCTAAATTCACTCAAATTTAACTCCTCCAACAAAAAAACTCTTCAAAATCCAAAAAAATCGAAGTTGGTTTAAAATTAGTTTATTACAATTTGACTAAAAATTTATATAAAATCCAAAAAATAGGTGTTAATTTCATCTAAATTTACTGACATTTAACTCCTCCACCAACCAAATTAATCAAAATCCAAAAAAATCGAAGTTGGTATCAAATTACTTTATTACAATTTGACTAAAAATTTATATAAATAAAAAAAAATAGAAGTAAATTTCATCTAAATTCACTCAAATTTAACCACTCCAACAAAAAAACTCATCAAAATCCAAAAAAATCGAAGTTGGTTTAAAATTACTTTATTACAATTTGACTAAAAATTTATATAAAATCCAAAAAAATAGGTGTTAATTTCATCTAAATTTACTCAAATTTAACTCCTACAACAACCAAAATCATCAAAATCCAAAAAAATCGAAGTTGGTTTCAAATTCCGTTAATACAACTAGACTAAAAATTTATATAAAATAAAAAAAAATAGAAGTAAATTTCATCTACATTCACTCAAATTTAACTCCTCCAACAAAAAAACTCATCAAAATCCAAAAAATCGCAGTTGGTTTCAAATTACTTTATTACAATTTGACTAAAAATTTATATAAAATAAAAAAAAATAGAAGTAAATTTCATCTAAATTCACTCAAATTTAACTCCTCAAACCAAAAAACTTATCAAAATCCTAAAAAATTGAAGTTGATTTCAAATTACTTTATTACAATTAGACTAAAAATTTATATAAAATAAAAAAAAATAGAGGTAAATTTCATCTACATTCACTCAAATTTAACTCCTCCAACAAAAAAACTCATCAAAATCCAAAAAATCGAAGTTGGTTTCAAATTACTTTATTACAATTTGACTAAAAATTTATATAAAATAAAAAAAATAGAAGTAAATTTCATCTAAATTCACTCAAATTTAACTCCTCCAACCAAAAAACTTATCAAAATCCTAAAAAATCGAAGTTGATTTCAAATTACTTTATTACAATTAGACTAAAAATTTATATAAAATAAAAAAAAATAGAAGTAAATTTCATCTACATTCACTCAAATTTAACTCCTCCAACAAAAAAACTCATCAAAATCCAAAAAATCGAAGTTGGTTTCAAATTACTTTATTACAATTTGACTAAAAATTTATATAAAATAAAAAAAAATAGAAGTAAATTTCTTCTAAATTCATTCAAATTTAACTCCTCCAACCAAAAAACTCATCAAAATCCAAAAAAATCGAAGTTGGTTTCAAATTACTTTATTACAATTTGACTAAAAATTTATATAAAATTAAAAAAAATAGAAGTAAATTTCATCTAAATTCACTCAAATTTAACTCCACCAACAAAAAAACTCATCAAAATCCAAAAAAATCGAAGATTGTTTCACATTACTTTATTACAATTTGACTAAAAATTTATATATAATCCAAAAAAAATAGAAGTAAATTTCATCTACATTCACTCAAATTTAACTCCTCCAACAAAAAAACTCATCAAAATCCAAAAAATCGAAGTTGGTTTCAAATTACTTTATTACAATTTGACTAAAAATTTATATAAAATAAAAAAAATAGAAGTAAATTTCATCTAAATTCAATCAAATTTAACTCCTCCAACCAAAAAACTCATCAAAATTAAAAAAAATCGAAGATTGTTTCACATTACTTTATTACAATTGGACTAAAAATTTATATAAAATCCAAAAAAATAGAAGTAAATTTCATCTAAATTCACTCAAATTTAACTCCTCCAACAAAAAAACTCATCAAAATTAAAAAAAATCGAAGATTGTTTCAAATTACTTTATTACAATTTGACTAAAAATTTATATAAAAAAAAAAAAATAGTAGTAAATTTCATCTAAATTCATTCAAATTTAACTCCTCCAACAAAAAAACTCATCAAAATCCAAAAAAATCGAAGTTGGTTTCAAATTACTTTATTACAATTTGACTAAAAATTTATATAAAATCCAAAAAAAAATAGGTGTTAATTTCATCTAAATTTACTCAAATTTAACTCCTACAACAACCAAAATCATCAAAATCCAAGAAAATCGAAGTTGGTTTCAAATTCCGTTAATACAATTTGACTAAAAATTTATATAAAATCAAAAAAAAAATACAAGTAAATTTCATCTAAATTCACTCAAATTTAACTCCTCCAACAACCAAAATCATCAAAATCCAAAAAAATCGAAGTTGGTTTCAAATTCCGTTAATACAATTTGACTAAAAATTTATATGAAATAAAAAAAAATAGAAGTAAATTTCATCTAAATTCACTCAAATTTAACCACTCCAACAAAAAAACTCATCAAAATCCAAAAAAATCGAAGTTGGTTTAAAATTACTTTATTACAATTTGTTTAAAAATTTATATAAAATCCAAAAAAATAGGTGTTAATTTCATCTAAATTTACTGAAATTTAACTCCTCCAACAACCAAACTCATCAAAATCCAAAAAAATCGAAGTTGGATTCAAATTACTTTATTACAATTTGACTAAAAATTTATATAAAATCCAAAAAAATAAAATTAAATTCCATCTAAATTCACTCAAATTTAACTCCTCCAACAAAAAAACTCATCAAAATCCAAAAAAATCGAAGTTGGTTTCAAATTACTTTATTACAATTTGACTAAAAATTTATATAAAATCCAAAAAAATAGAAGTAAATTTCATCTACATTCACTCAAATTTAACTCCTCCAACAAAAAAACTCATCAAAATCCAAAAAATCGAAGTTGGTTTCAAATTACTTTATTACAATTTGACTAAAAATTTATATAAAATAAAAAAAAATAGAAGTAAATTTCATCTAAATTCACTCAAATTTAACTCCTCCAACATAAAAACTCATCAAAATCCAAAAAAATCGAAGTTGGTTTCTAATTACTTTATTACAATTTGACTAAAAATTTATATAAAATCAAAAAAAAAATAGGTGTTAATTTCATCTAAATTTACTCAAATTTAACTCCTACAACAACCAAAATCATCAAAATCCAAAAAAATCGAAGTTGGTTTCAAATTCCGTTAATACAATTTGACTAAAAATTTATATAAAATCAAAAAAAAAATAGAAGTAAATTTCATCTAAATTCACTCAAATTTAACTCCTCCAACAACCAAAATCATCAAAATCCAAAAAAATCGAAGTTGGTTTCAAATTCCGTTAATACAATTTGACTAAAAATTTATATAAAATAAAAAAAATAGAAGTAAATTTCATCTAAATTCACTCAAATTTAACTCCTCCAACAAAAAAACTCTTCAAAATCAAAAAAAATCGAAGTTGGTTTAAAATTACTTTATTACAATTTGACTAAAAATTTATATAAAATCCAAAAAAATAGGTGTAAATTTCATCTAAATTTACTGACATTTAACTCCTCCACCAACCAAATTAATCAAAATCTAAAAAAATCGAAGTTGGTTTCAAATTACTTTATTACAATTTGACTAAAAATTTATATAAAATTAATAAAGATAGAAGTAAATTTCATCTAAATTCACTCAAATTTAACTCCACCAACACAAAAACTCATCAAAATCCAAAAAAATTGAAGTTGGTTTCAAATTACTTTATTACAATTTGACTAAAAATTTATATAAAATTAAAAAAAATAGAAGTAAATTTCATCTAAATTCAATCAAATTTAACTCCTCCAACCAAAAAACACATCAAAATCCAAAAAAATCGAAGTTGGTTTCAAATTACTTTATTACAATTTGACTAAAAATTTATATAAAATCCAAAAAAATAAAATTAAATTCCATCTAAATTCACTCAAATTTTAACTCCTCCAACAAAAAAACTCATCAAAATTAAAAAAAATCGAAGATTGTTTCACATTACTTTATTACAATTGGACTAAAAATTTATATAAAATCCAAACAAATAGAAGTAAATTTCATCTATATTCACTCAAATTTAACTCCACCAACAAAAAAACTCATCAAAATCCAAAAAAATCGAAGTTGGTTTCGAATTACTTTATTACAATTTGACTAAAAATTTATATAAAATCAAAAAAAAAATTACTTTATTACAATTTGACTAAAAATTTATATAAATAAAAAAAAATAGAAGTAAATTTCATCTAAATTCACTCAAGTTTAACCACTCCAACAAAAAAACTCATCAAAATCCAAAAAAATCGATGTTGGTTTAAAATTACTTTATTACAATTTGACTAAAAATTTATATAAAATCCAAAAAAATAGGTGTTAATTTCATCTAAATTTACTCAAATTTAACTCCTACAACAACCAAAATCATCAAAATCCAAAAAAATCGAAGTTGGTTTCAAATTCCGTTAATACAACTAGACTAAAAATTTATATAAAATAAAAAAAAAATAGAAGTAAATTTCATCTACATTCACTCAAATTTAACTCCTCCAACAAAAAAACTCATCAAAATCCAAAAAATCGCAGTTGGTTTCAAATTACTTTATTACAATTTGACTAAAAATTTATATAAAATAAAAAAAAATAGAAGTAAATTTCATCTAAATTCACTCAAATTTAACTCCTCCAACCAAAAAACTTATCAAAATCCTAAAAAATCGAAGTTGATTTCAAATTACTTTATTACAATTAGACTAAAAATTTATATAAAATAAAAAAAAATAGAAGTAAATTTCATCTACATTCACTCAAATTAACTCCTCCAACAAAAAAACTCATCAAAATCCAAAAAATCGAAGTTGGTTTCAAATTACTTTATTACAATTTGACTAAAAATTTATATAAAATAAAAAAAATAGAAGTAAATTTCATTTAAATTCACTCAAATTTAACTCCTCCAACAAAAAAACTCATCAAAATTAAAAAAAATCGAAGATTGTTTCACATTACTTTATTACAATTTGACTAAAAATTTATATAAAATCCAAAAAAATAGAAGTAAATTTCATCTACATTCACTCAAATTTAACTCCTCCAACAAAAAAACTCATCAAAATCCAAAAAATCGAAGTTGGTTTCAAATTACTTTATTACAATTTGACTAAAAATTTATATAAAATAAAAAAAATAGAAGTAAATTTCATCTAAATTCAATCAAATTTAACTCCTCCAACCAAAAAACTCATCAAAATTAAAAAAAATCGAAGATTGTTTCACATTACTTTATTACAATTGGACTAAAAATTTATATAAAATCCAAAAAAATAGAAGTAAATTTCATCTAAATTCACTCAAATTTAACTCCACCAACAAAAAAACTCATCAAAATCCAAAAAAATTGAAGTTGGTTTCAAATTACTTTATTACAATTTGACTAAAAATTTATATAAAATTAAAAAAAATAGAAGTAAATTTCATCTAAATTCAATCAAATTTAACTCCTCCAACCAAAAAACTTATCAAAATCCAAAAAAATCGAAGTTGGTTTCAAATTACTTTATTACAATTTGACTAAAAATTTATATAAAATCCAAAAAAATAAAATTAAATTCCATCTAAATTCACTCAAATTTAACTCCTCCAACAAAAAAACTCATCAAAATTAAAAAAAATCGAAGATTGTTTCACATTACTTTATTACAATTGGACTAAAAATTTGTATAAAATCCAAAAAAATAGAAGTAAATTTCATCTAAATTCACTCAAATTTAACTCGTCCAACAAAAAACTTATCAAAATCCTAAAAAATCGAAGTTGATTTCAAATTACTTTATTACAATTTGACTAAAAATTTATATAAAATCAAAAAAAAATAGAAGTAAATTTCATCTAAATTCACTCAAATTTAACTCCTCCAACAACCAAAATCATCAAAATCCAAAAAAATCGAAGTTGGTTTCAAATTCCGTTAATACAATTTGACTAAAAATTTATATGAAATAAAAAAAAAATAGAAGTAAATTTCATCTAAATTCACTCAAATTTAACTCCTCCAACAAAAAAACTTATCAAAATCCTAAAAAATCGAAGTTGATTTCAAATTACCTTATTACAATTAGACTAAAAATTTATATAAAATCCAAAAAAATAGAAGTAAATTTCATCTACATTCACTCAAATTTAACTCCTCCAACAAAAAAACTCATCAAAATCCAAAAAATCGAAGTTGGTTTCAAATTACTTTATTACAATTTGACTAAAAATTTATATAAAATAAAAAAAAATAGAAGTAAATTTCATCTAAATTCACTCAAATTTAACTCCTCCAACAAAAAAACTCATCAAAATCCAAAAAAATCGAAGTTGGTTTCAAATTACTTTATTACAATTTGACTAAAAATTTATATAAAATCCAAAAAAATAGAAGTAAATTTCATCTACATTCACTCAAATTTAACTCCTCCAACAAAAAAACTCATCAAAATCCAAAAAATCGAAGTTGGTTTCAAATTACTTTATTACAATTTGACTAAAAATTTATATAAAAAAAAAAAATAGAAGTAAATTTCATCTAAATTCAATCAAATTTAACTCCTCCAACCAAAAAACTCATCAAAATCCAAAAAAATTGAAGTTGGTTTCAAATTACTTTATTACAATTTGACTAAAAATTTATATAAAATCCAAAAAAATAGAAGTAAATTTCATCTACATTCACTCAAATTTAACTCCTCCAACAAAAAAACTCATCAAAATCCAAAAAATCGAAGTTGGTTTCAAATTACTTTATTACAATTTGACTAAAAATTTATATAAAAAAAAAAAATAGAAGTAAATTTCATCTAAATTCAATCAAATTTAACTCCTCCAACCAAAAAACTCATCAAAATCCAAAAAAATCGAAGTTGGTTTCAAATTACTTTATTACAATTTGACTAAAAATTTATATAAAATCCAAAAAAATAAAATTAAATTCCATCTAAATTCACTCAAATTTAACTCCTCCAACAAAAAAACTCATCAAAATTAAAAAAAATCGAAGATTGTTTCACATTACTTTATTACAATTGGACTAAAAATTTATATAAAATCCAAAAAAATAGAAGTAAATTTCATCTAAATTCACTCAAATTTAACTCCACCAACAAAAAAACTCATCAAAATCCAAAAAAATTGAAGTTGGTTTCAAATTACTTTATTACAATTTGACTAAAAATTTATATAAAATTAAAAAAAATAGAAGTAAATTTCATCTAAATTCAATCAAATTTAACTCCTCCAACCAAAAAACTTATCAAAATCCAAAAAAATCGAAGTTGGTTTCAAATTACTTTATTACAATTTGACTAAAAATTTATATAAAATCCAAAAAAATAGGTGTAAATTTCATCTAAATTTACTGACATTTAACTCCTCCACCTACCAAATTAATCAAAATCCAAAAAAATCGAAGTTGGTTTCAAATTACTTTATTACAATTTGACTAAAAATTTATATAAAATTAATAAAGATAGAAGTAAATTTCATCTAAATTCACTCAAATTTAACTCCACCAACACAAAAACTCATCAAAATCCAAAAAAATTGAAGTTGGTTTCAAATTACTTTATTACAATTTGACTAAAAATTTATATAAAATTTCAAAAATAGAAGTAAATTTCATCTAAATTCAATCAAATTTAACTCCTCCAACCAAAAAACACATCAAAATCCAAAAAAATCGAAGTTGGTTTCAAATTACTTTATTACAATTTGACTAAAAATTTATATAAAATCCAAAAAAATAAAATTAAATTCCATCTAAATTCACTCAAATTTTAACTCCTCCAACAAAAAAACTCATCAAAATTAAAAAAAATCGAAGATTGTTTCACATTACTTTATTACAATTGGACTAAAAATTTATATAAAATCCAAAAAAATAGAAGTAAATTTCATCTATATTCACTCAAATTTAACTCCACCAACAAAAAAACTCATCAAAATCCAAAAAAATCGAAGTTGGTTTCGAATTACTTTATTACAATTTGACTAAAAATTTATATAAAATCAAAAAAAAAATACAAGTAAATTTCATCTAAATTCACTCGAATTTAACTCCTCCAACAAAAAAACTCATCAAAATACATAAAAATAGAAATTGGTTTCAAATTACTTTATTACAATTTGACTAAAAATTTATATAAATAAAAAAAAATAGAAGTAAATTTCATCTAAATTCACTCAAGTTTAACCACTCCAACAAAAAAACTCATCAAAATCCAAAAAATCGATGTTGGTTTAAAATTACTTTATTACAATTTGACTAAAAATTTATATAAAATCCAAAAAAATAGGTGTTAATTTCATCTAAATTTACTCAAATTTAACTCCTACAACAACCAAAATCATCAAAATCCAAAAAAATCGAAGTTGGTTTCAAATTCCGTTAATACAACTAGACTAAAAATTTATATAAAATAAAAAAAAATAGAAGTAAATTTCATCTACATTCACTCAAATTTAACTCCTCCAACAAAAAAACTCATCAAAATCCAAAAAATCGCAGTTGGTTTCAAATTACTTTATTACAATTTGACTAAAAATTTATATAAAATAAAAAAAAATAGAAGTAAATTTCATCTAAATTCACTCAAATTTATCTCCTCCAACCAAAAAACTTATCAAAATCCTAAAAAATCGAAGTTGATTTCAAATTACTTTATTACAATTAGACTAAAAATTTATATAAAATAAAAAAAAATAGAAGTAAATTTCATCTACATTCACTCAAATTTAACTCCTCCAACAAAAAAACTCATCAAAATCCAAAAAATCGAAGTTGGTTTCAAATTACTTTATTACAATTTGACTAAAAATTTATATAAAATAAAAAAAATAGAAGTAAATTTCATCTAAATTCACTCAAATTTAACTCCTCCAACAAAAAACTCATCAAAATTAAAAAAAATCGAAGATTGTTTCACATTACTTTATTACAATTTGACTAAAAATTTATATATAATCCAAAAAAAATAGAAGTAAATTTCATCTACATTCACTCAAATTTAACTCCTCCAACAAAAAAACTCATCAAAATCCAAAAAATCGAAGTTGGTTTCAAATTACTTTATTACAATTTGACTAAAAATTTATATAAAATAAAAAAAATAGAAGTAAATTTCATCTAAATTCAATCAAATTTAACTCCTCCAACCAAAAAACTCATCAAAATTAAAAAAAATCGAAGATTGTTTCACATTACTTTATTACAATTGGACTAAAAATTTATATAAAATCCAAAAAAAATAGAAGTAAATTTCATCTAAATTCACTCAAATTTAACTCCTCCAACAAAAAAACTCATCAAAATTAAAAAAAATCGAAGATTGTTTCAAATTACTTTATTACAATTTGACTAAAAATTTATATAAATAAAAAAAAATAGTAGTAAATTTCATCTAAATTCACTCAAATTTAACTCCTCCAACAAAAAAACTCATCAAAATCCAAAAAAATCGAAGTTGGTTTCAAATTACTTTATTACAATTTGACTAAAAATTTATATAAAATCCAAAAAAAATAGGTGTTAATTTCATCTAAATTTACTCAAATTTAACTCCTACAACAACCAAAATCATCAAAATCCAAGAAAATCGAAGTTGGTTTCAAATTCCGTTAATACAATTTGACTAAAAATTTATATAAAATCAAAAAAAAAATAGAAGTAAATTTCATCTAAATTCACTCAAATTTAACTCCTCCAACAACCAAAATCATCAAAATCCAAAAAAATCGAAGTTGGTTTCAAATTCCGTTAATACAATTTGACTAAAAATTTATATGAAATAAAAAAAAATAGAAGTAAATTTCATCTAAATTCACTCAAATTTAACCACTCCAACAAAAAAACTCATCAAAATCCAAAAAAATCGAAGTTGGTTTAAAATTACTTTATTACAATTTGATTAAAAATTTATATAAAATCCAAAAAAATAGGTGTTAATTTCATCTAAATTTACTGAAATTTAACTCCTCCAACAACCAAACTCATCAAAATCCAAAAAAATCGAAGTTGGATTCAAATTACTTTATTACAATTTGACTAAAAATTTATATAAAATCCAAAAAAATAAAATTAAATTCCATCTAAATTCACTCAAATTTAACTCCTCCAACAAAAAAACTCATCAAAATCCAAAAAAATCGAAGTTGGTTTCAAATTACTTTATTACAATTTGACTAAAAATTTATATAAAATCCAAAAAAATAGAAGTAAATTTCATCTACATTCACTCAAATTTAACTCCTCCAACAAAAAAACTCATCAAAATCCAAAAAATCGAAGTTGGTTTCAAATTACTTTATTACAATTTGACTAAAAATTTATATAAAATAAAAAAAAATAGAAGTAAATTTCATCTAAATTCACTCAAATTTAACTCCTCCAACATAAAAACTCATCAAAATCCAAAAAAATCGAAGTTGGTTTCTAATTACTTTATTACAATTTGACTAAAAATTTATATAAAATCAAAAAAAAAATAGGTGTTAATTTCATCTAAATTTACTCAAATTTAACTCCTACAACAACCAAAATCATCAAAATCCAAAAAAATCGAAGTTGGTTTCAAATTCCGTTAATACAATTTGACTAAAAATTTATATAAAATCAAAAAAAAAATAGAAGTAAATTTCATCTAAATTCACTCAAATTTAACTCCTCCAACAACCAAAATCATCAAAATCCAAAAAAATCGAAGTTGGTTTCAAATTCCGTTAATACAATTTGACTAAAAATTTATATAAAATAAAAAAAATAGAAGTAAATTTCATCTAAATTCACTCAAATTTTAACTCCTCCAACAAAAAAACTCATCAAAATTAAAAAAAATCGAAGATTGTTTCACATTACTTTATTACAATTGGACTAAAAATTTATATAAAATCCAAAAAAATAGAAGTAAATTTCATCTATATTCACTCAAATTTAACTCCACCAACAAAAAAACTCATCAAAATCCAAAAAAATCGAAGTTGGTTTCGAATTACTTTATTACAATTTGACTAAAAATTTATATAAAATCAAAAAAAAAATACAAGTAAATTTCATCTAAATTCACTCGAATTTAACTCCTCCAACAAAAAAACTCATCAAAATACATAAAAATAGAAATTGGTTTCAAATTACTTTATTACAATTTGACTAAAAATTTATATAAATAAAAAAAAATAGAAGTAAATTTCATCTAAATTCACTCAAGTTTAACCACTCCAACAAAAAAACTCATCAAAATCCAAAAAATCGATGTTGGTTTAAAATTACTTTATTACAATTTGACTAAAAATTTATATAAAATCCAAAAAAATAGGTGTTAATTTCATCTAAATTTACTCAAATTTAACTCCTACAACAACCAAAATCATCAAAATCCAAAAAAATCGAAGTTGGTTTCAAATTCCGTTAATACAACTAGACTAAAAATTTATATAAAATAAAAAAAAATAGAAGTAAATTTCATCTACATTCACTCAAATTTAACTCCTCCAACAAAAAAACTCATCAAAATCCAAAAAATCGCAGTTGGTTTCAAATTACTTTATTACAATTTGACTAAAAATTTATATAAAATAAAAAAAAATAGAAGTAAATTTCATCTAAATTCACTCAAATTTATCTCCTCCAACCAAAAAACTTATCAAAATCCTAAAAAATCGAAGTTGATTTCAAATTACTTTATTACAATTAGACTAAAAATTTATATAAAATAAAAAAAAATAGAAGTAAATTTCATCTACATTCACTCAAATTTAACTCCTCCAACAAAAAAACTCATCAAAATCCAAAAAATCGAAGTTGGTTTCAAATTACTTTATTACAATTTGACTAAAAATTTATATAAAATAAAAAAAATAGAAGTAAATTTCATCTAAATTCACTCAAATTTAACTCCTCCAACAAAAAACTCATCAAAATTAAAAAAAATCGAAGATTGTTTCACATTACTTTATTACAATTTGACTAAAAATTTATATATAATCCAAAAAAAATAGAAGTAAATTTCATCTACATTCACTCAAATTTAACTCCTCCAACAAAAAAACTCATCAAAATCCAAAAAATCGAAGTTGGTTTCAAATTACTTTATTACAATTTGACTAAAAATTTATATAAAATAAAAAAAATAGAAGTAAATTTCATCTAAATTCAATCAAATTTAACTCCTCCAACCAAAAAACTCATCAAAATTAAAAAAAATCGAAGATTGTTTCACATTACTTTATTACAATTGGACTAAAAATTTATATAAAATCCAAAAAAATAGAAGTAAATTTCATCTAAATTCACTCAAATTTAACTCCTCCAACAAAAAAACTCATCAAAATTAAAAAAAATCGAAGATTGTTTCAAATTACTTTATTACAATTTGACTAAAAATTTATATAAATAAAAAAAAATAGTAGTAAATTTCATCTAAATTCACTCAAATTTAACTCCTCCAACAAAAAAACTCATCAAAATCCAAAAAAATCGAAGTTGGTTTCAAATTACTTTATTACAATTTGACTAAAAATTTATATAAAATCCAAAAAAAATAGGTGTTAATTTCATCTAAATTTACTCAAATTTAACTCCTACAACAACCAAAATCATCAAAATCCAAGAAAATCGAAGTTGGTTTCAAATTCCGTTAATACAATTTGACTAAAAATTTATATAAAATCAAAAAAAAAATAGAAGTAAATTTCATCTAAATTCACTCAAATTTAACTCCTCCAACAACCAAAATCATCAAAATCCAAAAAAATCGAAGTTGGTTTCAAATTCCGTTAATACAATTTGACTAAAAATTTATATGAAATAAAAAAAAATAGAAGTAAATTTCATCTAAATTCACTCAAATTTAACCACTCCAACAAAAAAACTCATCAAAATCCAAAAAAATCGAAGTTGGTTTAAAATTACTTTATTACAATTTGATTAAAAATTTATATAAAATCCAAAAAAATAGGTGTTAATTTCATCTAAATTTACTGAAATTTAACTCCTCCAACAACCAAACTCATCAAAATCCAAAAAAATCGAAGTTGGATTCAAATTACTTTATTACAATTTGACTAAAAATTTATATAAAATCCAAAAAAATAAAATTAAATTCCATCTAAATTCACTCAAATTTAACTCCTCCAACAAAAAAACTCATCAAAATCCAAAAAAATCGAAGTTGGTTTCAAATTACTTTATTACAATTTGACTAAAAATTTATATAAAATCCAAAAAAATAGAAGTAAATTTCATCTACATTCACTCAAATTTAACTCCTCCAACAAAAAAACTCATCAAAATCCAAAAAATCGAAGTTGGTTTCAAATTACTTTATTACAATTTGACTAAAAATTTATATAAAATAAAAAAAAATAGAAGTAAATTTCATCTAAATTCACTCAAATTTAACTCCTCCAACATAAAAACTCATCAAAATCCAAAAAAATCGAAGTTGGTTTCTAATTACTTTATTACAATTTGACTAAAAATTTATATAAAATCAAAAAAAAAATAGGTGTTAATTTCATCTAAATTTACTCAAATTTAACTCCTACAACAACCAAAATCATCAAAATCCAAAAAAATCGAAGTTGGTTTCAAATTCCGTTAATACAATTTGACTAAAAATTTATATAAAATCAAAAAAAAAATAGAAGTAAATTTCATCTAAATTCACTCAAATTTAACTCCTCCAACAACCAAAATCATCAAAATCCAAAAAAATCGAAGTTGGTTTCAAATTCCGTTAATACAATTTGACTAAAAATTTATATAAAATAAAAAAAATAGAAGTAAATTTCATCTAAATTCACTCAAATTTAACTCCTCCAACAAAAAAACTCTTCAAAATCAAAAAAAATCGAAGTTGGTTTAAAATTACTTTATTACAATTTGACTAAAAATTTATATAAAATCCAAAAAAATAGGTGTAAATTTCATCTAAATTTACTGACATTTAACTCCTCCACCAACCAAATTAATCAAAATCCAAAAAAATCGAAGTTGGTTTCAAATTACTTTATTACAATTTGACTAAAAATTTATATAAAATTAATAAAGATAGAAGTAAATTTCATCTAAATTCACTCAAATTTAACTCCACCAACACAAAAACTCATCAAAATCCAAAAAAATTGAAGTTGGTTTCAAATTACTTTATTACAATTTGACTAAAAATTTATATAAAATTAAAAAAAATAGAAGTAAATTTCATCTAAATTCAATCAAATTTAACTCCTCCAACCAAAAAACACATCAAAATCCAAAAAAATCGAAGTTGGTTTCAAATTACTTTATTACAATTTGACTAAAAATTTATATAAAATCCAAAAAAATTAAATTAAATTCCATCTAAATTCACTCAAATTTTAACTCCTCCAACAAAAAAACTCATCAAAATTAAAAAAAATCGAAGATTGTTTCACATTACTTTATTACAATTGGACTAAAAATTTATATAAAATCCAAAAAAATAGAAGTAAATTTCATCTATATTCACTCAAATTTAACTCCACCAACAAAAAAACTCATCAAAATCCAAAAAAATCGAAGTTGGTTTCGAATTACTTTATTACAATTTGACTAAAAATTTATATAAAATCAAAAAAAAAATACAAGTAAATTTCATCTAAATTCACTCGAATTTAACTCCTCCAACAAAAAAACTCATCAAAATACATAAAAATAGAAATTGGTTTCAAATTACTTTATTACAATTTGACTAAAAATTTATATAAATAAAAAAAATAGAAGTAAATTTCATCTAAATTCACTCAAGTTTAACCACTCCAACAAAAAAACTCATCAAAATCCAAAAAAATCGATGTTGGTTTAAAATTACTTTATTACAATTTGACTAAAAATTTATATAAAATCCAAAAAAATAGGTGTTAATTTCATCTAAATTTACTCAAATTTAACTCCTACAACAACCAAAATCATCAAAATCCAAAAAAATCGAAGTTGGTTTCAAATTCCGTTAATACAACTAGACTAAAAATTTATATAAAATAAAAAAAAATAGAAGTAAATTTCATCTACATTCACTCAAATTTAACTCCTCCAACAAAAAAACTCATCAAAATCCAAAAAATCGCAGTTGGTTTCAAATTACTTTATTACAATTTGACTAAAAATTTATATAAAATAAAAAAAAATAGAAGTAAATTTCATCTACATTCACTCAAATTTAACTCCTCCAACAAAAAAACTCATCAAAATCCAAAAAATCGAAGTTGGTTTCAAATTACTTTATTACAATTTGACTAAAAATTTATATAAAATAAAAAAAATAGAAGTAAATTTCATCTAAATTCACTCAAATTTAACTCCTCCAACAAAAAAACTCATCAAAATTAAAAAAAATCGAAGATTGTTTCACATTACTTTATTACAATTTGACTAAAAATTTATATAAAATCCAAAAAAATAGAAGTAAATTTCATCTACATTCACTCAAATTTAACTCCTCCAACAAAAAAACTCATCAAAATCCAAAAAATCGAAGTTGGTTTCAAATTACTTTATTACAATTTGACTAAAAATTTATATAAAATAAAAAAAATAGAAGTAAATTTCATCTAAATTCAATCAAATTTAACTCCTCCAACCAAAAAACTCATCAAAATTAAAAAAAATCGAAGATTGTTTCACATTACTTTATTACAATTGGACTAAAAATTTATATAAAATCCAAAAAAATAGAAGTAAATTTCATCTAAATTCACTCAAATTTAACTCCACCAACAAAAAAACTCATCAAAATCCAAAAAAATCGAAGTTGGTTTCAAATTACTTTATTACAATTTGACTAAAAATTTATATAAAATCCAAAAAAATAAAATTAAATTCCATCTAAATTCACTCAAATTTAACTCCTCCAACAAAAAAACTCATCAAAATTAAAAAAAATCGAAGATTGTTTCACATTACTTTATTACAATTGGACTAAAAATTTGTATAAAATCCAAAAAAATAGAAGTAAATTTCATCTAAATTCACTCAAATTTAACTCGTCCAACAAAAAAACTTATCAAAATCCTAAAAAATCGAAGTTGATTTCAAATTACTTTATTACAATTTGACTAAAAATTTATATAAAATCAAAAAAAAATAGAAGTAAATTTCATCTAAATTCACTCAAATTTAACTCCTCCAACAACCAAAATCATCAAAATCCAAAAAAATCGAAGTTGGTTTCAAATTCCGTTAATACAATTTGACTAAAAATTTATATGAAATAAAAAAAAAATAGAAGTAAATTTCATCTAAATTCACTCAAATTTAACTCCTCCAACAAAAAAACTTATCAAAATCCTAAAAAATCGAAGTTGATTTCAAATTACCTTATTACAATTAGACTAAAAATTTATATAAAATAAAAAAAAATAGAAGTAAATTTCATCTACATTCACTCAAATTTAACTCCTCCAACAAAAAAACTCATCAAAATCCAAGAAATCGAAGTTGGTATCAAACTACTTTATTACAATTTGACTAAAAATTTATATGAAATAAAAAAAAATAGAAGTAAATTTCATCTAAATTCAATCAAATTTAACTCCTCCAACCAAAAAACTCATCAAAATCCAAAAAAATTGAAGTTGGTTTCAAATTACTTTATTACAATTTGACTAAAAATTTATATAAAATCCAAAAAAATAGAAGTAAATTTCATCTAAATTCACTCAAATTTAACTCCACCAACAAAAAAACTCATCAAAATCCAAAAAAATTGAAGTTGGTTTCAAATTACTTTATTACAATTTGACTAAAAATTTATATAAAATTAAAAAAAATAGAAGTAAATTTCATCTAAATTCAATCAAATTTAACTCCTCCAACCAAAAAACTTATCAAAATCCAAAAAAATCGAAGTTGGTTTCAAATTACTTTATTACAATTTGACTAAAAATTTATATAAAATCCAAAAAAATAAAATTAAATTCCATCTAAATTCACTCAAATTTAACTCCTCCAACAAAAAAACTCATCAAAATTAAAAAAAATCGAAGATTGTTTCACATTACTTTATTACAATTGGACTAAAAATTTGTATAAAATCCAAAAAAATAGAAGTAAATTTCATCTAAATTCACTCAAATTTAACTCGTCCAACAAAAAAACTTATCAAAATCCTAAAAAATCGAAGTTGATTTCAAATTACTTTATTACAATTTGACTAAAAATTTATATAAAATCAAAAAAAAATAGAAGTAAATTTCATCTAAATTCACTCAAATTTAACTCCTCCAACAACCAAAATCATCAAAATCCAAAAAAATCGAAGTTGGTTTCAAATTCCGTTAATACAATTTGACTAAAAATTTATATGAAATAAAAAAAAAATAGAAGTAAATTTCATCTAAATTCACTCAAATTTAACTCCTCCAACAAAAAAACTTATCAAAATCCTAAAAAATCGAAGTTGATTTCAAATTACCTTATTACAATTAGACTAAAAATTTATATAAAATAAAAAAAAATAGAAGTAAATTTCATCTACATTCACTCAAATTTAACTCCTCCAACAAAAAAACTCATCAAAATCCAAGAAATCGAAGTTGGTATCAAACTACTTTATTACAATTTGACTAAAAATTTATATGAAATAAAAAAAAAATAGAAGTAAATTTCATCTAAATTCAATCAAATTTAACTCCTCCAACCAAAAAACTCATCAAAATCCAAAAAAATTGAAGTTGGTTTCAAATTACTTTATTACAATTTGACTAAAAATTTATATAAAATCCAAAAAAATAGACGTAAATTTCATCTACATTCACTCAAATTTAACTCCTCCAACAAAAAAACTCATCAAAATCCAAAAAATCGAAGTTGGTTTCAAATTACTTTATTACAATTTGACTAAAAATTTATATAAAAAAAAAAATAGAAGTAAATTTCATCTAAATTCAATCAAATTTAACTCCTCCAACCAAAAAACTCATCAAAATCCAAAAAAATCGAAGTTGGTTTCAAATTACTTTATTACAATTTGACTAAAAATTTATATAAAATCCAAAAAAATAAAATTAAATTCCATCTAAATTCACTCAAATTTAACTCCTCCAACAAAAAAACTCATCAAAATTAAAAAAAATCGAAGATTGTTTCACATTACTTTATTACAATTGGACTAAAAATTTATATAAAATCCAAAAAAATAGAAGTAAATTTCATCTAAATTCACTCAAATTTAACTCCACCAACAAAAAAACTCATCAAAATCCAAAAAAATTGAAGTTGGTTTCAAATTACTTTATTACAATTTGACTAAAAATTTATATAAAATTAAAAAAAATAGAAGTAAATTTCATCTAAATTCAATCAAATTTAACTCCTCCAACCAAAAAACTTATCAAAATCCAAAAAAATCGAAGTTGGTTTCAAATTACTTTATTACAATTTGACTAAAAATTTATATAAAATCCAAAAAAATAAAATTAAATTCCATCTAAATTCACTCAAATTTAACTCCTCCAACAAAAAAACTCATCAAAATTAAAAAAAATCGAAGATTGTTTCACATTACTTTATTACAATTGGACTAAAAATTTGTATAAAATCCAAAAAAATAGAAGTAAATTTCATCTAAATTCACTCAAATTTAACTCGTCCAACAAAAAAACTTATCAAAATCCTAAAAAATCGAAGTTGATTTCAAATTACTTTATTAAAATTTGACTAAAAATTTATATAAAATCAAAAAAAAATAGAAGTAAATTTCATCTAAATTCACTCAAATTTAACTCCTCCAACAACCAAAATCATCAAAATCCAAAAAAATCGAAGTTGGTTTCAAATTCCGTTAATACAATTTGACTAAAAATTTATATGAAATAAAAAAAAAAATAGAAGTAAATTTCATCTAAATTCACTCAAATTTAACTCGTCCAACAAAAAAACTTATCAAAATCCTAAAAAATTGAAGTTGATTTCAAATTACTTTATTACAATTTGACTAAAAATTTATATAAAATCAAAAAAAAATAGAAGTAAATTTCATCTAAATTCACTCAAATTTAACTCCTCCAACAACCAAAATCATCAAAATCCAAAAAAATCGAAGTTGGTTTCAAATTCCGTTAATACAATTTGACTAAAAATTTATATGAAATAAAAAAAAATAGAAGTAAATTTCATCTAAATTCACTCAAATTTAACTCCTCCAACAAAAAAACTTATCAAAATCCTAAAAAATCGAAGTTGATTTCAAATTACCTTATTACAATTAGACTAAAAATTTATATAAAATAAAAAAAAATAGAAGTAAATTTCATCATTCACTCAAATTTAACTCCTCCAACAAAAAAACTCATCAAAATCCAAAAAATCGAAGTTGGTTTCAAATTACTTTATTACAATTTGACTAAAAATTTATATGAAATAAAAAAAAATAGAAGTAAATTTCATCTAAATTCAATCAAATTTAACTCCTCCAACCAAAAAACTCATCAAAATCCAAAAAAATTGAAGTTGGTTTCAAATTACTTTATTACAATTTGACTAAAAATTTATATAAAATCCAAAAAAATAGAAGTAAATTTCATCTACATTCACTCAAATTTAACTCCTCCAACAGAAAAACTCATCAAAATCCAAAAAATCGAAGTTGGTTTCAAATTACTTTATTACAATTTGACTAAAAATTTATATAAAATAAAAAAAAAATAGAAGTAAATTTCATCTAAATTCAATCAAATTTAACTCCTCCAACCAAAAAACTCATCAAAATCCAAAAAAATCGAAGTTGGTTTCAAATTACTTTATTACAATTTGACTAAAAATTTATATAAAATCCAAAAAAATAGAAGTAAATTTCATCTAAATTCACTCAAATTTAACTCCACCAACAAAAAACTCATCAAAATCCAAAAAAATCGAAGTTGATTTCGAATTACTTTATTACAATTTGACTAAAAATTTATATAAAATCAAAAAAAAAATACAAGTAAATTTCATCTAAATTCACTCGAATTTAACTCCTCCAACAAAAAAACTCATCAAAATCCAAAAAATCGAAGTTGGTTTCAAATTACTTTATTACAATTTGACTAAAAATTTATATAAAATAAAAAAAATAGAAGTAAATTTCATCTAAATTCAATCAAATTTAACTCCTCCAACCAAAAAACTCATCAAAATCCAAAAAATCGAAGTTGGTTTCAAATTACTTTATTACAATTTGACTAAAAATTTATATAAAATAAAAAAAAATACAAGTAAATTTCATCTAAATTCACTCAAATTTAACTCCTCCAACCAAAAAACTTATCAAAATCCAAAAAATCGAAGTTGGTTTCAAATTACTTTATTACAATTTGACTAAAAATTTATATAAAATAAAAAAAATAGAAGTAAATTTCATCTAAATTCAATCAAATTTAACTCCTCCAACCAAAAAACTCATCAAAATCCAAAAAAATCGAAGTTGGTTTCAAATTACTTTATTACAATTTGACTAAAAATTTATATAAAATTAAAAAAGATAGAAGTAAATTTCATCTAAATTCACTCAAATTTAACTCCACCAACAAAAAAACTCATCAAAATCCAAAAAAATTGAAGTTGGTTTCAAATTACTTTATTACAATTTGACTAAAAATTTATATAAAATTAAAAAAAATAGAAGTAAATTTCATCTAAATTCAATCAAATTTAACTCCTCCAACCAAAAAACTCATCAAAATCCAAAAAAATCGAAGTTGGTTTCAAATTACTTTATTACAATTTGACTAAAAATTTATATAAAATCCAAAAGAATAAAATTAAATTCCATCTAAATTCACTCAAATTTTAACTCCTCCAACAAAAAAACTCATCAAAATTAAAAAAAATCGAAGATTGTTTCACATTACTTTATTACAATTGGACTAAAAATTTATATAAAATCCAAAAAAATAGAAGTAAATTTCATCTATATTCACTCAAATTTAACTCCACCAACAAAAAAACTCATCAAAATCCAAAAAAATCGAAGTTGGTTTCGAATTACTTTATTACAATTTGACTAAAAATTTATATAAAATCAAAAAAAAAATACAAGTAAATTTCATCTAAATTCACTCGAATTTAACTCCTCCAACAAAAAAACTCATCAAAATACATAAAAATAGAAATTGGTTTCAAATTACTTTATTACAATTTGACTAAAAATTTATATAAATAAAAAAAAATAGAAGTAAATTTCATCTAAATTCACTCAAATTTAACCACTCCAACAAAAAAACTCATCAAAATCCAAAAAAATCGAAGTTGGTTTAAAATTACTTTATTACAATTTGACTAAAAATTTATATAAAATCCAAAAAAATAGGTGTTAATTTCATCTAAATTTACTGAAATTTAACTCCTCCAACAACCAAAATCATCAAAATCCAAAAAAATCGAAGTTGGTTTCAAATTCCGTTAATACAATTTGACTAAAAATTTATATAAAATCAAAAAAAAAATAGAAGTAAATTTCATCTAAATTCACTCAAATTTAACTCCTCCAACAACCAAAATCATCAAAATCCAAAAAAATCGAAGTTGGTTTCAAATTCCGTTAATACAATTTGACTAAAAATTTATATGAAATAAAAAAAAATAGAAGTAAATTTCATCTAAATTCACTCAAATTTAACCACTCCAACAAAAAAACTCATCAAAATCCAAAAAAATCGAAGTTGGTTTAAAATTACTTTATTACAATTTGATTAAAAATTTATATAAAATCCAAAAAAATAGGTGTTAATTTCATCTAAATTTACTGAAATTTAACTCCTCCAACAACCAAACTCATCAAAATCCAAAAAAATCGAAGTTGGATTCAAATTACTTTATTACAATTTGACTAAAAATTTATATAAAATCCAAAAAAATAAAATTAAATTCCATCTAAATTCACTCAAATTTAACTCCTCCAACAAAAAAACTCATCAAAATCCAAAAAAATCGAAGTTGGTTTCAAATTACTTTATTACAATTTGACTAAAAATTTATATAAAATCCAAAAAAATAGAAGAAAATTTCATCTACATTCACTCAAATTTAACTCCTCCAACAAAAAAACTCATCAAAATCCAAAAAATCGAAGTTGGTTTCAAATTACTTTATTACAATTTGACTAAAAATTTATATAAAATAAAAAAAAATAGAAGTAAATTTCATCTAAATTCACTCAAATTTAACTCCTCCAACATAAAAACTCATCAAAATCCAAAAAAATCGAAGTTGGTTTCTAATTACTTTATTACAATTTGACTAAAAATTTATATAAAATCAAAAAAAAAATAGGTGTTAATTTCATCTAAATTTACTCAAATTTAACTCCTACAACAACCAAAATCATCAAAATCCAAAAAAATCGAAGTTGGTTTCAAATTCCGTTAATACAATTTGACTAAAAATTTATATAAAATCAAAAAAAAAATAGAAGTAAATTTCATCTAAATTCACTCAAATTTAACTCCTCCAACAACCAAAATCATCAAAATCCAAAAAAATCGAAGTTGGTTTCAAATTCCGTTAATACAATTTGACTAAAAATTTATATAAAATAAAAAAAATAGAAGTAAATTTCATCTAAATTCACTCAAATTTAACTCCTCCAACAAAAAAACTCTTCAAAATCAAAAAAAATCGAAGTTGGTTTAAAATTACTTTATTACAATTTGACTAAAAATTTATATAAAATCCAAAAAAATAGGTGTAAATTTCATCTAAATTTACTGACATTTAACTCCTCCACCAACCAAATTAATCAAAATCTAAAAAAATCGAAGTTGGTTTCAAATTACTTTATTACAATTTGACTAAAAATTTATATAAAATTAATAAAGATAGAAGTAAATTTCATCTAAATTCACTCAAATTTAACTCCACCAACACAAAAACTCATCAAAATCCAAAAAAATTGAAGTTGGTTTCAAATTACTTTATTACAATTTGACTAAAAATTTATATAAAATTAAAAAAAATAGAAGTAAATTTCATCTAAATTCAATCAAATTTAACTCCTCCAACCAAAAAACACATCAAAATCCAAAAAAATCGAAGTTGGTTTCAAATTACTTTATTACAATTTGACTAAAAATTTATATAAAATCCAAAAAAATAAAATTAAATTCCATCTAAATTCACTCAAATTTTAACTCCTCCAACAAAAAAACTCATCAAAATTAAAAAAAATCGAAGATTGTTTCACATTACTTTATTACAATTGGACTAAAAATTTATATAAAATCCAAAAAAATAGAAGTAAATTTCATCTATATTCACTCAAATTTAACTCCACCAACAAAAAAACTCATCAAAATCCAAAAAAATCGAAGTTGGTTTCGAATTACTTTATTACAATTTGACTAAAAATTTATATAAAATCAAAAAAAAAATACAAGTAAATTTCATCTAAATTCACTCGAATTTAACTCCTCCAACAAAAAAACTCATCAAAATACATAAAAATAGAAATTGGTTTCAAATTACTTTATTACAATTTGACTAAAAATTTATATAAATAAAAAAAAATAGAAGTAAATTTCATCTAAATTCACTCAAGTTTAACCACTCCAACAAAAAAACTCATCAAAATCCAAAAAAATCGATGTTGGTTTAAAATTACTTTATTACAATTTGACTAAAAATTTATATAAAATCCAAAAAAATAGGTGTTAATTTCATCTAAATTTACTCAAATTTAACTCCTACAACAACCAAAATCATCAAAATCCAAAAAAATCGAAGTTGGTTTCAAATTCCGTTAATACAACTAGACTAAAAATTTATATAAAATAAAAAAAAAATAGAAGTAAATTTCATCTACATTCACTCAAATTTAACTCCTCCAACAAAAAAACTCATCAAAATCCAAAAAATCGCAGTTGGTTTCAAATTACTTTATTACAATTTGACTAAAAATTTATATAAAATAAAAAAAAATAGAAGTAAATTTCATCTAAATTCACTCAAATTTAACTCCTCCAACCAAAAAACTTATCAAAATCCTAAAAAATCGAAGTTGATTTCAAATTACTTTATTACAATTAGACTAAAAATTTATATAAAATAAAAAAAAATAGAAGTAAATTTCATCTACATTCACTCAAATTAACTCCTCCAACAAAAAAACTCATCAAAATCCAAAAAATCGAAGTTGGTTTCAAATTACTTTATTACAATTTGACTAAAAATTTATATAAAATAAAAAAAATAGAAGTAAATTTCATTTAAATTCACTCAAATTTAACTCCTCCAACAAAAAAACTCATCAAAATTAAAAAAAATCGAAGATTGTTTCACATTACTTTATTACAATTTGACTAAAAATTTATATAAAATCCAAAAAAATAGAAGTAAATTTCATCTACATTCACTCAAATTTAACTCCTCCAACAAAAAAACTCATCAAAATCCAAAAAATCGAAGTTGGTTTCAAATTACTTTATTACAATTTGACTAAAAATTTATATAAAATAAAAAAAATAGAAGTAAATTTCATCTAAATTCAATCAAATTTAACTCCTCCAACCAAAAAACTCATCAAAATTAAAAAAAATCGAAGATTGTTTCACATTACTTTATTACAATTGGACTAAAAATTTATATAAAATCCAAAAAAATAGAAGTAAATTTCATCTAAATTCACTCAAATTTAACTCCACCAACAAAAAAACTCATCAAAATCCAAAAAAATTGAAGTTGGTTTCAAATTACTTTATTACAATTTGACTAAAAATTTATATAAAATTAAAAAAAATAGAAGTAAATTTCATCTAAATTCAATCAAATTTAACTCCTCCAACCAAAAAACTTATCAAAATCCAAAAAAATCGAAGTTGGTTTCAAATTACTTTATTACAATTTGACTAAAAATTTATATAAAATCCAAAAAAATAAAATTAAATTCCATCTAAATTCACTCAAATTTAACTCCTCCAACAAAAAAACTCATCAAAATTAAAAAAAATCGAAGATTGTTTCACATTACTTTATTACAATTGGACTAAAAATTTGTATAAAATCCAAAAAAATAGAAGTAAATTTCATCTAAATTCACTCAAATTTAACTCGTCCAACAAAAAAACTTATCAAAATCCTAAAAAATCGAAGTTGATTTCAAATTACTTTATTACAATTTGACTAAAAATTTATATAAAATCAAAAAAAAATAGAAGTAAATTTCATCTAAATTCACTCAAATTTAACTCCTCCAACAACCAAAATCATCAAAATCCAAAAAAATCGAAGTTGGTTTCAAATTCCGTTAATACAATTTGACTAAAAATTTATATGAAATAAAAAAAAAATAGAAGTAAATTTCATCTAAATTCACTCAAATTTAACTCCTCCAACAAAAAAACTTATCAAAATCCTAAAAAATCGAAGTTGATTTCAAATTACCTTATTACAATTAGACTAAAAATTTATATAAAATAAAAAAAAATAGAAGTAAATTTCATCTACATTCACTCAAATTTAACTCCTCCAACAAAAAAACTCATCAAAATCCAAGAAATCGAAGTTGGTATCAAACTACTTTATTACAATTTGACTAAAAATTTATATGAAATAAAAAAAAATAGAAGTAAATTTCATCTAAATTCAATCAAATTTAACTCCTCCAACCAAAAAACTCATCAAAATCCAAAAAAATTGAAGTTGGTTTCAAATTACTTTATTACAATTTGACTAAAAATTTATATAAAATCCAAAAAAATAGAAGTAAATTTCATCTACATTCACTCAAATTTAACTCCTCCAACAAAAAAACTCATCAAAATCCAAAAAATCGAAGTTGGTTTCAAATTACTTTATTACAATTTGACTAAAAATTTATATAAAAAAAAAAAATAGAAGTAAATTTCATCTAAATTCAATCAAATTTAACTCCTCCAACCAAAAAACTCATCAAAATCCAAAAAAATCGAAGTTGGTTTCAAATTACTTTATTACAATTTGACTAAAAATTTATATAAAATCCAAAAAAATAAAATTAAATTCCATCTAAATTCACTCAAATTTAACTCCTCCAACAAAAAAACTCATCAAAATTAAAAAAAATCGAAGATTGTTTCACATTACTTTATTACAATTGGACTAAAAATTTATATAAAATCCAAAAAAATAGAAGTAAATTTCATCTAAATTCACTCAAATTTAACTCCTCCAACCAAAAAACTTATCAAAATCCTAAAAAATCGAAGTTGATTTCAAATTACTTTATTACAATTAGACTAAAAATTTATATAAAATAAAAAAAAATAGAAGTAAATTTCATCTACATTCACTCAAATTAACTCCTCCAACAAAAAAACTCATCAAAATCCAAAAAAATCGAAGTTGGTTTCAAATTACTTTATTACAATTTGACTAAAAATTTATATAAAAAAAAAAAATAGAAGTAAATTTCATCTAAATTCAATCAAATTTAACTCCTCCAACCAAAAAACTCATCAAAATCCAAAAAAATCGAAGTTGGTTTCAAATTACTTTATTACAATTTGACTAAAAATTTATATAAAATCCAAAAAAATAAAATTAAATTCCATCTAAATTCACTCAAATTTAACTCCTCCAACAAAAAAACTCATCAAAATTAAAAAAAATCGAAGATTGTTTCACATTACTTTATTACAATTGGACTAAAAATTTATATAAAATCCAAAAAAATAGAAGTAAATTTCATCTAAATTCACTCAAATTTAACTCCACCAACAAAAAAACTCATCAAAATCCAAAAAAATTGAAGTTGGTTTCAAATTACTTTATTACAATTTGACTAAAAATTTATATAAAATTAAAAAAAATAGAAGTAAATTTCATCTAAATTCAATCAAATTTAACTCCTCCAACCAAAAAACTTATCAAAATCCAAAAAAATCGAAGTTGGTTTCAAATTACTTTATTACAATTTGACTAAAAATTTATATAAAATCCAAAAAAATAAAATTAAATTCCATCTAAATTCACTCAAATTTAACTCCTCCAACAAAAAAACTCATCAAAATCCAAAAAAATCGAAGTTGGTTTCAAATTACTTTATTACAATTTGACTAAAAATTTATATAAAATCCAAAAAAATAGAAGTAAATTTCATCTACATTCACTCAAATTTAACTCCTCCAACAAAAAAACTCATCAAAATCCAAAAAATCGAAGTTGGTTTCAAATTACTTTATTACAATTTGACTAAAAATTTATATAAAATAAAAAAAAATAGAAGTAAATTTCATCTAAATTCACTCAAATTTAACTCCTCCAACAAAAAAACTCATCAAAATCCAAAAAAATCGAAGTTGGTTTCTAATTACTTTATTACAATTTGACTAAAAATTTATATAAAATCAAAAAAAAAATAGGTGTTAATTTCATCTAAATTTACTCAAATTTAACTCCTACAACAACCAAAATCATCAAAATCCAAAAAAATCGAAGTTGGTTTCAAATTCCGTTAATACAATTTGACTAAAAATTTATATAAAATCAAAAAAAAATAGAAGTAAATTTCATCTAAATTCACTCAAATTTAACTCCTCCAACAACCAAAATCATCAAAATCCAAAAAAATCGAAGTTGGTTTCAAATTCCGTTAATACAATTTGACTAAAAATTTATTTAAAATAAAAAAAAATAGAAGTAAATTTCATCTACATTCACTCAAATTTAACTCCTCCAACAAAAAAACTCATCAAAATCCAAGAAATCGAAGTTGGTATCAAACTACTTTATTACAATTTGACTTAAAATTTATATGAAATAAAAAAAAATAGAAGTAAATTTCATCTAAATTCAATCAAATTTAACTCCTCCAACCAAAAAACTCATCAAAATCCAAAAAAATTGAAGTTGGTTTCAAATTACTTTATTACAATTTGACTAAAAATTTATATAAAATCCAAAAAAATAGAAGTAAATTTCATCTACATTCACTCAAATTTAACTCCTCCAACAAAAAAACTCATCAAAATCCAAAAAATCGAAGTTGGTTTCAAATTACTTTATTACAATTTGACTAAAAATTTATATAAAAAAAAAAAATAGAAGTAAATTTCATCTAAATTCAATCAAATTTAACTCCTCCAACCAAAAAACTCATCAAAATCCAAAAAAATCGAAGTTGGTTTCAAATTACTTTATTACAATTTGACTAAAAATTTATATAAAATCCAAAAAAATAAAATTAAATTCCATCTAAATTCACTCAAATTTAACTCCTCCAACAAAAAAACTCATCAAAATTAAAAAAAATCGAAGATTGTTTCACATTACTTTATTACAATTGGACTAAAAATTTATATAAAATCCAAAAAAATAGAAGTAAATTTCATCTAAATTCACTCAAATTTAACTCCTCCAACCAAAAAACTTATCAAAATCCTAAAAAATCGAAGTTGATTTCAAATTACTTTATTACAATTAGACTAAAAATTTATATAAAATAAAAAAAAATAGAAGTAAATTTCATCTACATTCACTCAAATTAACTCCTCCAACAAAAAAACTCATCAAAATCCAAAAAAATCGAAGTTGGTTTCAAATTACTTTATTACAATTTGACTAAAAATTTATATAAAAAAAAAAAATAGAAGTAAATTTCATCTAAATTCAATCAAATTTAACTCCTCCAACCAAAAAACTCATCAAAATCCAAAAAAATCGAAGTTGGTTTCAAATTACTTTATTACAATTTGACTAAAAATTTATATAAAATCCAAAAAAATAAAATTAAATTCCATCTAAATTCACTCAAATTTAACTCCTCCAACAAAAAAACTCATCAAAATTAAAAAAAATCGAAGATTGTTTCACATTACTTTATTACAATTGGACTAAAAATTTATATAAAATCCAAAAAAATAGAAGTAAATTTCATCTAAATTCACTCAAATTTAACTCCACCAACAAAAAAACTCATCAAAATCCAAAAAAATTGAAGTTGGTTTCAAATTACTTTATTACAATTTGACTAAAAATTTATATAAAATTAAAAAAAATAGAAGTAAATTTCATCTAAATTCAATCAAATTTAACTCCTCCAACCAAAAAACTTATCAAAATCCAAAAAAATCGAAGTTGGTTTCAAATTACTTTATTACAATTTGACTAAAAATTTATATAAAATCCAAAAAAATAAAATTAAATTCCATCTAAATTCACTCAAATTTAACTCCTCCAACAAAAAAACTCATCAAAATCCAAAAAAATCGAAGTTGGTTTCAAATTACTTTATTACAATTTGACTAAAAATTTATATAAAATCCAAAAAAATAGAAGTAAATTTCATCTACATTCACTCAAATTTAACTCCTCCAACAAAAAAACTCATCAAAATCCAAAAAATCGAAGTTGGTTTCAAATTACTTTATTACAATTTGACTAAAAATTTATATAAAATAAAAAAAAATAGAAGTAAATTTCATCTAAATTCACTCAAATTTAACTCCTCCAACAAAAAAACTCATCAAAATCCAAAAAAATCGAAGTTGGTTTCTAATTACTTTATTACAATTTGACTAAAAATTTATATAAAATCAAAAAAAAAATAGGTGTTAATTTCATCTAAATTTACTCAAATTTAACTCCTACAACAACCAAAATCATCAAAATCCAAAAAAATCGAAGTTGGTTTCAAATTCCGTTAATACAATTTGACTAAAAATTTATATAAAATCAAAAAAAAATAGAAGTAAATTTCATCTAAATTCACTCAAATTTAACTCCTCCAACAACCAAAATCATCAAAATCCAAAAAAATCGAAGTTGGTTTCAAATTCCGTTAATACAATTTGACTAAAAATTTATATAAAATAAAAAAAATAGAAGTAAATTTCATCTAAATTCACTCAAATTTAACTCCTCCAACAAAAAAACTCTTCAAAATCAAAAAAAATCGAAGTTGGTTTAAAATTACTTTATTACAATTTGACTAAAAATTTATATAAAATCCAAAAAAATAGGTGTAAATTTCATCTAAATTTACTGACATTTAACTCCTCCACCTACCAAATTAATCAAAATCCAAAAAAATCGAAGTTGGTTTCAAATTACTTTATTACAATTTGACTAAAAATTTATATAAAATTAATAAAGATAGAAGTAAATTTCATCTAAATTCACTCAAATTTAACTCCACCAACACAAAAACTCATCAAAATCCAAAAAAATTGAAGTTGGTTTCAAATTACTTTATTACAATTTGACTAAAAATTTATATAAAATTTCAAAAATAGAAGTAAATTTCATCTAAATTCAATCAAATTTAACTCCTCCAACCAAAAAACACATCAAAATCCAAAAAAATCGAAGTTGGTTTCAAATTACTTTATTACAATTTGACTAAAAATTTATATAAAATCCAAAAAAATAAAATTAAATTCCATCTAAATTCACTCAAATTTTAACTCCTCCAACAAAAAAACTCATCAAAATTAAAAAAAATCGAAGATTGTTTCACATTACTTTATTACAATTGGACTAAAAATTTATATAAAATCCAAAAAAATAGAAGTAAATTTCATCTATATTCACTCAAATTTAACTCCACCAACAAAAAAACTCATCAAAATCCAAAAAAATCGAAGTTGGTTTCGAATTACTTTATTACAATTTGACTAAAAATTTATATAAAATCAAAAAAAAAATACAAGTAAATTTCATCTAAATTCACTCGAATTTAACTCCTCCAACAAAAAAACTCATCAAAATACATAAAAATAGAAATTGGTTTCAAATTACTTTATTACAATTTGACTAAAAATTTATATAAATAAAAAAAAATAGAAGTAAATTTCATCTAAATTCACTCAAGTTTAACCACTCCAACAAAAAAACTCATCAAAATCCAAAAAATCGATGTTGGTTTAAAATTACTTTATTACAATTTGACTAAAAATTTATATAAAATCCAAAAAAATAGGTGTTAATTTCATCTAAATTTACTCAAATTTAACTCCTACAACAACCAAAATCATCAAAATCCAAAAAAATCGAAGTTGGTTTCAAATTCCGTTAATACAACTAGACTAAAAATTTATATAAAATAAAAAAAAATAGAAGTAAATTTCATCTACATTCACTCAAATTTAACTCCTCCAACAAAAAAACTCATCAAAATCCAAAAAATCGCAGTTGGTTTCAAATTACTTTATTACAATTTGACTAAAAATTTATATAAAATAAAAAAAAATAGAAGTAAATTTCATCTAAATTCACTCAAATTTAACTCCTCCAACCAAAAAACTTATCAAAATCCTAAAAAATCGAAGTTGATTTCAAATTACTTTATTACAATTAGACTAAAAATTTATATAAAATAAAAAAAAATAGAAGTAAATTTCATCTACATTCACTCAAATTTAACTCCTCCAACAAAAAAACTCATCAAAATCCAAAAAATCGAAGTTGGTTTCAAATTACTTTATTACAATTTGACTAAAAATTTATATAAAATAAAAAAAATAGAAGTAAATTTCATCTAAATTCACTCAAATTTAACTCCTCCAACAAAAAAACTCATCAAAATTAAAAAAAATCGAAGATTGTTTCACATTACTTTATTACAATTTGACTAAAAATTTATATATAATCCAAAAAAAATAGAAGTAAATTTCATCTACATTCACTCAAATTTAACTCCTCCAACAAAAAAACTCATCAAAATCCAAAAAATCGAAGTTGGTTTCAAATTACTTTATTACAATTTGACTAAAAATTTATATAAAATAAAAAAAATAGAAGTAAATTTCATCTAAATTCAATCAAATTTAACTCCTCCAACCAAAAAACTCATCAAAATTAAAAAAAATCGAAGATTGTTTCACATTACTTTATTACAATTGGACTAAAAATTTATATAAAATCCAAAAAAATAGAAGTAAATTTCATCTAAATTCACTCAAATTTAACTCCTCCAACAAAAAAACTCATCAAAATCCAAAAAAATCGAAGTTGGTTTCAAATTACTTTATTACAATTTGACTAAAAATTTATATAAAATCCAAAAAAAATAGGTGTTAATTTCATCTAAATTTACTCAAATTTAACTCCACCAACAAAAAAACTCATCAAAATCCAAAAAAATCGAAGTTGGTTTCGAATTACTTTATTACAATTTGACTAAAAATTTATATAAAATCAAAAAAAAAATACAAGTAAATTTCATCTAAATTCACTCGAATTTAACTCCTCCAACAAAAAAACTCATCAAAATACATAAAAATAGAAATTGGTTTCAAATTACTTTATTACAATTTGACTAAAAATTTATATAAATAAAAAAAAATAGAAGTAAATTTCATCTAAATTCACTCAAGTTTAACCACTCCAACAAAAAAACTCATCAAAATCCAAAAAAATCGATGTTGGTTTAAAATTACTTTATTACAATTTGACTAAAAATTTATATAAAATCCAAAAAAATAGGTGTTAATTTCATCTAAATTTACTCAAATTTAACTCCTACAACAACCAAAATCATCAAAATCCAAAAAAATCGAAGTTGGTTTCAAATTCCGTTAATACAACTAGACTAAAAATTTATATAAAATAAAAAAAAAATAGAAGTAAATTTCATCTACATTCACTCAAATTTAACTCCTCCAACAAAAAAACTCATCAAAATCCAAAAAATCGCAGTTGGTTTCAAATTACTTTATTACAATTTGACTAAAAATTTATATAAAATAAAAAAAAATAGAAGTAAATTTCATCTAAATTCACTCAAATTTAACTCCTCCAACCAAAAAACTTATCAAAATCCTAAAAAATCGAAGTTGATTTCAAATTACTTTATTACAATTAGACTAAAAATTTATATAAAATAAAAAAAAATAGAAGTAAATTTCATCTACATTCACTCAAATTTAACTCCTCCAACAAAAAAACTCATCAAAATCCAAAAAATCGAAGTTGGTTTCAAATTACTTTATTACAATTTGACTAAAAATTTATATAAAATAAAAAAAATAGAAGTAAATTTCATCTAAATTCACTCAAATTTAACTCCTCCAACAAAAAAACTCATCAAAATTAAAAAAAATCGAAGATTGTTTCACATTACTTTATTACAATTTGACTAAAAATTTATATAAAATCCAAAAAAATAGAAGTAAATTTCATCTACATTCACTCAAATTTAACTCCTCCAACAAAAAAACTCATCAAAATCCAAAAAATCGAAGTTGGTTTCAAATTACTTTATTACAATTTGACTAAAAATTTATATAAAATAAAAAAAATAGAAGTAAATTTCATCTAAATTCAATCAAATTTAACTCCTCCAACCAAAAAAATCATCAAAATTAAAAAAAATCGAAGATTGTTTCACATTACTTTATTACAATTGGACTAAAAATTTATATAAAATCCAAAAAAATAGAAGTAAATTTCATCTAAATTCACTCAAATTTAACTCCACCAACAAAAAAACTCATCAAAATCCAAAAAAATTGAAGTTGGTTTCAAATTACTTTATTACAATTTGACTAAAAATTTATATAAAATTAAAAAAAATAGAAGTAAATTTCATCTAATTTCAATCAAATTTAACTCCTCCAACCAAAAAACTTATCAAAATCCAAAAAAATCGAAGTTGGTTTCAAATTACTTTATTACAATTTGACTAAAAATTTATATAAAATCCAAAAAAATAAAATTAAATTCCATCTAAATTCACTCAAATTTAACTCCTCCAACAAAAAAACTCATCAAAATTAAAAAAAATCGAAGATTGTTTCACATTACTTTATTACAATTGGACTAAAAATTTGTATAAAATCCAAAAAAATAGAAGTAAATTTCATCTAAATTCACTCAAATTTAACTCGTCCAACAAAAAAACTTATCAAAATCCTAAAAAATCGAAGTTGATTTCAAATTACTTTATTACAATTTGACTAAAAATTTATATAAAATCAAAAAAAAATAGAAGTAAATTTCATCTAAATTCACTCAAATTTAACTCCTCCAACAACCAAAATCATCAAAATCCAAAAAAATCGAAGTTGGTTTCAAATTCCGTTAATACAATTTGACTAAAAATTTATATAAAATAAAAAAAATAGAAGTAAATTTCATCTAAATTCACTCAAATTTAACTCCTCCAACAAAAAAACTCTTCAAAATCAAAAAAAATCGAAGTTGGTTTAAAATTACTTTATTACAATTTGACTAAAAATTTATATAAAATCCAAAAAAATAGGTGTAAATTTCATCTAAATTTACTGACATTTAACTCCTCCACCTACCAAATTAATCAAAATCCAAAAAAATCGAAGTTGGTTTCAAATTACTTTATTACAATTTGACTAAAAATTTATATAAAATTAATAAAGATAGAAGTAAATTTCATCTAAATTCACTCAAATTTAACTCCACCAACACAAAAACTCATCAAAATCCAAAAAAATTGAAGTTGGTTTCAAATTACTTTATTACAATTTGACTAAAAATTTATATAAAATTTCAAAAATAGAAGTAAATTTCATCTAAATTCAATCAAATTTAACTCCTCCAACCAAAAAACACATCAAAATCCAAAAAAATCGAAGTTGGTTTCAAATTACTTTATTACAATTTGACTAAAAATTTATATAAAATCCAAAAAAATAAAATTAAATTCCATCTAAATTCACTCAAATTTTAACTCCTCCAACAAAAAAACTCATCAAAATTAAAAAAAATCGAAGATTGTTTCACATTACTTTATTACAATTGGACTAAAAATTTATATAAAATCCAAAAAAATAGAAGTAAATTTCATCTATATTCACTCAAATTTAACTCCACCAACAAAAAAACTCATCAAAATCCAAAAAAATCGAAGTTGGTTTCGAATTACTTTATTACAATTTGACTAAAAATTTATATAAAATCAAAAAAAAAATACAAGTAAATTTCATCTAAATTCACTCGAATTTAACTCCTCCAACAAAAAAACTCATCAAAATACATAAAAATAGAAATTGGTTTCAAATTACTTTATTACAATTTGACTAAAAATTTATATAAATAAAAAAAAATAGAAGTAAATTTCATCTAAATTCACTCAAGTTTAACCACTCCAACAAAAAAACTCATCAAAATCCAAAAAATCGATGTTGGTTTAAAATTACTTTATTACAATTTGACTAAAAATTTATATAAAATCCAAAAAAATAGGTGTTAATTTCATCTAAATTTACTCAAATTTAACTCCTACAACAACCAAAATCATCAAAATCCAAAAAAATCGAAGTTGGTTTCAAATTCCGTTAATACAACTAGACTAAAAATTTATATAAAATAAAAAAAAATAGAAGTAAATTTCATCTACATTCACTCAAATTTAACTCCTCCAACAAAAAAACTCATCAAAATCCAAAAAATCGCAGTTGGTTTCAAATTACTTTATTACAATTTGACTAAAAATTTATATAAAATAAAAAAAAATAGAAGTAAATTTCATCTAAATTCACTCAAATTTAACTCCTCCAACCAAAAAACTTATCAAAATCCTAAAAAATCGAAGTTGATTTCAAATTACTTTATTACAATTAGACTAAAAATTTATATAAAATAAAAAAAAATAGAAGTAAATTTCATCTACATTCACTCAAATTTAACTCCTCCAACAAAAAAACTCATCAAAATCCAAAAAATCGAAGTTGGTTTCAAATTACTTTATTACAATTTGACTAAAAATTTATATAAAATAAAAAAAATAGAAGTAAATTTCATCTAAATTCACTCAAATTTAACTCCTCCAACAAAAAAACTCATCAAAATTAAAAAAAATCGAAGATTGTTTCACATTACTTTATTACAATTTGACTAAAAATTTATATATAATCCAAAAAAAATAGAAGTAAATTTCATCTACATTCACTCAAATTTAACTCCTCCAACAAAAAAACTCATCAAAATCCAAAAAATCGAAGTTGGTTTCAAATTACTTTATTACAATTTGACTAAAAATTTATATAAAATAAAAAAAATAGAAGTAAATTTCATCTAAATTCAATCAAATTTAACTCCTCCAACCAAAAAACTCATCAAAATTAAAAAAAATCGAAGATTGTTTCACATTACTTTATTACAATTGGACTAAAAATTTATATAAAATCCAAAAAAATAGAAGTAAATTTCATCTAAATTCACTCAAATTTAACTCCTCCAACAAAAAAACTCATCAAAATCCAAAAAAATCGAAGTTGGTTTCAAATTACTTTATTACAATTTGACTAAAAATTTATATAAAATCCAAAAAAAAATAGGTGTTAATTTCATCTAAATTTACTCAAATTTAACTCCACCAACAAAAAAACTCATCAAAATCCAAAAAAATCGAAGTTGGTTTCGAATTACTTTATTACAATTTGACTAAAAATTTATATAAAATCAAAAAAAAAATACAAGTAAATTTCATCTAAATTCACTCGAATTTAACTCCTCCAACAAAAAAACTCATCAAAATACATAAAAATAGAAATTGGTTTCAAATTACTTTATTACAATTTGACTAAAAATTTATATAAATAAAAAAAAATAGAAGTAAATTTCATCTAAATTCACTCAAGTTTAACCACTCCAACAAAAAAACTCATCAAAATCCAAAAAAATCGATGTTGGTTTAAAATTACTTTATTACAATTTGACTAAAAATTTATATAAAATCCAAAAAAATAGGTGTTAATTTCATCTAAATTTACTCAAATTTAACTCCTACAACAACCAAAATCATCAAAATCCAAAAAAATCGAAGTTGGTTTCAAATTCCGTTAATACAACTAGACTAAAAATTTATATAAAATAAAAAAAAAATAGAAGTAAATTTCATCTACATTCACTCAAATTTAACTCCTCCAACAAAAAAACTCATCAAAATCCAAAAAATCGCAGTTGGTTTCAAATTACTTTATTACAATTTGACTAAAAATTTATATAAAATAAAAAAAAATAGAAGTAAATTTCATCTAAATTCACTCAAATTTAACTCCTCCAACCAAAAAACTTATCAAAATCCTAAAAAATCGAAGTTGATTTCAAATTACTTTATTACAATTAGACTAAAAATTTATATAAAATAAAAAAAAATAGAAGTAAATTTCATCTACATTCACTCAAATTTAACTCCTCCAACAAAAAAACTCATCAAAATCCAAAAAATCGAAGTTGGTTTCAAATTACTTTATTACAATTTGACTAAAAATTTATATAAAATAAAAAAAATAGAAGTAAATTTCATCTAAATTCACTCAAATTTAACTCCTCCAACAAAAAAACTCATCAAAATTAAAAAAAATCGAAGATTGTTTCACATTACTTTATTACAATTTGACTAAAAATTTATATAAAATCCAAAAAAATAGAAGTAAATTTCATCTACATTCACTCAAATTTAACTCCTCCAACAAAAAAACTCATCAAAATCCAAAAAATCGAAGTTGGTTTCAAATTACTTTATTACAATTTGACTAAAAATTTATATAAAATAAAAAAAATAGAAGTAAATTTCATCTAAATTCAATCAAATTTAACTCCTCCAACCAAAAAACTCATCAAAATTAAAAAAAATCGAAGATTGTTTCACATTACTTTATTACAATTGGACTAAAAATTTATATAAAATCCAAAAAAATAGAAGTAAATTTCATCTAAATTCACTCAAATTTAACTCCACCAACAAAAAAACTCATCAAAATCCAAAAAAATTGAAGTTGGTTTCAAATTACTTTATTACAATTTGACTAAAAATTTATATAAAATTAAAAAAAATAGAAGTAAATTTCATCTAATTTCAATCAAATTTAACTCCTCCAACCAAAAAACTTATCAAAATCCAAAAAAATCGAAGTTGGTTTCAAATTACTTTATTACAATTTGACTAAAAATTTATATAAAATCCAAAAAAATAAAATTAAATTCCATCTAAATTCACTCAAATTTAACTCCTCCAACAAAAAAACTCATCAAAATTAAAAAAAATCGAAGATTGTTTCACATTACTTTATTACAATTGGACTAAAAATTTGTATAAAATCCAAAAAAATAGAAGTAAATTTCATCTAAATTCACTCAAATTTAACTCGTCCAACAAAAAAACTTATCAAAATCCTAAAAAATCGAAGTTGATTTCAAATTACTTTATTACAATTTGACTAAAAATTTATATAAAATCAAAAAAAAATAGAAGTAAATTTCATCTAAATTCACTCAAATTTAACTCCTCCAACAACCAAAATCATCAAAATCCAAAAAAATCGAAGTTGGTTTCAAATTCCGTTAATACAATTTGACTAAAAATTTATATAAAATAAAAAAAATAGAAGTAAATTTCATCTAAATTCACTCAAATTTAACTCCTCCAACAAAAAAACTCTTCAAAATCAAAAAAAATCGAAGTTGGTTTAAAATTACTTTATTACAATTTGACTAAAAATTTATATAAAATCCAAAAAAATAGGTGTAAATTTCATCTAAATTTACTGACATTTAACTCCTCCACCTACCAAATTAATCAAAATCCAAAAAAATCGAAGTTGGTTTCAAATTACTTTATTACAATTTGACTAAAAATTTATATAAAATTAATAAAGATAGAAGTAAATTTCATCTAAATTCACTCAAATTTAACTCCACCAACACAAAAACTCATCAAAATCCAAAAAAATTGAAGTTGGTTTCAAATTACTTTATTACAATTTGACTAAAAATTTATATAAAATTTCAAAAATAGAAGTAAATTTCATCTAAATTCAATCAAATTTAACTCCTCCAACCAAAAAACACATCAAAATCCAAAAAAATCGAAGTTGGTTTCAAATTACTTTATTACAATTTGACTAAAAATTTATATAAAATCCAAAAAAATAAAATTAAATTCCATCTAAATTCACTCAAATTTTAACTCCTCCAACAAAAAAACTCATCAAAATTAAAAAAAATCGAAGATTGTTTCACATTACTTTATTACAATTGGACTAAAAATTTATATAAAATCCAAAAAAATAGAAGTAAATTTCATCTATATTCACTCAAATTTAACTCCACCAACAAAAAAACTCATCAAAATCCAAAAAAATCGAAGTTGGTTTCGAATTACTTTATTACAATTTGACTAAAAATTTATATAAAATCAAAAAAAAAATACAAGTAAATTTCATCTAAATTCACTCGAATTTAACTCCTCCAACAAAAAAACTCATCAAAATACATAAAAATAGAAATTGGTTTCAAATTACTTTATTACAATTTGACTAAAAATTTATATAAATAAAAAAAAATAGAAGTAAATTTCATCTAAATTCACTCAAGTTTAACCACTCCAACAAAAAAACTCATCAAAATCCAAAAAATCGATGTTGGTTTAAAATTACTTTATTACAATTTGACTAAAAATTTATATAAAATCCAAAAAAATAGGTGTTAATTTCATCTAAATTTACTCAAATTTAACTCCTACAACAACCAAAATCATCAAAATCCAAAAAAATCGAAGTTGGTTTCAAATTCCGTTAATACAACTAGACTAAAAATTTATATAAAATAAAAAAAAATAGAAGTAAATTTCATCTACATTCACTCAAATTTAACTCCTCCAACAAAAAAACTCATCAAAATCCAAAAAATCGCAGTTGGTTTCAAATTACTTTATTACAATTTGACTAAAAATTTATATAAAATAAAAAAAAATAGAAGTAAATTTCATCTAAATTCACTCAAATTTAACTCCTCCAACCAAAAAACTTATCAAAATCCTAAAAAATCGAAGTTGATTTCAAATTACTTTATTACAATTAGACTAAAAATTTATATAAAATAAAAAAAAATAGAAGTAAATTTCATCTACATTCACTCAAATTTAACTCCTCCAACAAAAAAACTCATCAAAATCCAAAAAATCGAAGTTGGTTTCAAATTACTTTATTACAATTTGACTAAAAATTTATATAAAATAAAAAAAATAGAAGTAAATTTCATCTAAATTCACTCAAATTTAACTCCTCCAACAAAAAAACTCATCAAAATTAAAAAAAATCGAAGATTGTTTCACATTACTTTATTACAATTTGACTAAAAATTTATATATAATCCAAAAAAAATAGAAGTAAATTTCATCTACATTCACTCAAATTTAACTCCTCCAACAAAAAAACTCATCAAAATCCAAAAAATCGAAGTTGGTTTCAAATTACTTTATTACAATTTGACTAAAAATTTATATAAAATAAAAAAAATAGAAGTAAATTTCATCTAAATTCAATCAAATTTAACTCCTCCAACCAAAAAACTCATCAAAATTAAAAAAAATCGAAGATTGTTTCACATTACTTTATTACAATTGGACTAAAAATTTATATAAAATCCAAAAAAATAGAAGTAAATTTCATCTAAATTCACTCAAATTTAACTCCTCCAACAAAAAAACTCATCAAAATCCAAAAAAATCGAAGTTGGTTTCAAATTACTTTATTACAATTTGACTAAAAATTTATATAAAATCCAAAAAAAAATAGGTGTTAATTTCATCTAAATTTACTCAAATTTAACTCCACCAACAAAAAAACTCATCAAAATCCAAAAAAATCGAAGTTGGTTTCGAATTACTTTATTACAATTTGACTAAAAATTTATATAAAATCAAAAAAAAAATACAAGTAAATTTCATCTAAATTCACTCGAATTTAACTCCTCCAACAAAAAAACTCATCAAAATACATAAAAATAGAAATTGGTTTCAAATTACTTTATTACAATTTGACTAAAAATTTATATAAATAAAAAAAAATAGAAGTAAATTTCATCTAAATTCACTCAAGTTTAACCACTCCAACAAAAAAACTCATCAAAATCCAAAAAAATCGATGTTGGTTTAAAATTACTTTATTACAATTTGACTAAAAATTTATATAAAATCCAAAAAAATAGGTGTTAATTTCATCTAAATTTACTCAAATTTAACTCCTACAACAACCAAAATCATCAAAATCCAAAAAAATCGAAGTTGGTTTCAAATTCCGTTAATACAACTAGACTAAAAATTTATATAAAATAAAAAAAAAATAGAAGTAAATTTCATCTACATTCACTCAAATTTAACTCCTCCAACAAAAAAACTCATCAAAATCCAAAAAATCGCAGTTGGTTTCAAATTACTTTATTACAATTTGACTAAAAATTTATATAAAATAAAAAAAAATAGAAGTAAATTTCATCTAAATTCACTCAAATTTAACTCCTCCAACCAAAAAACTTATCAAAATCCTAAAAAATCGAAGTTGATTTCAAATTACTTTATTACAATTAGACTAAAAATTTATATAAAATAAAAAAAAATAGAAGTAAATTTCATCTACATTCACTCAAATTTAACTCCTCCAACAAAAAAACTCATCAAAATCCAAAAAATCGAAGTTGGTTTCAAATTACTTTATTACAATTTGACTAAAAATTTATATAAAATAAAAAAAATAGAAGTAAATTTCATCTAAATTCACTCAAATTTAACTCCTCCAACAAAAAAACTCATCAAAATTAAAAAAAATCGAAGATTGTTTCACATTACTTTATTACAATTTGACTAAAAATTTATATAAAATCCAAAAAAATAGAAGTAAATTTCATCTACATTCACTCAAATTTAACTCCTCCAACAAAAAAACTCATCAAAATCCAAAAAATCGAAGTTGGTTTCAAATTACTTTATTACAATTTGACTAAAAATTTATATAAAATAAAAAAAATAGAAGTAAATTTCATCTAAATTCAATCAAATTTAACTCCTCCAACCAAAAAACTCATCAAAATTAAAAAAAATCGAAGATTGTTTCACATTACTTTATTACAATTGGACTAAAAATTTGTATAAAATCCAAAAAAAATAGAAGTACATTTCATCTAAATTCACTCAAATTTAACTCGTCCAACAAAAAAACTTATCAAAATCCAAAAAAATCGAAGTTGGTTTCAAATTACTTTATTACAATTTGACTAAAAATTTATATAAAATCCAAAAAAATAAAATTAAATTCCATCTAAATTCACTCAAATTTAACTCCTCCAACAAAAAAACTCATCAAAATTAAAAAAAATCGAAGATTGTTTCACATTACTTTATTACAATTGGACTAAAAATTTGTATAAAATCCAAAAAAATAGAAGTAAATTTCATCTAAATTCACTCAAATTTAACTCGTCCAACAAAAAAACTTATCAAAATCCTAAAAAATCGAAGTTGATTTCAAATTACTTTATTACAATTTGACTAAAAATTTATATAAAATCAAAAAAAAATAGAAGTAAATTTCATCTAAATTCACTCAAATTTAACTCCTCCAACAACCAAAATCATCAAAATCCAAAAAAATCGAAGTTGGTTTCAAATTCCGTTAATACAATTTGACTAAAAATTTATATGAAATAAAAAAAAAATAGAAGTAAATTTCATCTAAATTCACTCAAATTTAACTCCTCCAACAAAAAAACTTATCAAAATCCTAAAAAATCGAAGTTGATTTCAAATTACCTTATTACAATTAGACTAAAAATTTATATAAAATAAAAAAAAATAGAAGTAAATTTCATCTACATTCACTCAAATTTAACTCCTCCAACAAAAAAACTCATCAAAATCCAAGAAATCGAAGTTGGTATCAAATTACTTTATTACAATTTGACTAAAAATTTATATAAAATTAAAAAAAATAGAAGTAAATTTCATCTAAATTCAATCAAATTTAACTCCTCCAACCAAAAAACTTATCAAAATCCAAAAAAATCGAAGTTGGTTTCAAATTACTTTATTACAATTTGACTAAAAATTTATATAAAATCCAAAAAAATAAAATTAAATTCCATCTAAATTCACTCAAATTTAACTCCTCCAACAAAAAAACTCATCAAAATTAAAAAAAATCGAAGATTGTTTCACATTACTTTATTACAATTGGACTAAAAATTTGTATAAAATCCAAAAAAATAGAAGTAAATTTCATCTAAATTCACTCAAATTTAACTCGTCCAACAAAAAAACTTATCAAAATCCTAAAAAATCGAAGTTGATTTCAAATTACTTTATTAAAATTTGACTAAAAATTTATATAAAATCAAAAAAAAATAGAAGTAAATTTCATCTAAATTCACTCAAATTTAACTCCTCCAACAACCAAAATCATCAAAATCCAAAAAAATCGAAGTTGGTTTCAAATTCCGTTAATACAATTTGACTAAAAATTTATATGAAATAAAAAAAAAATAGAAGTAAATTTCATCTAAATTCACTCAAATTTAACTCGTCCAACAAAAAAACTTATCAAAATCCTAAAAAATTGAAGTTGATTTCAAATTACTTTATTACAATTTGACTAAAAATTTATATAAAATCAAAAAAAAATAGAAGTAAATTTCATCTAAATTCACTCAAATTTAACTCCTCCAACAACCAAAATCATCAAAATCCAAAAAAATCGAAGTTGGTTTCAAATTCCGTTAATACAATTTGACTAAAAATTTATATGAAATAAAAAAAAAATAGAAGTAAATTTCATCTAAATTCACTCAAATTTAACTCCTCCAACAAAAAAACTTATCAAAATCCTAAAAAATCGAAGTTGATTTCAAATTACCTTATTACAATTAGACTAAAAATTTATATAAAATAAAAAAAAATAGAAGTAAATTTCATCATTCACTCAAATTTAACTCCTCCAACAAAAAAACTCATCAAAATCCAAAAAATCGAAGTTGGTTTCAAATTACTTTATTACAATTTGACTAAAAATTTATATGAAATAAAAAAAAATAGAAGTAAATTTCATCTAAATTCAATCAAATTTAACTCCTCCAACCAAAAAACTCATCAAAATCCAAAAAAATTGAAGTTGGTTTCAAATTACTTTATTACAATTTGACTAAAAATTTATATAAAATCCAAAAAAATAGAAGTAAATTTCATCTACATTCACTCAAATTTAACTCCTCCAACAAAAAAACTCATCAAAATCCAAAAAATCGAAGTTGGTTTCAAATTACTTTATTACAATTTGACTAAAAATTTATATAAAATAAAAAAAAAATAGAAGTAAATTTCATCTAAATTCAATCAAATTTAACTCCTCCAACCAAAAAACTCATCAAAATCCAAAAAAATCGAAGTTGGTTTCAAATTACTTTATTACAATTTGACTAAAAATTTATATAAAATCCAAAAAAATAGAAGTAAATTTCATCTAAATTCACTCAAATTTAACTCCACCAACAAAAAACTCATCAAAATCCAAAAAAATCGAAGTTGATTTCGAATTACTTTATTACAATTTGACTAAAAATTTATATAAAATCAAAAAAAAAATACAAGTAAATTTCATCTAAATTCACTCGAATTTAACTCCTCCAACAAAAAAACTCATCAAAATCCAAAAAATCGAAGTTGGTTTCAAATTACTTTATTACAATTTGACTAAAAATTTATATAAAATAAAAAAAAATAGAAGTAAATTTCATCTAAATTCAATCAAATTTAACTCCTCCAACCAAAAAACTCATCAAAATCCAAAAAATCGAAGTTGGTTTCAAATTACTTTATTACAATTTGACTAAAAATTTATATAAAATAAAAAAAAATAGAAGTAAATTTCATCTAAATTCACTCAAATTTAACTCCTCCAACCAAAAAACTTATCAAAATCCTAAAAAATCGAAGTTGATTTCAAATTACTTTATTACAATTAGACTAAAAATTTATATAAAATAAAAAAAAATAGAAGTAAATTTCATCTACATTCACTCAAATTCTACTCCTCCAACAAAAAAACTCATCAAAATCCAAAAAAATCGAAGTTGGTTTCAAATTACTTTATTACAATTTGACTAAAAATTTATATAAAATCCAAAAAAATAGAAGTAAATTTCATCTACATTCACTCAAATTTAACTCCTCCAACAAAAAAACTCATCAAAATCCAAAAAATCGAAGTTGGTTTCAAATTACTTTATTACATTTTGACTAAAAATTTATATAAAATAAAAAAAATAGAAGTAAATTTCATCTAAATTCAATCAAATTTAACTCCTCCAACCAAAAAACTCATCAAAATCCAAAAAAATCGAAGTTGGTTTCAAATTACTTTATTACAATTTGACTAAAAATTTATATAAAATTAAAAAAGATAGAAGTAAATTTCATCTAAATTCACTCAAATTTAACTCCACCAACAAAAAAACTCATCAAAATCCAAAAAAATTGAAGTTGGTTTCAAATTACTTTATTACAATTTGACTAAAAATTTATATAAAATTAAAAAAAATAGAAGTAAATTTCATCTAAATTCAATCAAATTTAACTCCTCCAACCAAAAAACTCATCAAAATCCAAAAAAATCGAAGTTGGTTTCAAATTACTTTATTACAATTGGACTAAAAATTTATATAAAATCCAAAAGAATAAAATTAAATTCCATCTAAATTCACTCAAATTTTAACTCCTCCAACAAAAAAACTCATCAAAATTAAAAAAAATCGAAGATTGTTTCACATTACTTTATTACAATTGGACTAAAAATTTATATAAAATCCAAAAAAATAGAAGTAAATTTCATCTATATTCACTCAAATTTAACTCCACCAACAAAAAAACTCATCAAAATCCAAAAAAATCGAAGTTGGTTTCGAATTACTTTATTACAATTTGACTAAAAATTTATATAAAATCAAAAAAAAAATACAAGTAAATTTCATCTAAATTCACTCGAATTTAACTCCTCCAACAAAAAAACTCATCAAAATACATAAAAATAGAAATTGGTTTCAAATTACTTTATTACAATTTGACTAAAAATTTATATAAATAAAAAAAAATAGAGGTAAATTTCATCTAAATTCACTCAAATTTAACCACTCCAACAAAAAAACTCATCAAAATCCAAAAAAATCGAAGTTGGTTTAAAATTACTTTATTACAATTTGACTAAAAATTTATATAAAATCCAAAAAAATAGGTGTTAATTTCATCTAAATTTACTGAAATTTAACTCCTCCAACAACCAAAATCATCAAAATCCAAAAAAATCGAAGTTGGTTTCAAATTCCGTTAATACAATTAGACTAAAAATTTATATAAAATAAAAAAAAATAGAAGTAAATTTCATCTACATTCACTCAAATTTAACTCCTCCAACAAAAAAACTCATCAAAATCCAAAAAATCGCAGTTGGTTTCAAATTACTTTATTACAATTTGACTAAAAATTTATATAAAATAAAAAAAATAGAAGTAAATTTCATCTTAATTCAATCAAAATTAACTCCTCCAACCAAAAAACTCATCAAAATCCAAAAAAATCGAAGTTGGTTTCAAATTACTTTATTACAATTTGACTAAAAATTTATATAAAATCCAAAAAAATAAAATTAAATTCCATCTAAATTCACTCTAATTTAACTCCTCCAACAAAAAAACTCATCAAAATTAAAAAAAATCGAAGATTGTTTCACATTACTTTATTACAATTGGACTAAAAATTTATATAAAATCAAAAAAAATAGAAGTAAATTTCATCTACATTCACTCAAATTTAACTCCTCCAACAAAAAAACTCATCAAAATCCAAAAAATCGAAGTTGGTTTCAAATTACTTTATTACAATTTGACTAAAAATTTATATAAAATAAAAAAAATAGAAGTAAATTTCATCTAAATTCAATCAAATTTAACTCCTCCAACCAAAAAACTCATCAAAATCCAAAAAATCGAAGTTGGTTTCAAATTACTTTATTACAATTTGACTAAAAATTTATATAAAATAAAAAAAAATACAAGTAAATTTCATCTAAATTCACTCGAATTTAACTCCTCCAACAAAAAAACTCATCAAAATACATAAAAATAGAAATTGGTTTCAAATTACTTTATTACAATTTGACTAAAAATTTATATAAATAAAAAAAAATAGAAGTAAATTACATCTAAATTCACTCAAATTTAACCACTCCAACAAAAAAACTCATCAAAATCCAAAAAAATCGAAGTTGGTTTAAAATTACTTTATTACAATTTGACTAAAAATTTATATAAAATCCAAAAAAATAGGTGTTAATTTCATCTAAATTTACTCAAATTTAACTCCTACAACAACCAAAATCATCAAAATCCAAAAAAATCGAAGTTGGTTTCAAATTCCGTTAATACAACTAGACTAAAAATTTATATAAAATAAAAAAAAATAGAAGTAAATTTCATCTACATTCACTCAAATTTAACTCCTCCAACAAAAAAACTCATCAAAATCCAAAAAATCGCAGTTGGTTTCAAATTACTTTATTACAATTTGACTAAAAATTTATATAAAATAAAAAAAAATAGAAGTAAATTTCATCTAAATTCACTCAAATTTAACTCCTCCAACCAAAAAACTTATCAAAATCCTAAAAAATCGAAGTTGATTTCAAATTACTTTATTACAATTAGACTAAAAATTTATATAAAATAAAAAAAAATAGAAGTAAATTTCATCTACATTCACTCAAATTTAACTCCACCAACAAAAAAACTCATCAAAATCCAAAAAATCGAAGTTGGTTTCGAATTACTTTATTACAATTTGACTAAAAATTTATATAAAATCAAAAAAAAAATACAAGTAAATTTCATCTAAATTCACTCGAATTTAACTCCTCCAACAAAAAAACTCATCAAAATCCAAAAAATCGCAGTTGGTTTCAAATTACTTTATTACAATTTGACTAAAAATTTATATAAAATAAAAAAAAATAGAAGTAAATTTCATCTAAATTCACTCAAATTTAACTCCTCCAACCAAAAAACTTATCAAAATCCTAAAAAATCGAAGTTGATTTCAAATTACTTTATTACAATTAGACTAAAAATTTATATAAAATAAAAAAAAATAGAAGTAAATTTCTTCTACATTCACTCAAATTTAACTCCTCCAACAAAAAAACTCATCAAAATCCAAAAAATCGAAGTTGGTTTCAAATTACTTTATTACAATTTGACTAAAAATTTATATAAAATAAAAAAAATAGAAGTAAATTTCATCTAAATTCACTCAAATTTAACTCCTCCAACAAAAAAACTCATCAAAATTAAAAAAAATCGAAGATTGTTTCACATTACTTTATTACAATTTGACTAAAAATTTATATAAAATCCAAAAAAATAGAAGTAAATTTCATCTACATTCACTCAAATTTAACTCCTCCAACAAAAAAACTCATCAAAATCCAAAAAATCGAAGTTGGTTTCAAATTACTTTATTACAATTTGACTAAAAATTTATATAAAATAAAAAAAATAGAAGTAAATTTCATCTAAATTCAATCAAATTTAACTCCTCCAACCAAAAAACTCATCAAAATTAAAAAAAATCGAAGATTGTTTCACATTACTTTATTACAATTGGACTAAAAATTTATATAAAATCCAAAAAAATAGAAGTAAATTTCATCTAAATTCACTCAAATTTAACTCCTCCAACAAAAAAACTCATCAAAATTAAAAAAAATCGAAGATTGTTTCAAATTACTTTATTACAATTTGACTAAAAATTTATATAAATAAAAAAAAATAGTAGTAAATTTCATCTAAATTCACTCAAATTTAACTCCTCCAACAAAAAAACTCATCAAAATCCAAAAAAATCGAAGTTGGTTTCAAATTACTTTATTACAATTTGACTAAAAATTTATATAAAATCCAAAAAAAAATAGGTGTTAATTTCATCTAAATTTACTCAAATTTAACTCCTACAACAACCAAAATCATCAAAATCGAAGAAAATCGAAGTTGGTTTCAAATTCCGTTAATACAATTTGACTAAAAATTTATATAAAATCAAAAAAAAAATAGAAGTAAATTTCATCTAAATTCACTCAAATTTAACTCCTCCAACAACCAAAATCATCAAAATCCAAAAAAATCGAAGTTGGTTTCAAATTCCGTTAATACAATTTGACTAAAAATTTATATGAAATAAAAAAAAATAGAAGTAAATTTCATCTAAATTCACTCAAATTTAACCACTCCAACAAAAAAACTCATCAAAATCCAAAAAAATCGAAGTTGGTTTAAAATTACTTTATTACAATTTGATTAAAAATTTATATAAAATCCAAAAAAATAGGTGTTAATTTCATCTAAATTTACTGAAATTTAACTCCTCCAACAACCAAACTCATCAAAATCCAAAAAAATCGAAGTTGGATTCAAATTACTTTATTACAATTTGACTAAAAATTTATATAAAATCCAAAAAAATAAAATTAAATTCCATCTAAATTCACTCAAATTTAACTCCTCCAACAAAAAAACTCATCAAAATCCAAAAAAATCGAAGTTGGTTTCAAATTACTTTATTACAATTTGACTAAAAATTTATATAAAATCCAAAAAAATAGAAGTAAATTTCATCTACATTCACTCAAATTTAACTCCTCCAACAAAAAAACTCATCAAAATCCAAAAAATCGAAGTTGGTTTCAAATTACTTTATTACAATTTGACTAAAAATTTATATAAAATAAAAAAAAATAGAAGTAAATTTCATCTAAATTCACTCAAATTTAACTCCTCCAACAAAAAAACTCATCAAAATCCAAAAAAATCGAAGTTGGTTTCTAATTACTTTATTACAATTTGACTAAAAATTTATATAAAATCAAAAAAAAATAGGTGTTAATTTCATCTAAATTTACTCAAATTTAACTCCTACAACAACCAAAATCATCAAAATCCAAAAAAATCGAAGTTGGTTTCAAATTCCGTTAATACAATTTGACTAAAAATTTATATAAAATCAAAAAAAAATAGAAGTAAATTTCATCTAAATTCACTCAAATTTAACTCCTCCAACAACCAAAATCATCAAAATCCAAAAAAATCGAAGTTGGTTTCAAATTCCGTTAATACAATTTGACTAAAAATTTATATAAAATAAAAAAAATAGAAGTAAATTTCATCTAAATTCACTCAAATTTAACTCCTCCAACAAAAAAACTCTTCAAAATCAAAAAAAATCGAAGTTGGTTTAAAATTACTTTATTACAATTTGACTAAAAATTTATATAAAATCCAAAAAAATAGGTGTAAATTTCATCTAAATTTACTGACATTTAACTCCTCCACCAACCAAATTAATCAAAATCCAAAAAAATCGAAGTTGGTTTCAAATTACTTTATTACAATTTGACTAAAAATTTATATAAAATTAATAAAGATAGAAGTAAATTTCATCTAAATTCACTCAAATTTAACTCCACCAACACAAAAACTCATCAAAATCCAAAAAAATTGAAGTTGGTTTCAAATTACTTTATTACAATTTGACTAAAAATTTATATAAAATTAAAAAAAATAGAAGTAAATTTCATCTAAATTCAATCAAATTTAACTCCTCCAACCAAAAAACACATCAAAATCCAAAAAAATCGAAGTTGGTTTCAAATTACTTTATTACAATTTGACTAAAAATTTATATAAAATCCAAAAAAATAAAATTAAATTCCATCTAAATTCACTCAAATTTTAACTCCTCCAACAAAAAAACTCATCAAAATTAAAAAAAATCGAAGATTGTTTCACATTACTTTATTACAATTGGACTAAAAATTTATATAAAATCCAAAAAAATAGAAGTAAATTTCATCTATATTCACTCAAATTTAACTCCACCAACAAAAAAACTCACCAAAATCCAAAAAAATCGAAGTTGGTTTCGAATTACTTTATTACAATTTGACTAAAAATTTATATAAAATCAAAAAAAAAATACAAGTAAATTTCATCTAAATTCACTCGAATTTAACTCCTCCAACAAAAAAACTCATCAAAATACATAAAAATAGAAATTGGTTTCAAATTACTTTATTACAATTTGACTAAAAATTTATATAAATAAAAAAAAATAGAAGTAAATTTCATCTAAATTCACTCAAGTTTAACCACTCCAACAAAAAAACTCATCAAAATCCAAAAAAATCGATGTTGGTTTAAAATTACTTTATTACAATTTGACTAAAAATTTATATAAAATCCAAAAAAATAGGTGTTAATTTCATCTAAATTTACTCAAATTTAACTCCTACAACAACCAAAATCATCAAAATCCAAAAAAATCGAAGTTGGTTTCAAATTCCGTTAATACAACTAGACTAAAAATTTATATAAAATAAAAAAAAATAGAAGTAAATTTCATCTACATTCACTCAAATTTAACTCCTCCAACAAAAAAACTCATCAAAATCCAAAAAATCGCAGTTGGTTTCAAATTACTTTATTACAATTTGACTAAAAATTTATATAAAATAAAAAAAAATAGAAGTAAATTTCATCTAAATTCACTCAAATTTAACTCCTCCAACCAAAAAACTTATCAAAATCCTAAAAAATCGAAGTTGATTTCAAATTACTTTATTACAATTAGACTAAAAATTTATATAAAATAAAAAAAAATAGAAGTAAATTTCATCTACATTCACTCAAATTTAACTCCTCCAACAAAAAAACTCATCAAAATCCAAAAAATCGAAGTTGGTTTCAAATTACTTTATTACAATTTGACTAAAAATTTATATAAAATAAAAAAAATAGAAGTAAATTTCATCTAAATTCACTCAAATTTAACTCCTCCAACAAAAAAACTCATCAAAATTAAAAAAAATCGAAGATTGTTTCACATTACTTTATTACAATTTGACTAAAAATTTATATAAAATCCAAAAAAATAGAAGTAAATTTCATCTACATTCACTCAAATTTAACTCCTCCAACAAAAAAACTCATCAAAATCCAAAAAATCGAAGTTGGTTTCAAATTACTTTATTACAATTTGACTAAAAATTTATATAAAATAAAAAAAATAGAAGTAAATTTCATCTAAATTCAATCAAATTTAACTCCTCCAACCAAAAAACTCATCAAAATTAAAAAAAATCGAAGATTGTTTCACATTACTTTATTACAATTGGACTAAAAATTTATATAAAATCCAAAAAAATAGAAGTAAATTTCATCTAAATTCACTCAAATTTAACTCGTCCAACAAAAAAACTTATCAAAATCCTAAAAAATCGAAGTTGATTTCAAATTACTTTATTACAATTTGACTAAAAATTTATATAAAATCAAAAAAAAATAGAAGTAAATTTCATCTAAATTCACTCAAATTTAACTCCTCCAACAACCAAAATCATCAAAATCCAAAAAAATCGAAGTTGGTTTCAAATTCCGTTAATACAATTTGACTAAAAATTTATATGAAATAAAAAAAAAATAGAAGTAAATTTCATCTAAATTCACTCAAATTTAACTCCTCCAACAAAAAAACTTATCAAAATCCTAAAAAATCGAAGTTGATTTCAAATTACCTTATTACAATTAGACTAAAAATTTATATAAAATAAAAAAAAATAGAAGTAAATTTCATCTACATTCACTCAAATTTAACTCCTCCAACAAAAAAACTCATCAAAATCCAAAAAATCGAAGTTGGTTTCAAATTACTTTATTACAATTTGACTAAAAATTTATATGAAATAAAAAAAATAGAAGTAAATTTCATCTAAATTCAATCAAATTTAACTCCTCCAACCAAAAAACTCATCAAAATCCAAAAAAATTGAAGTTGGTTTCAAATTACTTTATTACAATTTGACTAACAATTTATATAAAATCCAAAAAAATAGAAGTAAATTTCATCTACATTCACTCAAATTTAACTCCTCCAACAAAAAAACTCATCAAAATCCAAAAAATCGAAGTTGGTTTCAAATTACTTTATTACAATTTGACTAAAAATTTATATAAAATAAAAAAAAATAGAAGTAAATTTCATCTAAATTCAATCAAATTTAACTCCTCCAACCAAAAAACTCATCAAAATCCAAAAAAATCGAAGTTGGTTTCAAATTACTTTATTACAATTTGACTAAAAATTTATATAAAATCCAAAAAAATAGAAGTAAATTTCATCTAAATTCACTCAAATTTAACTCCACCAACAAAAAACTCATCAAAATCCAAAAAAATCTAAGTTGATTTCGAATTACTTTATTACAATTTGACTAAAAATTTATATAAAATCAAAAAAAAAATACAAGTAAATTTCATCTAAATTCACTCGAATTTAACTCCTCCAACAAAAAAACTCATCAAAATCCAAAAAATCGAAGATGGTTTCAAATTACTTTATTACAATTTGACTAAAAATTTATATAAAATAAAAAAAAATAGAAGTAAATTTCATCTAAATTCAATCAAATTTAACTCCTCCAACCAAAAAACTCATCAAAATCCAAAAAATCGAAGTTGGTTTCAAATTACTTTATTACAATTAGACTAAAAATTTATATAAAATAAAAAAAAATAGAAGTAAATTTCATCTACATTCACTCAAATTTAACTCCTCCAACAAAAAAACTCATCAAAATCCAAAAAATCGAAGTTGGTTTCAAATTACTTTATTACAATTTGACTAAAAATTTATATGAAATAAAAAAAAATAGAAGTAAATTTCATCTAAATTCAATCAAATTTAACTCCTCCAACCAAAAAACTCATCAAAATCCAAAAAAATTGAATTTGGTTTCAAATTACTTTATTACAATTTGACTAAAAATTTATATAAAATCCAAAAAAATAGAAGTAAATTTCATCTACATTCACTCAAATTTAACTCCTCCAACAAAAAAACTCATCAAAATCCAAAAAATCGAAGTTGGTTTCAAATTACTTTATTACAATTTGACTAAAAATTTATATAAAATAAAAAAAAATAGAAGTAAATTTCATCTAAATTCAATCAAATTTAACTCCTCCAACCAAAAAACTCATCAAAATCCAAAAAAATCGAAGTTGGTTTCAAATTACTTTATTACAATTTGACTAAAAATTTATATAAAATCCAAAAAAATAGAAGTAAATTTCATCTAAATTCACTCAAATTTAACTCCACCAACAAAAAACTCATCAAAATCCAAAAAAATTGAAGTTGATTTCGAATTACTTTATTACAATTTGACTAAAAATTTATATAAAATCAAAAAAAAAAATACAAGTAAATTTCATCTAAATTCACTCGAATTTAACTCCTCCAACAAAAAAACTCATCAAAATCCAAAAAATCGAAGTTGGTTTCAAATTACTTTATTACAATTTGACTAAAAATTTATATAAAATAAAAAAAAATAGAAGTAAATTTCATCTAAATTCAATCAAATTTAACTCCTCCAACCAAAAAACTCATCAAAATCCAAAAAAATCGAAGTTGGTTTCAAATTACTTTATTACAATTTGACTAAAAATTTATATAAAATCCAAAAAAATAAAATTAAATTCCATCTAAATTCACTCAAATTTAACTCCTCCAACAAAAAAACTCATCAAAATTAAAAAAAATCGAAGATTGTTTCACATTACTTTATTACAATTGGACTAAAAATTTATATAAAATCCAAAAAAATAGAAGTAAATTTCATCTAAATTCACTCAAATTTAACTCCACCAACAAAAAAACTCATCAAAATCCAAAAAAATTGAAGTTGGTTTCAAATTACTTTATTACAATTTGACTAAAAATTTATATAAAATTAAAAAAAATAGAAGTAAATTTCAACTAAATTCAATCAAATTTAACTCCTCCAACCAAAAAACTTATCAAAATCCAAAAAAATCGAAGTTGGTTTCAAATTACTTTATTACAATTTGACTAAAAATTTATATAAAATCCAAAAAAATAAAATTAAATTCCATCTAAATTCACTCAAATTTAACTCCTCCAACAACCAAAATCATCAAAATCCAAAAAAATCGAAGTTGGTTTCAAATTCCGTTAATACAATTTGACTAAAAATTTATATGAAATAAAAAAAAAATAGAAGTAAATTTCATCTAAATTCACTCAAATTTAACTCCTCCAACAACCAAAATCATCAAAATCCAAAAAAATCGAAGTTGGTTTCAAATTCCGTTAATACAATTTGACTAAAAATTTATATGAAATAAAAAAAAAATAGAAGTAAATTTCATCTAAATTCACTCAAATTTAACTCCTCCAACAAAAAAACTTATCAAAATCCTAAAAAATCGAAGTTGATTTCAAATTACCTTATTACAATTAGACTAAAAATTTATATAAAATAAAAAAAAAATAGAAGTAAATTTCATCTACATTCACTCAAATTTAACTCCTCCAACAAAAAAACTCATCAAAATCCAAAAAATCGAAGTTGGTTTCAAATTACTTTATTACAATTTGACTAAAAATTTATATGAAATAAAAAAAAATAGAAGTAAATTTCATCTAATTTCAATCAAATTTAACTCCTCCAACCAAAAAACTCATCAAAATCCAAAAAAATTGAAGTTGGTTTCAAATTACTTTATTACAAATTGACTAACAATTTATATAAAATCCAAAAAAATAGAAGTAAATTTCATCTACATTCACTCAAATTTAACTCCTCCAACAAAAAAACTCATCAAAATCCAAAAAATCGAAGTTGGTTTCAAATTACTTTATTACAATTTGACTAAAAATTTATATAAAATAAAAAAAAATAGAAGTAAATTTCATCTAAATTCAATCAAATTTAACTCCTCCAACCAAAAAACTCATCAAAATCAAAAAAAATCGAAGTTGGTTTCAAATTACTTTATTACAATCTGACTAAAAATTTATATAAAATCCAAAAAAATAGAAGTAAATTTCATCTAAATTCACTCAAATTTAACTCCACCAACAAAAAACTCATCAAAATCCAAAAAAATCGAAGTTGGTTTCAAATTACTTTATTACAATTAGACTAAAAATTTATATAAAATAAAAAAAAATAGAAGTAAATTTCATCTACATTCACTCAAATTTAACTCCTCCAACAAAAAAACTCATCAAAATCCAAAAAATCGAAGTTGGTTTCAAATTACTTTATTACAATTTGACTAAAAATTTATATGAAATAAAAAAAAATAGAAGTAAATTTCATCTAAATTCAATCAAATTTAACTCCTCCAACCAAAAAACTCATCAAAATCCAAAAAAATTGAATTTGGTTTCAAATTACTTTATTACAATTTGACTAAAAATTTATATAAAATCCAAAAAAATAGAAGTAAATTTCATCTACATTCACTCAAATTTAACTCCTCCAACAAAAAAACTCATCAAAATCCAAAAAATCGAAGTTGGTTTCAAATTACTTTATTACAATTTGACTAAAAATTTATATAAAATAAAAAAAAATAGAAGTAAATTTCATCTAAATTCAATCAAATTTAACTCCTCCAACCAAAAAACTCATCAAAATCCAAAAAAATCGAAGTTGGTTTCAAATTACTTTATTACAATTTGACTAAAAATTTATATAAAATCCAAAAAAATAGAAGTAAATTTCATCTAAATTCACTCAAATTTAACTCCACCAACAAAAAACTCATCAAAATCCAAAAAAATTGAAGTTGATTTCGAATTACTTTATTACAATTTGACTAAAAATTTATATAAAATCAAAAAAAAAAATACAAGTAAATTTCATCTAAATTCACTCGAATTTAACTCCTCCAACAAAAAAACTCATCAAAATCCAAAAAATCGAAGTTGGTTTCAAATTACTTTATTACAATTTGACTAAAAATTTATATAAAATAAAAAAAAATAGAAGTAAATTTCATCTAAATTCAATCAAATTTAACTCCTCCAACCAAAAAACTCATCAAAATCCAAAAAAATCGAAGTTGGTTTCAAATTACTTTATTACAATTTGACTAAAAATTTATATAAATAAAAAAAAATAGTAGTAAATTTCATCTAAATTCACTCAAATTTAACTCCTCCAACAAAAAAACTCATCAAAATCCAAAAAAATCGAAGTTGGTTTCAAATTACTTTATTACAATTTGACTAAAAATTTATATAAAATCCAAAAAAAAATAGGTGTTAATTTCATCTAAATTCACTCAAATTTAACTCCTCCAACAACCAAAATCATCAAAATCCAAAAAAATCGAAGTTGGTTTCAAATTCCGTTAATACAATTTGACTAAAAAATTATATAAAATAAAAAAAATAGAAGTAAATTTCATCTAAATTCACTCAAATTTAACTCCTCCAACAAAAAAACTCTTCAAAATCCAAAAAAATCGAAGTTGGTTTAAAATTACTTTATTACAATTTGACTAAAAATTTATATAAAATCCAAAAAATAGGTGTTAATTTCATCTAAATTTACTGACATTTAACTCCTCCACCAACCAAATTAATCAAAATCCAAAAAAATCGAAGTTGGTATCAAATTACTTTATTACAATTTGACTAAAAATTTATATAAAATTAAAAAAAATAGAAGTAAATTTCATCTAAATTCACTCAAATTTAACTCCACCAACAAAAAAACTCGTCAAAATCCAAAAAAATTGAAGTTGGTTTCAAATTACTTTATTACAATTTGACTAAAAATTTATATAAAATTAAAAAAAATAGTAGTAAATTTCATCTAAATTCAATCAAATTTAACTCCTCCAACCAAAAAACTCATCAAAATCCAAAAAATCGAAGTTGGTTTCAAATTACTTTATTACAATTTGACTAAAAATTTATATAAAATAAAAAAAAATAGAAGTAAATTTCATCTAAATTCACTCAAATTTAACTCCTCCAACAAAAAAACTCATCAAAATCAAAAAAAATCGAAGTTGGTTTCAAATTACTTTATTACAATTTGACTAAAAATTTATATAAAATCAAAAAAAAAAATAGGTGTTAATTTCATCTAAATTTACTCAAATTTAACTCCTACAACAACCAAAATCATCAAAATCCAAAAAAATCGAAGTTGGTTTCAAATTCCGTTAATACAATTTGACTAAAAATTTATATAAAATCAAAAAAAAATAGAAGTAAATTTCATCTAAATTCACTCAAATTTAACTCCTCCAACAACCAAAATCATCAAAATCCAAAAAAATCGAAGTTGGTTTCAAATTCCGTTAATACAATTTGACTAAAAATTTATATAAAATAAAAAAAATAGAAGTAAATTTCATCTAAATTCACTCAAATTTAACTCCTCCAACAAAAAAACTCTTCAAAATCAAAAAAAAATCGAAGTTGGTTTAAAATTACTTTATTACAATTTGACTAAAAATTTATATAAAATCCAAAAAAATAGGTGTAAATTTCATCTAAATTTACTGACATTTAACTCCTCCACCAACCAAATTAATCAAAATCCAAAAAAATCGAAGTTGGTTTCAAATTACTTTATTACAATTTGACTAAAAATTTATATAAAATTAATAAAGATAGAAGTAAATTTCATCTAAATTCACTCAAATTTAACTCCACCAACAAAAAAACTCATCAAAATCCAAAAAAATTGAAGTTGGTTTCAAATTACTTTATTACAATTTGACTAAAAATTTATATAAAATTAAAAAAAATAGAAGTAAATTTCATCTAAATTCAATCAAATTTAACTCCTCCAACCAAAAAACTCATCAAAATCCAAAAAAATCGAAGTTGGTTTCAAATTACTTTATTACAATTTGACTAAAAATTTATATAAAATCCAAAAAAATAAAATTAAATTCCATCTAAATTCACTCAAATTTTAACTCCTCCAACAAAAAAACTCATCAAAATTAAAAAAAATCGAAGATTGTTTCACATTACTTTATTACAATTGGACTAAAAATTTATATAAAATCCAAAAAAATAGAAGTAAATTTCATCTATATTCACTCAAATTTAACTCCACCAACAAAAAAACTCATCAAAATCCAAAAAAATCGAAGTTGGTTTCGAATTACTTTATTACAATTTGACTAAAAATTTATATAAAATCAAAAAAAAATACAAGTAAATTTCATCTAAATTCACTCGAATTTAACTCCTCCAACAAAAAAAATCATCAAAATACATAAAAATAGAAATTGGTTTCAAATTACTTTATTACAATTTGACTAAAAATTTATATAAATAAAAAAAAATAGAAGTAAATTTCATCTAAATTCACTCAAATTTAACCACTCCAACAAAAAAACTCATCAAAATCCAAAAAAATCGAAGTTGGTTTAAAATTACTTTATTACAATTTGACTAAAAATTTATATAAAATCCAAAAAAATAGGTGTTAATTTCATCTAAATTTACTCAAATTTAACTCCTACAACAACCAAAATCATCAAAATCCAAAAAAATCGAAGTTGGTTTCAAATTCCGTTAATACAACTAGACTAAAAATTTATATAAAATAAAAAAAAATAGAAGTAAATTTCATCTACATTCACTCAAATTTAACTCCTCCAACAAAAAAACTCATCAAAATCCAAAAAATCGCAGTTGGTTTCAAATTACTTTATTACAATTTGACTAAAAATTTATATAAAATAAAAAAAAATAGAAGTAAATTTCATCTAAATTCACTCAAATTTAACTCCTCCAACCAAAAAACTTATCAAAATCCTAAAAAATCGAAGTTGATTTCAAATTACTTTATTACAATTAGACTAAAAATTTATATAAAATAAAAAAAAATAGAAGTAAATTTCATCTACATTCACTCAAATTTAACTCCTCCAACAAAAAAACTCATCAAAATCCAAAAAATCGAAGTTGGTTTCAAATTACTTTATTACAATTTGACTAAAAATTTATATAAAATAAAAAAAATAGAAGTAAATTTCATCTAAATTCACTCAAATTTAACTCCTCCAACCAAAAAACTTATCAAAATCCTAAAAAATCGAAGTTGATTTCAAATTACTTTATTACAATTAGACTAAAAATTTATATAAAATAAAAAAAAATAGAAGTAAATTTCATCTACATTCACTCAAATTTAACTCCTCCAACAAAAAAACTCATCAAAATCCAAAAAATCGAAGTTGGTTTCAAATTACTTTATTACAATTTGACTAAAAATTTATATAAAATAAAAAAAAATAGAAGTAAATTTCTTCTAAATTCATTCAAATTTAACTCCTCCAACCAAAAAACTCATCAATATCCAAAAAAATCGAAGTTGGTTTCAAATTACTTTATTACAATTTGACTAAAAATTTATATAAAATTAAAAAAAATAGAAGTAAATTTCATCTAAATTCACTCAAATTTAACTCCACCAACAAAAAAACTCATCAAAATCCAAAAAATTGAAGTTGGTTTCAAATTACGTTATTACAATTTGACTAAAAATTTATATAAAATCCAAAAAAAATAGAAGTAAATTTCATCTACATTCACTCAAATTTAACTCCTCCAACAAAAAAACTCATCAAAATCCAAAAAATCGAAGTTGGTTTCAAATTACTTTATTACAATTTGACTAAAAATTTATATAAAATAAAAAAAATAGAAGTAAATTTCATCTAAATTCAATCAAATTTAACTCCTCCAACCAAAAAACTCATCAAAATTAAAAAAAATCGAAGATTGTTTCACATTACTTTATTACAATTGGACTAAAAATTTATATAAAATCCAAAAAAATAGAAGTAAATTTCATCTAAATTCACTCAAATTTAACTCCACCAACAAAAAAACTCATCAAAATCCAAAAAAATTGAAGTTGGTTTCAAATTACTTTATTACAATTTGACTAAAAATTTATATAAAATTAAAAAAAATAGAAGTAAATTTCATCTAAATTCAATCAAATTTAACTCCTGCAACCAAAAAACTTATCAAAATCCAAAAAAATCGAAGTTGGTTTCAAATTACTTTATTACAATTTGACTAAAAATTTATATAAAATCCAAAAAAATAAAATTAAATTCCATCTAAATTCACTCAAATTTAACTCCTCCAACAAAAAAACTCATCAAAATTAAAAAAAATCGAAGATTGTTTCACATTACTTTATTACAATTGGACTAAAAATTTGTATAAAATCCAAAAAAATAGAAGTAAATTTCATCTAAATTCACTCAAATTTAACTCGTCCAACAAAAAAACTTATCAAAATCCTAAAAAATCGAAGTTGATTTCAAATTACTTTATTACAATTTGACTAAAAATTTATATAAAATCAAAAAAAAATAGAAGTAAATTTCATCTAAATTCACTGAAATTTAACTCCTCCAACAACCAAAATCATCAAAATTAAAAAAAATCGAAGATTGTTTCACATTACTTTATTACAATTGGACTAAAAATTTATATAAAATCCAAAAAAATAGAAGTAAATTTCATCTATATTCACTCAAATTTAACTCCACCAACAAAAAAACTCATCAAAATCCAAAAAAATCGAAGTTGGTTTCGAATTACTTTATTACAATTTGACTAAAAATTTATATAAAATCAAAAAAAAATACAAGTAAATTTCATCTAAATTCACTCGAATTTAACTCCTCCAACAAAAAAAATCATCAAAATACATAAAAATAGAAATTGGTTTCAAATTACTTTATTACAATTTGACTAAAAATTTATATAAATAAAAAAAAATAGAAGTAAATTTCATCTAAATTCACTCAAATTTAACCACTCCAACAAAAAAACTCATCAAAATCCAAAAAAATCGAAGTTGGTTTAAAATTACTTTATTACAATTTGACTAAAAATTTATATAAAATCCAAAAAAATAGGTGTTAATTTCATCTAAATTTACTCAAATTTAACTCCTACAACAACCAAAATCATCAAAATCCAAAAAAATCGAAGTTGGTTTCAAATTCCGTTAATACAACTAGACTAAAAATTTATATAAAATAAAAAAAAATAGAAGTAAATTTCATCTACATTCACGCAAATTTAACTCCTCCAACAAAAAAACTCATCAAAATCCAAAAAATCGCAGTTGGTTTCAAATTACTTTATTACAATTTGACTAAAAATTTATATAAAATAAAAAAAAATAGAAGTAAATTTCATCTAAATTCACTCAAATTTAACTCCTCCAACCAAAAAACTTATCAAAATCCTAAAAAATCGAAGTTGATTTCAAATTACTTTATTACAATTAGACTAAAAATTTATATAAAATAAAAAAAAATAGAAGTAAATTTCATCTACATTCACTCAAATTTAACTCCTCCAACAAAAAAACTCATCAAAATCCAAAAAATCGAAGTTGGTTTCAAATTACTTTATTACAATTTGACTAAAAATTTATATAAAATAAAAAAAAATAGAAGTAAATTTCTTCTAAATTCATTCAAATTTAACTCCTCCAACCAAAAAACTCATCAATATCCAAAAAAATCGAAGTTGGTTTCAAATTACTTTATTACAATTTGACTAAAAATTTATATAAAATTAAAAAAAATAGAAGTAAATTTCATCTAAATTCACTCAAATTTAACTCCACCAACAAAAAAACTCATCAAAATCCAAAAAATTGAAGTTGGTTTCAAATTACGTTATTACAATTTGACTAAAAATTTATATAAAATTTAAAAAAATAGAAGTGAATTTCATCTAAATTCAATCAAATTTAACTCCTCCAACCAAAAAACTCATCAAAATCCAAAAAAATCGAAGTTGGTTTCAAATTACTTTATTACAATTTGACTAAAAATTTATATAAAATCCAAAAAAAAATAGGTGTTAATTTCATCTAAATTTACTCAAATTTAACTCCTACAACAACCAAAATCATCAAAATCCAAGAAAATCGAAGTTGGTTTCAAATTCCGTTAATACAATTTGACTAAAAATTTATATAAAATCAAAAAAAAAATAGAAGTAAATTTCATCTAAATTCACTCAAATTTAACTCCTCCAACAATCAAAATCATCAAAATCCAAAAAAATCGAAGTTGGTTTCAAATTCCGTTAATACAATTTGACTAAAAATTTATATGAAATAAAAAAAAATAGAAGTAAATTTCATCTAAATTCACTCAAATTTAACCACTCCAACAAAAAAACTCATCAAAATCCAAAAAAATCGAAGTTGGTTTAAAATTACTTTATTACAATTTGATTAAAAATTTATATAAAATCCAAAAAAATAGGTGTTAATTTCATCTAAATTTACTGAAATTTAACTCCTCCAACAACCAAACTCATCAAAATCCAAAAAAATCGATGTTGGATTCAAATTACTTTATTACAATTTGACTAAAAATTTATATAAAATCCAAAAAAATAAAATTAAATTCCATCTAAATTCACTCAAATTTAACTCCTCCAACAAAAAAACTCATCAAAATCCAAAAAAATCGAAGTTGGCTTCAAATTACTTTATTACAATTTGACTAAAAATTTATATAAAATCCAAAAAAAATAGAAGTAAATTTCATCTACATTCACTCAAATTTAACTCCTCCAACAAAAAAACTCATCAAAATCCAAAAAATCGAAGTTGGTTTCAAATTACTTTATTACAATTTGACTAAAAATTTATATAAAATAAAAAAAAATAGAAGTAAATTTCATCTAAATTCACTCAAATTTAACTCCTCCAACAAAAAAACTCATCAAAATCCAAAAAAATCGAAGTTGGTTTCTAATTACTTTATTACAATTTGACTAAAAATTTATATAAAATCAAAAAAAAAAATAGGTGTTAATTTCATCTAAATTTACTCAAATTTAACTCCTACAACAACCAAAATCATCAAAATCCAAAAAAATCGAAGTTGGTTTCAAATTCCGTTAATACAATTTGACTAAAAATTTATATAAAATAAAAAAAAAAATAGAAGTAAATTTCATCTAAATTCACTCAAATTTAACTCCTCCAACAACCAAAATCATCAAAATCCAAAAAAATCGAAGTTGGTTTCAAATTCCGTTAATACAATTTGACTAAAAATTTATATAAAATAAAAAAAATAGATGTAAATTTCATCTAAATTCACTCAAATTTAACTCCTCCAACAAAAAAACTCTTCAAAATAAAAAAAAATCGAAGTTGGTTTAAAATTACTTTATTACAATTTGACTAAAAATTTATATAAAATCCAAAAAAATAGGTGTAAATTTCATCTAAATTTACTGACATTTAACTCCTCCACCAACCAAATTAATCAAAATCCAAAAAAATCGAAGTTGGTTTCAAATTACTTTATTACAATTTGACTAAAAATTTATATAAAATTAATAAAGATAGAAGTAAATTTCATCTAAATTCACTCAAATTTAACTCCACCAACACAAAAACTCATCAAAATCCAAAAAAATTGAAGTTGGTTTCAAATTACTTTATTACAATTTGACTAAAAATTTATATAAAATTAAAAAAAATAGAAGTAAATTTCATCTAAATTCAATCAAATTTAACTCCTCCAACCAAAAAACACATCAAAATCCAAAAAAATCGAAGTTGGTTTCAAATTACTTTATTACAATTTGACTAAAAATTTATATAAAATCCAAAAAAATAAAATTAAATTCCATCTAAATTCACTCAAATTTTAACTCCTCCAACAAAAAAACTCATCAAAATCCAAAAAAATCGAAGTTGGTTTCGAATTACTTTATTACAATTTGACTAAAAATTTATATAAAATCAAAAAAAAAATACAAGTAAATTTCATCTAAATTCACTCGAATTTAACTCCTCCAACAAAAAAACTCATCAAAATACATAAAAATAGAAATTGGTTTCAAATTACTTTATTACAATTTGACTAAAAATTTATATAAATAAAAAAAAATAGAAGTAAATTTCATCTGAATTCACTCAAGTTTAACCACTCCAACAAAAAAACTCATCAAAATCCAAAAAAATCGATGTTGGTTTAAAATTACTTTATTACAATTTGACTAAAAATTTATATAAAATCCAAAAAAATAGGTGTTAATTTCATCTAAATTTACTCAAATTTAACTCCTACAACAACCAAAATCATCAAAATCCAAAAAAATCGAAGTTGGTTTCAAATTCCGTTAATACAACTAGACTAAAAATTTATATAAAATAAAAAAAAATAGAAGTAAATTTCATCTACATTCACTCAAATTTAACTCCTCCAACAAAAAAACTCATCAAAATCCAAAAAATCGCAGTTGGTTTCAAATTACTTTATTACAATTTGACTAAAAATTTATATAAAATAAAAAAAAATAGAAGTAAATTTCATCTAAATTCACTCAAATTTAACTCCTCCAACCAAAAAACTTATCAAAATCCTAAAAAATCGAAGTTGATTTCAAATTACTTTATTACAATTAGACTAAAAATTAATATAAAAATAAAAAAAAATAGAAGTAAATTTCATCTACATTCACTCAAATTTAACTCCTCCAACAAAAAAACTCATCAAAATCCAAAAAATCGAAGTTGGTTTCAAATTACTTTATTACAATTTGACTAAAAATTTATATAAAATAAAAAAAATAGAAGTAAATTTCATCTAAATTCACTCAAATTTAACTCCTCCAACAAAAAACTCATCAAAATTAAAAAAAATCGAAGATTGTTTCACATTACTTTATTACAATTTGACTAAAAATTTATATAAAATCCAAAAAAAATAGAAGTAAATTTCATCTACATTCACTCAAATTTAACTCCTCCAACAAAAAAACTCATCAAAATCCAAAAAATCGAAGTTGGTTTCAAATTCCGTTAATACAATTTGACTAAAAATTTATATAAAATCAAAAAAAAATAGAAGTAAATTTCATCTAAATTCACTCAAATTTAACTCCTCCAACAACCAAAATCTTCCAAATCCAAAAAAATCGAAGTTGGTTTCAAATTCCGTTAATACAATTTGACTAAAAATTTATATGAAATAAAAAAAAATAGAAGTAAATTTCATCTAAATTCACTCAAATTTAACCACTCCAACAAAAAAACTCATCAAAATCCAAAAAAATCGAAGTTGGTTTAAAATTACTTTATTACAATTTGATTAAAAATTTATATAAAATCCAAAAAAATAGGTGTTAATTTCATCTAAATTTACTGAAATTTAACTCCTCCAACAACCAAACTCATCAAAATCCAAAAAAATCGAAGTTGGATTCAAATTACTTTATTACAATTTGACTAAAAATTTATATAAAATCCAAAAAAATAAAATTAAATTCCATCTAAATTCACTCAAATTTAACTCCTCCAACAAAAAAACTCATCAAAATCCAAAAAAATCGAAGTTGGTTTCAAATTACTTTATTACAATTTGACTAAAAATTTATATAAAATCCAAAAAAATAGAAGTAAATTTCATCTACATTCACTCAAATTTAACTCCTCCAACAAAAAAACTCATCAAAATCCAAAAAATCGAAGTTGGTTTCAAATTACTTTATTACAATTTGACTAAAAATTTATATAAAATCCAAAAAAATAGAAGTAAATTTCATCTACATTCACTCAAATTTAACTCCTCCAACAAAAAAACTCATCAAAATCCAAAAAATCGAAGTTGGTTTCAAATTACTTTATTACAATTTGACTAAAAATTTATATAAAATAAAAAAAATAGAAGTAAATTTCATCTAAATTCAATCAAATTTAACTCCTCCAACCAAAAAACTCATCAAAATTAAAAAAAATCGAAGATTGTTTCACATTACTTTATTACAATTGGACTAAAAATTTATATAAAATCCAAAAAAATAGAAGTAAATTTCATCTAAATTCACTCAAATTTAACTCCACCAACAAAAAAACTCATCAAAATCCAAAAAAATTGAAGTTGGTTTCAAATTACTTTATTACAATTTGACTAAAAATTTATATAAAATTAAAAAAAATAGAAGTAAATTTCATCTAAATTCAATCAAATTTAACTCCTGCAACCAAAAAACTTATCAAAATCCAAAAAAATCGAAGTTGGTTTCAAATTACTTTATTACAATTTGACTAAAAATTTATATAAAATCCAAAAAAATAAAATTAAATTCCATCTAAATTCACTCAAATTTAACTCCTCCAACAAAAAAACTCATCAAAATTAAAAAAAATCGAAGATTGTTTCACATTACTTTATTACAATTGGACTAAAAATTTGTATAAAATCCAAAAAAATAGAAGTAAATTTCATCTAAATTCACTCAAATTTAACTCGTCCAACAAAAAAACTTATCAAAATCCTAAAAAATCGAAGTTGATTTCAAATTACTTTATTACAATTTGACTAAAAATTTATATAAAATCAAAAAAAAATAGAAGTAAATTTCATCTAAATTCACTCAAATTTAACTCCTCCAACAACCAAAATCATCAAAATCCAAAAAAATCGAAGTTGGTTTCAAATTCCGTTAATACAATTTGACTAAAAATTTATATGAAATAAAAAAAAAATAGAAGTAAATTTCATCTAAATTCACTCAAATTTAACTCCTCCAACAAAAAAACTTATCAAAATCCTAAAAAATCGAAGTTGATTTCAAATTACCTTATTACAATTAGACTAAAAATTTATATAAAATAAAAAAAAATAGAAGTAAATTTCATCTACATTCACTCAAATTTAACTCCTCCAACAAAAAATCTCATCAAAATCCAAGAAATCGAAGTTGGTATCAAACTACTTTATTACAATTTGACTAAAAATTTATATGAAATAAAAAAAAATAGAAGTAAATTTCATCTAAATTCAATCAAATTTAACTCCTCCAACCAAAAAACTCATCAAAATCCAAAAAAATTGAAGTTGGTTTCAAATTACTTTATTACAATTTGACTAAAAATTTATATAAAATCCAAAAAAATAGAAGTAAATTTCATCTACATTCACTCAAATTTAACTCCTCCAACAAAAAAACTCATCAAAATCCAAAAAATCGAAGTTGGTTTCAAATTACTTTATTACAATTTGACTAAAAATTTATATAAAAAAAAAAAATAGAAGTAAATTTCATCTAAATTCAATCAAATTTAACTCCTCCAACCAAAAAACTCATCAAAATCCAAAAAAATCGAAGTTGGTTTCAAATTACTTTATTACAATTTGACTAAAAATTTATATAAAATCCAAAAAAATAAAATTAAATTCCATCTAAATTCACTCAAATTTTAACTCCTCCAACAAAAAAACTCATCAAAATTAAAAAAAATCGAAGATTGTTTCACATTACTTTATTACAATTGGACTAAAAATTTATATAAAATCCAAAAAAATAGAAGTAAATTTCATCTATATTCACTCAAATTTAACTCCACCAACAAAAAAACTCATCAAAATCCAAAAAAATCGAAGTTGGTTTCGAATTACTTTATTACAATTTGACTAAAAATTTATATAAAATCAAAAAAAAATACAAGTAAATTTCATCTAAATTCACTCGAATTTAACTCCTCCAACAAAAAAAATCATCAAAATACATAAAAATAGAAATTGGTTTCAAATTACTTTATTACAATTTGACTAAAAATTTATATAAATAAAAAAAAATAGAAGTAAATTTCATCTAAATTCACTCAAATTTAACCACTCCAACAAAAAAACTCATCAAAATCCAAAAAAATCGAAGTTGGTTTAAAATTACTTTATTACAATTTGACTAAAAATTTATATAAAATCCAAAAAAATAGGTGTTAATTTCATCTAAATTTACTCAAATTTAACTCCTACAACAACCAAAATCATCAAAATCCAAAAAAATCGAAGTTGGTTTCAAATTCCGTTAATACAACTAGACTAAAAATTTATATAAAATAAAAAAAAATAGAAGTAAATTTCATCTACATTCACTCAAATTTAACTCCTCCAACAAAAAAACTCATCAAAATCCAAAAAATCGCAGTTGGTTTCAAATTACTTTATTACAATTTGACTAAAAATTTATATAAAATAAAAAAAAATAGAAGTAAATTTCATCTAAATTCACTCAAATTTAACTCCTCCAACCAAAAAACTTATCAAAATCCTAAAAAATCGAAGTTGATTTCAAATTACTTTATTACAATTAGACTAAAAATTTATATAAAATAAAAAAAAATAGAAGTAAATTTCATCTACATTCACTCAAATTTAACTCCTCCAACAAAAAAACTCATCAAAATCCAAAAAATCGAAGTTGGTTTCAAATTACTTTATTACAATTTGACTAAAAATTTATATAAAATAAAAAAAATAGAAGTAAATTTCATCTAAATTCACTCAAATTTAACTCCTCCAACCAAAAAACTTATCAAAATCCTAAAAAATCGAAGTTGATTTCAAATTACTTTATTACAATTAGACTAAAAATTTATATAAAATAAAAAAAAATAGAAGTAAATTTCATCTACATTCACTCAAATTTAACTCCTCCAACAAAAAAACTCATCAAAATCCAAAAAATCGAAGTTGGTTTCAAATTACTTTATTACAATTTGACTAAAAATTTATATAAAATAAAAAAAAATAGAAGTAAATTTCTTCTAAATTCATTCAAATTTAACTTCTCCAACCAAAAAACTCATCAATATCCAAAAAAATCGAAGTTGGTTTCAAATTACTTTATTACAATTTGACTAAAAATTTATATAAAATCCAAAAAAATAGAAGTAAATTTCATCTAAATTCACTCAAATTTAACTCCACCAACAAAAAACTCATCAAAATCCAAAAAAATCGAAGTTGATTTCGAATTACTTTATTACAATTTGACTAAAAATTTATATAAAATCAAAAAAAAAATACAAGTAAATTTCATCTAAATTCACTCGAATTTAACTCCTCCAACAAAAAAACTCATCAAAATCCAAAAAATCGAAGTTGGTTTCAAATTACTTTATTACAATTTGACTAAAAATTTATATAAAATAAAAAAAAATAGAAGTAAATTTCATCTAAATTCAATCAAATTTAACTCCTCCAACCAAAAAACTCATCAAAATCCAAAAAATCGAAGTTGGTTTCAAATTACTTTATTACAATTAGACTAAAAATTTATATAAAATAAAAAAAAATAGAAGTAAATTTCATCTACATTCACTCAAATTTAACTCCTCCAACAAAAAAACTCATCAAAATCCAAAAAATCGAAGTTGGTTTCAAATTACTTTATTACAATTTGACTAAAAATTTATATGAAATAAAAAAAAATAGAAGTAAATTTCATCTAAATTCAATCAAATTTAACTCCTCCAACCAAAAAACTCATCAAAATCCAAACAAATTGAATTTGGTTTCAAATTACTTTATTACAATTTGACTAAAAATTTATATAAAATCCAAAAAAATAGAAGTAAATTTCATCTACATTCACTCAAATTTAACTCCTCCAACAAAAAAACTCATCAAAATCCAAAAAATCGAAGTTGGTTTCAAATTACTTTATTACAATTTGACTAAAAATTTATATAAAATAAAAAAAAATAGAAGTAAATTTCATCTAAATTCAATCAAATTTAACTCCTCCAACCAAAAAACTCATCAAAATCCAAAAAAATCGAAGTTGGTTTCAAATTACTTTATTACAATTTGACTAAAAATTTATATAAAATCCAAAAAAATAGAAGTAAATTTCATCTAAATTCACTCAAATTTAACTCCACCAACAAAAAACTCATCAAAATCCAAAAAAATTGAAGTTGATTTCGAATTACTTTATTACAATTTGACTAAAAATTTATATAAAATCAAAAAAAAAAATACAAGTAAATTTCATCTAAATTCACTCGAATTTAACTCCTCCAACAAAAAAACTCATCAAAATCCAAAAAATCGAAGTTGGTTTCAAATTACTTTATTACAATTTGACTAAAAATTTATATAAAATAAAAAAAAATAGAAGTAAATTTCATCTAAATTCAATCAAATTTAACTCCTCCAACCAAAAAACTCATCAAAATCCAAAAAAATCGAAGTTGGTTTCAAATTACTTTATTACAATTTGACTAAAAATTTATATAAATAAAAAAAAATAGTAGTAAATTTCATCTAAATTCACTCAAATTTAACTCCTCCAACAAAAAAACTCATCAAAATCCAAAAAAATCGAAGTTGGTTTCAAATTACTTTATTACAATTTGACTAAAAATTTATATAAAATCCAAAAAAAAATAGGTGTTAATTTCATCTAAATTCACTCAAATTTAACTCCTCCAACAACCAAAATCATCAAAATCCAAAAAAATCGAAGTTGGTTTCAAATTCCGTTAATACAATTTGACTAAAAAATTATATAAAATAAAAAAAATAGAAGTAAATTTCATCTAAATTCACTCAAATTTAACTCCTCCAACAAAAAAACTCTTCAAAATCCAAAAAAATCGAAGTTGGTTTAAAATTACTTTATTACAATTTGACTAAAAATTTATATAAAATCCAAAAAATAGGTGTTAATTTCATCTAAATTTACTGACATTTAACTCCTCCACCAACCAAATTAATCAAAATCCAAAAAAATCGAAGTTGGTATCAAATTACTTTATTACAATTTGACTAAAAATTTATATAAAATTAAAAAAAATAGAAGTAAATTTCATCTAAATTCACTCAAATTTAACTCCACCAACAAAAAAACTCATCAAAATCCAAAAAAATTGAAGTTGGTTTCAAATTACTTTATTACAATTTGACTAAAAATTTATATAAAATTAAAAAAAATAGTAGTAAATTTCATCTAAATTCAATCAAATTTAACTCCTCCAACCAAAAAACTCATCAAAATCCAAAAAATCGAAGTTGGTTTCAAATTACTTTATTACAATTTGACTAAAAATTTATATAAAATAAAAAAAAATAGAAGTAAATTTCATCTAAATTCACTCAAATTTAACTCCTCCAACAAAAAAACTCATCAAAATCCAAAAAAATCGAAGTTGGTTTCAAATTACTTTATTACAATTTGACTAAAAATTTATATAAAATCAAAAAAAAAATAGGTGTTAATTTCATCTAAATTTACTCAAATTTAACTCCTACAACAACCAAAATCATCAAAATCCAAAAAAATCGAAGTTGGTTTCAAATTCCGTTAATACAATTTGACTAAAAATTTATATAAAATCAAAAAAAAAATAGAAGTAAATTTCATCTAAATTCACTCAAATTTAACTCCTCCAACAACCAAAATCATCAAAATCCAAAAAAATCGAAGTTGGTTTCAAATTCCGTTAATACAATTTGACTAAAAATTTATATAAAATAAAAAAAATAGAAGTAAATTTCATCTAAATTCACTCAAATTTAACTCCTCCAACAAAAAAACTCTTCAAAATCAAAAAAAAATCGAAGTTGGTTTAAAATTACTTTATTACAATTTGACTAAAAATTTATATAAAATCCAAAAAAATAGGTGTAAATTTCATCTAAATTTACTGACATTTAACTCCTCCACCAACCAAATTAATCAAAATCCAAAAAAATCGAAGTTGGTTTCAAATTACTTTATTACAATTTGACTAAAAATTTATATAAAATTAATAAAGATAGAAGTAAATTTCATCTAAATTCACTCAAATTTAACTCCACCAACAAAAAAACTCATCAAAATCCAAAAAAATTGAAGTTGGTTTCAAATTACTTTATTACAATTTGACTAAAAATTTATATAAAATTAAAAAAAATAGAAGTAAATTTCATCTAAATTCAATCAAATTTAACTCCTCCAACCAAAAAACTCATCAAAATCCAAAAAAATCGAAGTTGGTTTCAAATTACTTTATTACAATTTGACTAAAAATTTATATAAAATCCAAAAAAATAAAATTAAATTCCATCTAAATTCACTCAAATTTTAACTCCTCCAACAAAAAAACTCATCAAAATTAAAAAAAATCGAAGATTGTTTCACATTACTTTATTACAATTGGACTAAAAATTTATATAAAATCCAAAAAAATAGAAGTAAATTTCATCTATATTCACTCAAATTTAACTCCACCAACAAAAAAACTCATCAAAATCCAAAAAAATCGAAGTTGGTTTCGAATTACTTTATTACAATTTGACTAAAAATTTATATAAAATCAAAAAAAAATACAAGTAAATTTCATCTAAATTCACTCGAATTTAACTCCTCCAACAAAAAAAATCATCAAAATACATAAAAATAGAAATTGGTTTCAAATTACTTTATTACAATTTGACTAAAAATTTATATAAATAAAAAAAAATAGAAGTAAATTTCATCTAAATTCACTCAAATTTAACCACTCCAACAAAAAAACTCATCAAAATCCAAAAAAATCGAAGTTGGTTTAAAATTACTTTATTACAATTTGACTAAAAATTTATATAAAATCCAAAAAAATAGGTGTTAATTTCATCTAAATTTACTCAAATTTAACTCCTACAACAACCAAAATCATCAAAATCCAAAAAAATCGAAGTTGGTTTCAAATTCCGTTAATACAACTAGACTAAAAATTTATATAAAATAAAAAAAAATAGAAGTAAATTTCATCTACATTCACTCAAATTTAACTCCTCCAACAAAAAAACTCATCAAAATCCAAAAAATCGCAGTTGGTTTCAAATTACTTTATTACAATTTGACTAAAAATTTATATAAAATAAAAAAAAATAGAAGTAAATTTCATCTAAATTCACTCAAATTTAACTCCTCCAACCAAAAAACTTATCAAAATCCTAAAAAATCGAAGTTGATTTCAAATTACTTTATTACAATTAGACTAAAAATTTATATAAAATAAAAAAAAATAGAAGTAAATTTCATCTACATTCACTCAAATTTAACTCCTCCAACAAAAAAACTCATCAAAATCCAAAAAATCGAAGTTGGTTTCAAATTACTTTATTACAATTTGACTAAAAATTTATATAAAATAAAAAAAATAGAAGTAAATTTCATCTAAATTCACTCAAATTTAACTCCTCCAACCAAAAAACTTATCAAAATCCTAAAAAATCGAAGTTGATTTCAAATTACTTTATTACAATTAGACTAAAAATTTATATAAAATAAAAAAAAATAGAAGTAAATTTCATCTACATTCACTCAAATTTAACTCCTCCAACAAAAAAACTCATCAAAATCCAAAAAATCGAAGTTGGTTTCAAATTACTTTATTACAATTTGACTAAAAATTTATATAAAATAAAAAAAAATAGAAGTAAATTTCTTCTAAATTCATTCAAATTTAACTCCTCCAACCAAAAAACTCATCAATATCCAAAAAAATCGAAGTTGGTTTCAAATTACTTTATTACAATTTGACTAAAAATTTATATAAAATTAAAAAAAATAGAAGTAAATTTCATCTAAATTCACTCAAATTTAACTCCACCAACAAAAAAACTCATCAAAATCCAAAAAAATTGAAGTTGGTTTCAAATTACTTTATTACAATTTGACTAAAAATTTATATAAAATTAAAAAAAATAGAAGTAAATTTCATCTAAATTCAATCAAATTTAACTCCTCCAACCAAAAAACTCATCAAAATCCAAAAAAATCGAAGTTGGTTTCAAATTACTTTATTACAATTTGACTAAAAATTTATATAAAATCCAAAAAAATAAAATTAAATTCCATCTAAATTCACTCAAATTTTAACTCCTCCAACAAAAAAACTCATCAAAATTAAAAAAAATCGAAGATTGTTTCACATTACTTTATTACAATTGGACTAAAAATTTATATAAAATCCAAAAAAATAGAAGTAAATTTCATCTATATTCACTCAAATTTAACTCCTCCAACCAAAAAACTTATCAAAATCCTAAAAAATCGAAGTTGATTTCAAATTACTTTATTACAATTAGACTAAAAATTTATATAAAATAAAAAAAAATAGAAGTAAATTTCATCTACATTCACTCAAATTTAACTCCTCCAACAAAAAAACTCATCAAAATCCAAAAAATCGAAGTTGGTTTCAAATTACTTTATTACAATTTGACTAAAAATTTATATAAAATAAAAAAAATACAAGTAAATTTCATCTAAATTCACTCAAATTTAACTCCTCCAACCAAAAAACTTATCAAAATCCTAAAAAATCGAAGTTGATTTCAAATTACTTTATTACAATTAGACTAAAAATTTATATAAAATAAAAAAAAATAGAAGTAAATTTCATCTACATTCACTCAAATTTAACTCCTCCAACAAAAAAACTCATCAAAATCCAAAAAATCGAAGTTGGTTTCAAATTACTTTATTACAATTTGACTAAAAATTTATATAAAATAAAAAAATAGAAGTAAATTTCTTCTAAATTCATTCAAATTTAACTCCTCCAACCAAAAAACTCATCAATATCCAAAAAAATCGAAGTTGGTTTCAAATTACTTTATTACAATTTGACTAAAAATTTATATAAAATTAAAAAAAATAGAAGTAAATTTCATCTAAATTCACTCAAATTTAACTCCACCAACAAAAAAACTCATCAAAATCCAAAAAATTGAAGTTGGTTTCAAATTACGTTATTACAATTTGACTAAAAATTTATATAAAATTTAAAAAAATAGAAGTGAATTTCATCTAAATTCAATCAAATTTAACTCCTCCAACCAAAAAACTCATCAAAATCCAAAAAAATCGAAGTTGGTTTCAAATTACTTTATTACAATTTGACTAAAAATTTATATAAAATCCAAAAAAATAAAATTAAATTCCATCTAAATTCACTCAAATTTAACTCCTCCAACAAAAAAACTCATCAAAATTAAAAAAAATCGAAGATTGTTTCAAATTACTTTATTACAATTTGACTAAAAATTTATATAAATAAAAAAAAATAGTAGTAAATTTCATCTAAATTCACTCAAATTTAACTCCTCCAACAAAAAAACTCATCAAAATCCAAAAAAATCGAAGTTGGTTTCAAATTACTTTATTACAATTTGACTAAAAATTTATATAAAATCCAAAAAAAAATAGGTGTTAATTTCATCTAAATTTACTCAAATTTAACTCCTACAACAACCAAAATCATCAAAATCCAAGAAAATCGAAGTTGGTTTCAAATTCCGTTAATACAATTTGACTAAAAATTTATATAAAATCAAAAAAAAAATAGAAGTAAATTTCATCTAAATTCACTCAAATTTAACTCCTCCAACAACCAAAATCATCAAAATCCAAAAAAATCGAAGTTGGTTTCAAATTCCGTTAATACAATTTGACTAAAAATTTATATGAAATAAAAAAAAATAGAAGTAAATTTCATCTAAATTCACTCAAATTTAACCACTCCAACAAAAAAACTCATCAAAATCCAAAAAAATCGAAGTTGGTTTAAAATTACTTTATTACAATTTGATTAAAAATTTATATAAAATCCAAAAAAATAGGTGTTAATTTCATCTAAATTTACTGAAATTTAACTCCTCCAACAACCAAACTCATCAAAATCCAAAAAAATCGATGTTGGATTCAAATTACTTTATTACAATTTGACTAAAAATTTATATAAAATCCAAAAAAATAAAATTAAATTCCATCTAAATTCACTCAAATTTAACTCCTCCAACAAAAAAACTCATCAAAATCCAAAAAAATCGAAGTTGGTTTCAAATTACTTTATTACAATTTGACTAAAAATTTATATAAAATCCAAACAAATAGAAGTAAATTTCATCTACATTCACTCAAATTTAACTCCTCCAACAAAAAAACTCATCAAAATCCAAAAAATCGAAGTTGGTTTCAAATTACTTTATTACAATTTGACTAAAAATTTATATAAAATAAAAAAAAATAGAAGTAAATTTCATCTAAATTCACTCAAATTTAACTCCTCCAACAAAAAAACTCATCAAAATCCAAAAAAATCGAAGTTGGTTTCTAATTACTTTATTACAATTTGACTAAAAATTTATATAAAATCAAAAAAAAAATAGGTGTTAATTTCATCTAAATTTACTCAAATTTAACTCCTACAACAACCAAAATCATCAAAATCCAAAAAAATCGAAGTTGGTTTCAAATTCCGTTAATACAATTTGACTAAAAATTTATATAAAATAAAAAAAAAAATAGAAGTAAATTTCATCTAAATTCACTCAAATTTAACTCCTCCAACAACCAAAATCATCAAAATCCAAAAAAATCGAAGTTGGTTTCAAATTCCGTTAATACAATTTGACTAAAAATTTATATAAAATAAAAAAAATAGATGTAAATTTCATCTAAATTCACTCAAATTTAACTCCTCCAACAAAAAAACTCTTCAAAATAAAAAAAAATCGAAGTTGGTTTAAAATTACTTTATTACAATTTGACTAAAAATTTATATAAAATCCAAAAAAATAGGTGTAAATTTCATCTAAATTTACTGACATTTAACTCCTCCACCAACCAAATTAATCAAAATCCAAAAAAATCGAAGTTGGTTTCAAATTACTTTATTACAATTTGACTAAAAATTTATATAAAATTAATAAAGATAGAAGTAAATTTCATCTAAATTCACTCAAATTTAACTCCACCAACACAAAAACTCATCAAAATCCAAAAAAATTGAAGTTGGTTTCAAATTACTTTATTACAATTTGACTAAAAATTTATATAAAATTAAAAAAAATAGAAGTAAATTTCATCTAAATTCAATCAAATTTAACTCCTCCAACCAAAAAACACATCAAAATCCAAAAAAATCGAAGTTGGTTTCAAATTACTTTATTACAATTTGACTAAAAATTTATATAAAATCCAAAAAAATAAAATTAAATTCCATCTAAATTCACTCAAATTTTAACTCCTCCAACAAAAAAACTCATCAAAATCCAAAAAAATCGAAGTTGGTTTCGAATTACTTTATTACAATTTGACTAAAAATTTATATAAAATCAAAAAAAAAATACAAGTAAATTTCATCTAAATTCACTCGAATTTAACTCCTCCAACAAAAAAACTCATCAAAATACATAAAAATAGAAATTGGTTTCAAATTACTTTATTACAATTTGACTAAAAATTTATATAAATAAAAAAAAATAGAAGTAAATTTCATCTGAATTCACTCAAGTTTAACCACTCCAACAAAAAAACTCATCAAAATCCAAAAAAATCGATGTTGGTTTAAAATTACTTTATTACAATTTGACTAAAAATTTATATAAAATCCAAAAAAATAGGTGTTAATTTCATCTAAATTTACTCAAATTTAACTCCTACAACAACCAAAATCATCAAAATCCAAAAAAATCGAAGTTGGTTTCAAATTCCGTTAATACAACTAGACTAAAAATTTATATAAAATAAAAAAAAATAGAAGTAAATTTCATCTACATTCACTCAAATTTAACTCCTCCAACAAAAAAACTCATCAAAATCCAAAAAATCGCAGTTGGTTTCAAATTACTTTATTACAATTTGACTAAAAATTTATATAAAATAAAAAAAAATAGAAGTAAATTTCATCTAAATTCACTCAAATTTAACTCCTCCAACCAAAAAACTTATCAAAATCCTAAAAAATCGAAGTTGATTTCAAATTACTTTATTACAATTAGACTAAAAATTTATATAAAAATAAAAAAAAATAGAAGTAAATTTCATCTACATTCACTCAAATTTAACTCCTCCAACAAAAAAACTCATCAAAATCCAAAAAATCGAAGTTGGTTTCAAATTACTTTATTACAATTTGACTAAAAATTTATATAAAATAAAAAAAATAGAAGTAAATTTCATCTAAATTCACTCAAATTTAACTCCTCCAACAAAAAACTCATCAAAATTAAAAAAAATCGAAGATTGTTTCACATTACTTTATTACAATTTGACTAAAAATTTATATAAAATCCAAAAAAAATAGAAGTAAATTTCATCTACATTCACTCAAATTTAACTCCTCCAACAAAAAAACTCATCAAAATCCAAAAAATCGAAGTTGGTTTCAAATTACTTTATTACAATTTGACTAAAAATTTATATAAAATTAAAAAAAATAGAAATAAATTTCATCTAAATTCAATCAAATTTAACTCCAACAACCAAAATCATCAAAATCCAAAAAAATCGAAGTTGGTTTCAAATTCCGTTAATACAATTTGACTAAAAATTTATATAAAATCAAAAAAAAATAGAAGTAAATTTCATCTACATTCACTCAAATTTAACTCCTCCAACAAAAAAACTCATCAAAATCCAAAAAATCGAAGTTGGTTTCAAATTACTTTATTACAATTTGACTAAAAATTTATATAAAATAAAAAAAATAGAAGTAAATTTCATCTAAATTCACTCAAATTTAACTCCTCCAACAAAAAAACTCATCAAAATCCAAAAAAATCGAAGTTGGTTTCTAATTACTTTATTACAATTTGACTAAAAATTTATATAAAATCAAAAAAAAAATAGGTGTTAATTTCATCTAAATTTACTCAAATTTAACTCCTACAACAACCAAAATCATCAAAATCCAAAAAAATCGAAGTTGGTTTCAAATTCCGTTAATACAATTTGACTAAAAATTTATATAAAATCAAAAAAAAAATAGAAGTAAATTTCATCTAAATTCACTCAAATTTAACTCCTCCAACAACCAAAATCATCAAAATCCAAAAAAATCGAAGTTGGTTTCAAATTCCGTTAATACAATTTGACTAAAAATTTATATAAAATAAAAAAAATAGAAGTAAATTTCATCTAAATTCACTCAAATTTAACTCCTCCAACAAAAAAACTCTTCAAAATCCAAAAAAATTGAAGTTGGTTTCAAATTACTTTATTACAATTTGACTAAAAATTTATATAAAATCCAAAAAAATAAAATTAAATTCCATCTAAATTCACTCAAATTTTAACTCCTCCAACAAAAAAACTCATCAAAATACATAAAAATAGAAATTGGTTTCAAATTACTTTATTACAATTTGACTAAAAATTTATATAAATAAAAAAAAATAGAAGTAAATTTCATCTAAATTCACTCAAGTTTAACCACTCCAACAAAAAAACTCATCAAAATCCAAAAAAATCGATGTTGGTTTAAAATTACTTTATTACAATTTGACTAAAAATTTATATAAAATCCAAAAAAATAGGTGTTAATTTCATCTAAATTTACTCAAATTTAACTCCTACAACAACCAAAATCATCAAAATCCAAAAAAATCGAAGTTGGTTTCAAATTACTTTATTACAATTTGACTAAAAATTTATATAAAATCCAAAAAAATAAAATTAAATTCCATCTAAATTCACTCAAATTTTAACTCCTCCAACAAAAAAACTCATCAAAATTAAAAAAAATCGAAGATTGTTTCACATTACTTTATTACAATTGGACTAAAAATTTATATAAAATCCAAAAAAATAGAAGTAAATTTCATCTATATTCACTCAAATTTAACTCCTCCAACCAAAAAACTTATCAAAATCCTAAAAAATCGAAGTTGATTTCAAATTACTTTATTACAATTAGACTAAAAATTTATATAAAATAAAAAAAAATAGAAGTAAATTTCATCTACATTCACTCAAATTTAACTCCTCCAACAAAAAAACTCATCAAAATCCAAAAAATCGAAGTTGGTTTCAAATTACTTTATTACAATTTGACTAAAAATTTATATAAAATAAAAAAAATACAAGTAAATTTCATCTAAATTCACTCAAATTTAACTCCTCCAACCAAAAAACTTATCAAAATCCTAAAAAATCGAAGTTGATTTCAAATTACTTTATTACAATTAGACTAAAAATTTATATAAAATAAAAAAAAATAGAAGTAAATTTCATCTACATTCACTCAAATTTAACTCCTCCAACAAGAAAACTCATCAAAATCCAAAAAATCGAAGTTGGTTTCAAATTACTTTATTACAATTTGACTAAAAATTTATATAAAATAAAAAAATAGAAGTAAATTTCTTCTAAATTCATTCAAATTTAACTCCTCCAACCAAAAAACTCATCAATATCCAAAAAAATCGAAGTTGGTTTCAAATTACTTTATTACAATTTGACTAAAAATTTATATAAAATTAAAAAAAATAGAAGTAAATTTCATCTAAATTCACTCAAATTTAACTCCACCAACAAAAAAACTCATCAAAATCCAAAAAATTGAAGTTGGTTTCAAATTACGTTATTACAATTTGACTAAAAATTTATATAAAATTTAAAAAAATAGAAGTGAATTTCATCTAAATTCAATCAAATTTAACTCCTCCAACCAAAAAACTCATCAAAATCCAAAAAAATCGAAGTTGGTTTCAAATTACTTTATTACAATTTGACTAAAAATTTATATAAAATCCAAAAAAATAAAATTAAATTCCATCTAAATTCACTCAAATTTAACTCCTCCAACAAAAAAACTCATCAAAATTAAAAAAAATCGAAGATTGTTTCAAATTACTTTATTACAATTTGACTAAAAATTTATATAAATAAAAAAAAATAGTAGTAAATTTCATCTAAATTCACTCAAATTTAACTCCTCCAACAAAAAAACTCATCAAAATCCAAAAAAATCGAAGTTGGTTTCAAATTACTTTATTACAATTTGACTAAAAATTTATATAAAATCCAAAAAAAAATAGGTGTTAATTTCATCTAAATTTACTCAAATTTAACTCCTACAACAACCAAAATCATCAAAATCCAAGAAAATCGAAGTTGGTTTCAAATTCCGTTAATACAATTTGACTAAAAATTTATATAAAATAAAAAAAAAAATAGAAGTAAATTTCATCTAAATTCACTCAAATTTAACTCCTCCAACAACCAAAATCATCAAAATCCAAAAAAATCGAAGTTGGTTTCAAATTCCGTTAATACAATTTGACTAAAAATTTATATAAAATAAAAAAAATAGATGTAAATTTCATCTAAATTCACTCAAATTTAACTCCTCCAACAAAAAAACTCTTCAAAATAAAAAAAAATCGAAGTTGGTTTAAAATTACTTTATTACAATTTGACTAAAAATTTATATAAAATCCAAAAAAATAGGTGTAAATTTCATCTAAATTTACTGACATTTAACTCCTCCACCAACCAAATTAATCAAAATCCAAAAAAATCGAAGTTGGTTTCAAATTACTTTATTACAATTTGACTAAAAATTTATATAAAATTAATAAAGATAGAAGTAAATTTCATCTAAATTCACTCAAATTTAACTCCACCAACACAAAAACTCATCAAAATCCAAAAAAATTGAAGTTGGTTTCAAATTACTTTATTACAATTTGACTAAAAATTTATATAAAATTAAAAAAAATAGAAGTAAATTTCATCTAAATTCAATCAAATTTAACTCCTCCAACCAAAAAACACATCAAAATCCAAAAAAATCGAAGTTGGTTTCAAATTACTTTATTACAATTTGACTAAAAATTTATATAAAATCCAAAAAAATAAAATTAAATTCCATCTAAATTCACTCAAATTTTAACTCCTCCAACAAAAAAACTCATCAAAATCCAAAAAAATCGAAGTTGGTTTCGAATTACTTTATTACAATTTGACTAAAAATTTATATAAAATCAAAAAAAAAATACAAGTAAATTTCATCTAAATTCACTCGAATTTAACTCCTCCAACAAAAAAACTCATCAAAATACATAAAAATAGAAATTGGTTTCAAATTACTTTATTACAATTTGACTAAAAATTTATATAAATAAAAAAAAATAGAAGTAAATTTCATCTGAATTCACTCAAGTTTAACCACTCCAACAAAAAAACTCATCAAAATCCAAAAAAATCGATGTTGGTTTAAAATTACTTTATTACAATTTGACTAAAAATTTATATAAAATCCAAAAAAATAGGTGTTAATTTCATCTAAATTTACTCAAATTTAACTCCTACAACAACCAAAATCATCAAAATCCAAAAAAATCGAAGTTGGTTTCAAATTCCGTTAATACAACTAGACTAAAAATTTATATAAAATAAAAAAAAATAGAAGTAAATTTCATCTACATTCACTCAAATTTAACTCCTCCAACAAAAAAACTCATCAAAATCCAAAAAATCGCAGTTGGTTTCAAATTACTTTATTACAATTTGACTAAAAATTTATATAAAATAAAAAAAAATAGAAGTAAATTTCATCTAAATTCACTCAAATTTAACTCCTCCAACCAAAAAACTTATCAAAATCCTAAAAAATCGAAGTTGATTTCAAATTACTTTATTACAATTAGACTAAAAATTTATATAAAAATAAAAAAAAATAGAAGTAAATTTCATCTACATTCACTCAAATTTAACTCCTCCAACAAAAAAACTCATCAAAATCCAAAAAATCGAAGTTGGTTTCAAATTACTTTATTACAATTTGACTAAAAATTTATATAAAATAAAAAAAATAGAAGTAAATTTCATCTAAATTCACTCAAATTTAACTCCTCCAACTAAAAACTCATCAAAATTAAAAAAAATCGAAGATTGTTTCACATTACTTTATTACAATTTGACTAAAAATTTATATAAAATCCAAAAAAAATAGAAGTAAATTTCATCTACATTCACTCAAATTTAACTCCTCCAACAAAAAAACTCATCAAAATCCAAAAAATCGAAGTTGGTTTCAAATTACTTTATTACAATTTGACTAAAAATTTATATAAAATTAAAAAAAATAGAAATAAATTTCATCTAAATTCAATCAAATTTAACTCCAACAACCAAAATCATCAAAATCCAAAAAAATCGAAGTTGGTTTCAAATTCCGTTAATACAATTTGACTAAAAATTTATATAAAATCAAAAAAAAATAGAAGTAAATTTCATCTAAATTCACTCAAATTTAACTCCTCCAACAACCAAAATCTTCCAAATCCAAAAAAATCGAAGTTGGTTTCAAATTCCGTTAATACAATTTGACTAAAAATTTATATGAAATAAAAAAAAATAGAAGTAAATTTCATCTAAATTCACTCAAATTTAACCACTCCAACAAAAAAACTCATCAAAATCCAAAAAAATCGAAGTTGGTTTAAAATTACTTTATTACAATTTGATTAAAAATTTATATAAAATCCAAAAAAATAGGTGTTAATTTCATCTAAATTTACTGAAATTTAACTCCTCCAACAACCAAACTCATCAAAATCCAAAAAAATCGAAGTTGGATTCAAATTACTTTATTACAATTTGACTAAAAATTTATATAAAATCCAAAAAAATAAAATTAAATTCCATCTAAATTCACTCAAATTTAACTCCTCCAACAAAAAAACTCATCAAAATCCAAAAAAATCGAAGTTGGTTTCAAATTACTTTATTACAATTTGACTAAAAATTTATATAAAATCCAAAAAAATAGAAGTAAATTTCATCTACATTCACTCAAATTTAACTCCTCCAACAAAAAAACTCATCAAAATCCAAAAAATCGAAGTTGGTTTCAAATTACTTTATTACAATTTGACTAAAAATTTATATAAAATAAAAAAAATAGAAGTAAATTTCATCTAAATTCACTCAAATTTAACTCCTCCAACAAAAAAACTCATCAAAATCCAAAAAAATCGAAGTTGGTTTCTAATTACTTTATTACAATTTGACTAAAAATTTATATAAAATCAAAAAAAAAATAGGTGTTAATTTCATCTAAATTTACTCAAATTTAACTCCTACAACAACCAAAATCATCAAAATCCAAAAAAATCGAAGTTGGTTTCAAATTCCGTTAATACAATTTGACTAAAAATTTATATAAAATCAAAAAAAAAATAGAAGTAAATTTCATCTAAATTCACTCAAATTTAACTCCTCCAACAACCAAAATCATCAAAATCCAAAAAAATCGAAGTTGGTTTCAAATTCCGTTAATACAATTTGACTAAAAATTTATATAAAATAAAAAAAATAGAAGTAAATTTCATCTAAATTCACTCAAATTTAACTCCTCCAACAAAAAAACTCTTCAAAATCCAAAAAAATTGAAGTTGGTTTCAAATTACTTTATTACAATTTGACTAAAAATTTATATAAAATCCAAAAAAATAAAATTAAATTCCATCTAAATTCACTCAAATTTTAACTCCTCCAACAAAAAAACTCATCAAAATACATAAAAATAGAAATTGGTTTCAAATTACTTTATTACAATTTGACTAAAAATTTATATAAATAAAAAAAAATAGAAGTAAATTTCATCTAAATTCACTCAAGTTTAACCACTCCAACAAAAAAACTCATCAAAATCCAAAAAAATCGATGTTGGTTTAAAATTACTTTATTACAATTTGACTAAAAATTTATATAAAATCCAAAAAAATAGGTGTTAATTTCATCTAAATTTACTCAAATTTAACTCCTACAACAACCAAAATCATCAAAATCCAAAAAAATCGAAGTTGGTTTCAAATTCCGTTAATACAACTAGACTAAAAATTTATATAAAATAAAAAAAAATAGAAGTAAATTTCATCTACATTCACTCAAATTTAACTCCTCCAACAAAAAAACTCATCAAAATCCAAAAAATCGCAGTTGGTTTCAAATTACTTTATTACAATTTGACTAAAAATTTATATAAAATAAAAAAAAATAGAAGTAAATTTCATCTAAATTCACTCAAATTTAACTCCTCCAACCAAAAAACTTATCAAAATCCTAAAAAATCGAAGTTGATTTCAAATTACTTTATTACAATTAGACTAAAAATTTATATAAAAATAAAAAAAAATAGAAGTAAATTTCATCTACATTCACTCAAATTTAACTCCTCCAACAAAAAAACTCATCAAAATCCAAAAAATCGAAGTTGGTTTCAAATTACTTTATTACAATTTGACTAAAAATTTATATAAAATAAAAAAAATAGAAGTAAATTTCATCTAAATTCACTCAAATTTAACTCCTCCAACAAAAAACTCATCAAAATTAAAAAAAATCGAAGATTGTTTCACATTACTTTATTACAATTTGACTAAAAATTTATATAAAATCCAAAAAAAATAGAAGTAAATTTCATCTACATTCACTCAAATTTAACTCCTCCAACAAAAAAACTCATCAAAATCCAAAAAATCGAAGTTGGTTTCAAATTACTTTATTACAATTTGACTAAAAATTTATATAAAATTAAAAAAAATAGAAATAAATTTCATCTAAATTCAATCAAATTTAACTCCAACAACCAAAATCATCAAAATCCAAAAAAATCGAAGTTGGTTTCAAATTCCGTTAATACAATTTGACTAAAAATTTATATAAAATCAAAAAAAAATAGAAGTAAATTTCATCTAAATTCACTCAAATTTAACTCCTCCAACAACCAAAATCTTCCAAATCCAAAAAAATCGAAGTTGGTTTCAAATTCCGTTAATACAATTTGACTAAAAATTTATATGAAATAAAAAAAAAATAGAAGTAAATTTCATCTAAATTCACTCAAATTTAACCACTCCAACAAAAAAACTCATCAAAATCCAAAAAAATCGAAGTTGGTTTAAAATTACTTTATTACAATTTGATTAAAAATTTATATAAAATCCAAAAAAATAGGTGTTAATTTCATCTAAATTTACTGAAATTTAACTCCTCCAACAACCAAACTCATCAAAATCCAAAAAAATCGAAGTTGGATTCAAATTACTTTATTACAATTTGACTAAAAATTTATATAAAATCCAAAAAAATAAAATTAAATTCCATCTAAATTCACTCAAATTTAACTCCTCCAACAAAAAAACTCATCAAAATCCAAAAAAATCGAAGTTGGTTTCAAATTACTTTATTACAATTTGACTAAAAATTTATATAAAATCCAAAAAAATAGAAGTAAATTTCATCTACATTCACTCAAATTTAACTCCTCCAACAAAAAAAATCATCGAAATCCAAAAAATCGAAGTTGGTTTCAAATTACTTTATTACAATTTGACTAAAAATTTATATAAAATAAAAAAAAATAGAAGTAAATTTCATCTAAATTCACTCAAATTTAACTCCTCCAACAAAAAAACTCATCAAAATCCAAAAAAATCGAAGTTGGTTTCTAATTACTTTATTACAATTTGACTAAAAATTTATATAAAATCAAAAAAAAAATAGGTGTTAATTTCATCTAAATTTACTCAAATTTAACTCCTACAACAACCAGAATCATCAAAATCCAAAAAAATCGAAGTTGGTTTCAAATTCCGTTAATACAATTTGACTAAAAATTTATATAAAATCAAAAAAAAAATAGAAGTAAATTTCATCTAAATTCACTCAAATTTAACTCCTCCAACAACCAAAATCATCAAAATCCAAAAAAATCGAAGTTGGTTTCAAATTCCGTTAATACAATTTGACTAAAAATTTATATAAAATAAAAAAAATAGAAGTAAATTTCATCTAAATTCACTCAAATTTAACTCCTCCAACAAAAAAACTCTTCAAAATAAAAAAAAATCGAAGTTGGTTTAAAATTACTTTATTACAATTTGACTAAAAATTTATATAAAATCCAAAAAAATAGGTGTAAATTTCATCTAAATTTACTGACATTTAACTCCTCCACCAACCAAATTAATCAAAATCCAAAAAAATCGAAGTTGGTTTCAAATTACTTTATTACAATTTGACTAAAAATTTATATAAAATTAATAAAGATAGAAGTAAATTTCATCTAAATTCACTCAAATTTAACTCCACCAACACAAAAACTCATCAAAATCCAAAAAAATTGAAGTTGGTTTCAAATTACTTTATTACAATTTGACTAAAAATTTATATAAAATTAAAAAAAATAGAAGTAAATTTCATCTAAATTCAATCAAATTTAACTCCTCCAACCAAAAAACTCATCAAAATCCAAAAAAATCGAAGTTGGTTTCAAATTACTTTATTACAATTTGACTAAAAATTTATATAAAATCCAAAAAAATAAAATTAAATTCCATCTAAATTCACTCAAATTTTAACTCCTCCAACAAAAAAACTCATCAAAATTAAAAAAAATCGAAGATTGTTTCACATTACTTTATTACAATTGGACTAAAAATTTATATAAAATCCAAAAAAATAGAAGTAAATTTCATCTATATTCACTCAAATTTAACTCCACCAACAAAAAAACTCATCAAAATCCAAAAAAATCGAAGTTGGTTTCGAATTACTTTATTACAATTTGACTAAAAATTTATATAAAATCAAAAAAAAAAATACAAGTAAATTTCATCTAAATTCACTCGAATTTAACTCCTCCAACAAAAAAACTCATCAAAATACATAAAAATAGAAATTGGTTTCAAATTACTTTATTACAATTTGACTAAAAATTTATATAAATAAAAAAAAATAGAAGTAAGTTTCATCTAAATTCACTCAAGTTTAACCACTCCAACAAAAAAACTCATCAAAATCCAAAAAAATCGATGTTGGTTTAAAATTACTTTATTACAATTTGACTAAAAATTTATATAAAATCCAAAAAAATAGGTGTTAATTTCATCTAAATTTACTCAAATTTAACTCCTACCACAACCAAAATCATCAAAATCCAAAAAAATCGAAGTTGGTTTCAAATTCCGTTAATACAACTAGACTAAAAATTTATATAAAATAAAAAAAAATAGAAGTAAATTTCATCTACATTCACTCAAATTTAACTCCTCCAACAAAAAAACTCATCAAAATCCAAAAAATCGCAGTTGGTTTCAAATTACTTTATTACAATTTGACTAAAAATTTATATAAAATAAAAAAAAATAGAAGTAAATTTCATCTAAATTCACTCAAATTTAACTCCTCCAACCAAAAAACTTATCAAAATCCTAAAAAATCGAAGTTGATTTCAAATTACTTTATTACAATTAGACTAAAAATTTATATAAAATAAAAAAAAATAGAAGTAAATTTCATCTACATTCACTCAAATTTAACTCCTCCAACAAAAAAACTCATCAAAATCCAAAAAATCGAAGTTGGTTTCAAATTACTTTATTACAATTTGACTAAAAATTTATATAAAATAAAAAAAATAGAAGTAAATTTCATCTAAATTCACTCAAATTTAACTCCTCCAACAAAAAAACTCATCAAAATTAAAAAAAATCGAAGATTGTTTCAAATTACTTTATTACAATTTGACTAAAAATTTATATAAATAAAAAAAAATATTAGTAAATTTCATCTAAATTCACTCAAATTTAACTCCTCCAACAAAAAAACTCATCAAAATCCAAAAAAATCGAAGTTGGTTTCAAATTACTTTATTACAATTTGACTAAAAATTTATATAAAATCCAAAAAAAATAGGTGTTAATTTCATCTAAATTTACTCAAATTTAACTCCTACAACAACCAAAATCATCAAAATCCAAGAAAATCGAAGTTGGTTTCAAATTCCGTTAATACAATTTGACTAAAAATTTATATAAAATCAAAAAAATAATAGAAGTAAATTTCATCTAAATTCACTCAAATTTAACTCCTCCAACAAAAAAACTCATCAAAATCCAAAAAAATCGAAGTTGGTTTCTAATTACTTTATTACAATTTGACTAAAAATTTATATAAAATCAAAAAAAAAATAGGTGTTAATTTCATCTAAATTTACTCAAATTTAACTCCTACAACAACCAAAATCATCAAAATCCAAAAAAATCGAAGTTGGTTTCAAATTCCGTTAATACAATTTGACTAAAAATTTATATAAAATCAAAAAAAAAATAGAAGTAAATTTCATCTAAATTCACTCAAATTTAACTCCTCCAACAACCAAAATCATCAAAATCCAAAAAAATCGAAGTTGGTTTCAAATTCCGTTAATACAATTTGACTAAAAATTTATATAAAATAAAAAAAATAAAAGTAAATTTCATCTAAATTCACTCAAATTTAACTCCTCCAACAAAAAAACTCTTCAAAATCAAAAAAAATCGAAGTTGGTTTAAAATTACTTTATTACAATTTGACTAAAAATTTATATAAAATCCAAAAAAATAGGTGTAAATTTCATCTAAATTTACTGACATTTAACTCCTCCACCAACCAAATTAATCAAAATCCAAAAAAATCGAAGTTGGTTTCAAATTACTTTATTACAATTTGACTAAAAATTTATATAAAATTAATAAAGATAGAAGTAAATTTCATCTAAATTCACTCAAATTTAACTCCACCAACACAAAAACTCATCAAAATCCAAAAAAATTGAAGTTGGTTTCAAATTACTTTATTACAATTTGACTAAAAATTTATATAAAATTAAAAAAAATAGAAGTAAATTTCATCTAAATTCAATCAAATTTAACTCCTCCAACCAAAAAACTCATCAAAATCCAAAAAAATCGAAGTTGGTTTCAAATTACTTTATTACAATTTGACTAAAAATTTATATAAAATCCAAAAAAATAAAATTAAATTCCATCTAAATTCACTCAAATTTTAACTCCTCCAACAAAAAAACTCATCAAAATTAAAAAAAATCGAAGATTGTTTCACATTACTTTATTACAATTGGACTAAAAATTTATATAAAATCCAAAAAAATAGAAGTAAATTTCATCTATATTCACTCAAATTTAACTCCACCAACAAAAAAACTCATCAAAATCCAAAAAAATCGAAGTTGGTTTCGAATTACTTTATTACAATTTGACTAAAAATTTATATAAAATCAAAAAAAAAATACAAGTAAATTTCATCTAAATTCACTCGAATTTAACTCCTCCAACAAAAAAACTCATCAAAATACATAAAAATAGAAATTGGTTTCAAATTACTTTATTACAATTTGACTAAAAATTTATATAAATAAAAAAAAATAGAAGTAAATTTCATCTAAATTCACTCAAGTTTAACCACTCCAACAAAAAAACTCATCAAAATCCAAAAAAATCGATGTTGGTTTAAAATTACTTTATTACAATTTGACTAAAAATTTATATAAAATCCAAAAAAATAGGTGTTAATTTCATCTAAATTTACTCAAATTTAACTCCTACCACAACCAAAATCATCAAAATCCAAAAAAATCGAAGTTGGTTTCAAATTCCGTTAATACAACTAGACTAAAAATTTATATAAAATAAAAAAAAATAGAAGTAAATTTCATCTACATTCACTCAAATTTAACTCCTCCAACAAAAAAACTCATCAAAATCCAAAAAATCGCAGTTGGTTTCAAATTACTTTATTACAATTTGACTAAAAATTTATATAAAATAAAAAAAAATAGAAGTAAATTTCATCTAAATTCACTCAAATTTAACTCCTCCAACCAAAAAACTTATCAAAATCCTAAAAAATCGAAGTTGATTTCAAATTACTTTATTACAATTAGACTAAAAATTTATATAAAATAAAAAAAAATAGAAGTAAATTTCATCTACATTCACTCAAATTTAACTCCTCCAACAAAAAAACTCATCAAAATCCAAAAAATCGAAGTTGGTTTCAAATTACTTTATTACAATTTGACTAAAAATTTATATAAAATAAAAAAAATAGAAGTAAATTTCATCTAAATTCACTCAAATTTAACTCCTCCAACAAAAAAACTCATCAAAATTAAAAAAAATCGAAGATTGTTTCAAATTACTTTATTACAATTTGACTAAAAATTTATATAAATAAAAAAAAATATTAGTAAATTTCATCTAAATTCACTCAAATTTAACTCCTCCAACAAAAAAACTCATCAAAATCCAAAAAAATCGAAGTTGGTTTCAAATTACTTTATTACAATTTGACTAAAAATTTATATAAAATCCAAAAAAAATAGGTGTTAATTTCATCTAAATTTACTCAAATTTAACTCCTACAACAACCAAAATCATCAAAATCCAAGAAAATCGAAGTTGGTTTCAAATTCCGTTAATACAATTTGACTAAAAATTTATATAAAATCAAAAAAATAATAGAAGTAAATTTCATCTAAATTCACTCAAATTTAACTCCTCCAACAACCAAAATCATCAAAATCCAAAAAAATCGAAGTTGGTTTCAAATTCCGTTAATACAATTTGACTAAAAATTTATATGAAATAAAAAAAAATAGAAGTAAATTTCATCTAAATTCACTCAAATTTAACCACTCCAACAAAAAAACTCATCAAAATCCAAAAAAATCGAAGTTGGTTTAAAATTATTTTATTACAATTTGATTAAAAATTTATATAAAATCCAAAAAAATAGGTGTTAATTTCATCTAAATTTACTGAAATTTAACTCCTCCAACAACCAAACTCATCAAAATCCAAAAAAATCGAAGTTGGATTCAAATTACTTTATTACAATTTGACTAAAAATTTATATAAAATCCAAAAAAATAAAATTAAATTCCATCTAAATTCACTCAAATTTAACTCCTCCAACAAAAAAACTCATCAAAATCCAAAAAAATCGAAGTTGGTTTCAAATTACTTTATTACAATTTGACTAAAAATTTATATAAAATCCAAAAAAATAGAAGTAAATTTCATCTACATTCACTCAAATTTAACTCCTCCAACAAAAAAACTCATCAAAATCCAAAAAATCGAAGTTGGTTTCAAATTACTTTATTACAATTTGACTAAAAATTTATATAAAATAAAAAAAAATAGAAGTAAATTTCATCTAAATTCACTCAAATTTAACTCCTCCAACAAAAAAACTCATCAAAATCCAAAAAAATCGAAGTTGGTTTCTAATTACTTTATTACAATTTGACTAAAAATTTATATAAAATCAAAAAAAAAATAGGTGTTAATTTCATCTAAATTTACTCAAATTTAACTCATACAACAACCAAAATCATCAAAATCCAAAAAAATCGAAGTTGGTTTCAAATTCCGTTAATACAATTTGACTAAAAATTTATATAAAATCAAAAAAAAAATAGAAGTAAATTTCATCTAAATTCACTCAAATTTAACTCCTCCAACAACCAAAATCATCAAAATCCAAAAAAATCGAAGTTGGTTTCAAATTCCGTTAATACAATTTGACTAAAAATTTATATAAAATAAAAAAAATAGAAGTAAATTTCATCTAAATTCACTCAAATTTAACTCCTCCAACAAAAAAACTCTTCAAAATAAAAAAAAATCGAAGTTGGTTTAAAATTACTTTATTACAATTTGACTAAAAATTTATATAAAATCCAAAAAAATAGGTGTAAATTTCATCTAAATTTACTGACATTTAACTCCTCCACCAACCAAATTAATCAAAATCCAAAAAAATCGAAGTTGGTTTCAAATTACTTTATTACAATTTGACTAAAAATTTATATAAAATTAATAAAGATAGAAGTAAATTTCATCTAAATTCACTCAAATTTAACTCCACCAACACAAAAACTCATCAAAATCCAAAAAAATTGAAGTTGGTTTCAAATTACTTTATTACAATTTGACTAAAAATTTATATAAAATTAAAAAAAATAGAAGTAAATTTCATCTAAATTCAATCAAATTTAACTCCTCCAACCAAAAAACTCATCAAAATCCAAAAAAATCGAAGTTGGTTTCAAATTACTTTATTACAATTTGACTAAAAATTTATATAAAATCCAAAAAAATAAAATTAAATTCCATCTAAATTCACTCAAATTTTAACTCCTCCAACAAAAAAACTCATCAAAATTAAAAAAAATCGAAGATTGTTTCACATTACTTTATTACAATTGGACTAAAAATTTATATAAAATCCAAAAAAATAGAAGTAAATTTCATCTATATTCACTCAAATTTAACTCCACCAACAAAAAAACTCATCAAAATCCAAAAAAATCGAAGTTGGTTTCGAATTACTTTATTACAATTTGACTAAAAATTTATATAAAATCCAAAAAAATAGGTGTTAATTTCATCTAAATTTACTCAAATTTAACTCCTACAACAACCAAAATCATCAAAATCCAAAAAAATCGAAGTTGGTTTCAAATTCCGTTAATACAACTAGACTAAAAATTTATATAAAATAAAAAAAAATAGAAGTAAATTTCATCTACATTCACTCAAATTTAACTCCTCCAACAAAAAAACTCATCAAAATCCAAAAAATCGCAGTTGGTTTCAAATTACTTTATTACAATTTGACTAAAAATTTATATAAAATAAAAAAAAATAGAAGTAAATTTCATCTAAATTCACTCAAATTTAACTCCTCCAACCAAAAAACTTATCAAAATCCTAAAAAATCGAAGTTGATTTCAAATTACTTTATTACAATTAGACTAAAAATTTATATAAAATAAAAAAAAATAGAAGTAAATTTCATCTACATTCACTCAAATTTAACTCCTCCAACAAAAAAACTCATCAAAATCCAAAAAATCGAAGTTGGTTTCAAATTACTTTATTACAATTTGACTAAAAATTTATATAAAATAAAAAAAATAGAAGTAAATTTCATCTAAATTCACTCAAATTTAACTCCTCCAACAAAAAAACTCATCAAAATTAAAAAAAATCGAAGATTGTTTCACATTACTTTATTACAATTGGACTAAAAATTTGTATAAAATCCAAAAAAATAGAAGTAAATTTCATCTAAATTCACTCAAATTTAACTCGTCCAACAAAAAAACTCATCAAAATCCAAAAAAATCGAAGTTGGTTTCGAATTACTTTATTACAATTTGACTAAAAATTTATATAAAATCAAAAAAAAATAGGTGTTAATTTCATCTAAATTTACTCAAATTTAACTCCTACAACAACCAAAATCATCAAAATCCAAAAAAATCGAAGTTGGTTTCAAATTCCGTTAATACAATTTGACTAAAAATTTATATAAAATCAAAAAAAAAATAGAAGTAAATTTCATCTAAATTCACTCAAGTTTAACCACTCCAACAAAAAAACTCATCAAAATCCAAAAAAATCGATGTTGGTTTAAAATTACTTTATTACAATTTGACTAAAAATTTATATAAAATCCAAAAAAATAGGTGTTAATTTCATCTAAATTTACTCAAATTTAACTCCTACAACAACCAAAATCATCAAAATCCAAAAAAATCGAAGTTGGTTTCAAATTCCGTTAATACAACTAGACTAAAAATTTATATAAAATAAAAAAAAATAGAAGTAAATTTCATCTACATTCACTCAAATTTAACTCCTCCAACAAAAAAACTCATCAAAATCCAAAAAATCGCAGTTGGTTTCAAATTACTTTATTACAATTTGACTAAAAATTTATATAAAATAAAAAAAAATAGAAGTAAATTTCATCTAAATTCACTCAAATTTAACTCCTCCAACTAAAAACTCATCAAAATTAAAAAAAATCGAAGATTGTTTCACATTACTTTATTACAATTTGACTAAAAATTTATATAAAATCCAAAAAAAATAGAAGTAAATTTCATCTACATTCACTCAAATTTAACTCCTCCAACAAAAAAACTCATCAAAATCCAAAAAATCGAAGTTGGTTTCAAATTACTTTATTACAATTTGACTAAAAATTTATATAAAATAAAAAAAATAAAAGTAAATTTCATCTAAATTCACTCAAATTTAACTCCTCCAACAAAAAAACTCATCAAAATTAAAAAAAATCGAAGATTGTTTCACATTACTTTATTACAATTTGACTAAAAATTTATATAAAATCCAAAAAAATAGAAGTAAATTTCATCTACATTCACTCAAATTTAACTCCTCCAACAAAAAAACTCATCAAAATCCAAAAAATCGAAGTTGGTTTCAAATTACTTTATTACAATTTGACTAAAAATTTATATAAAATTAAAAAAAATAGAAATAAATTTCATCTAAATTCAATCAAATTTAACTCCAACAACCAAAATCATCAAAATCCAAAAAATCGAAGTTGGTTTCAAATTACTTTATTACAATTTGACTAAAAATTTATATAAAATAAAAAAAATAGAAGTAAATTTCATCTAAATTCACTCAAATTTAATTCCTCCAACAAAAAAACTCATCAAAATTAAAAAAAATCGAAGATTGTTTCAAATTACTTTATTACAATTTGACTAAAAATTTATATAAATAAAAAAAAATATTAGTAAATTTCATCTAAATTCACTCAAATTTAACTCCTCCAACAAAAAAACTCATCAAAATCCAAAAAAATCGAAGTTGGTTTCAAATTACTTTATTACAATTTGACTAAAAATTTATATAAAATCCAAAAAAAATAGGTGTTAATTTCATCTAAATTTACTCAAATTTAACTCCTACAACAACCAAAATCATCAAAATCCAAGAAAATCGAAGTTGGTTTCAAATTCCGTTAATACAATTTGACTAAAAATTTATATAAAATCAAAAAAATAATAGAAGTAAATTTCATCTAAATTCACTCAAATTTAACTCCTCCAACAAAAAAACTCATCAAAATCCAAAAAAATCGAAGTTGGTTTCAAATTACTTTATTACAATTTGACTAAAAATTTATATAAAATCAAAAAAAAATAGGTGTTAATTTCATCTAAATTTACTCAAATTTAACTCCTACAACAACCAAAATCATCAAAATCCAAAAAAATCGAAGTTGGTTTCAAATTCCGTTAATACAATTTGACTAAAAATTTATATAAAATCAAAAAAAAAATAGAAGTAAATTTCATCTAAATTCACTCAAATTTAACTCCTCCAACAACCAAAATCATCAAAATCCAAAAAAATCGAAGTTGGTTTCAAATTCCGTTAATACAATTTGACTAAAAATTTATATAAAATAAAAAAAATAAAAGTAAATTTCATCTAAATTCACTCAAATTTAACTCCTCCAACAAAAAAACTCTTCAAAATCAAAAAAAATCGAAGTTGGTTTAAAATTACTTTATTACAATTTGACTAAAAATTTATATAAAATCCAAAAAAATAGGTGTAAATTTCATCTAAATTTACTGACATTTAACTCCTCCACCAACCAAATTAATCAAAATCCAAAAAAATCGAAGTTGGTTTCAAATTACTTTATTACAATTTGACTAAAAATTTATATAAAATTAATAAAGATAGAAGTAAATTTCATCTAAATTCACTCAAATTTAACTCCACCAACACAAAAACTCATCAAAATCCAAAAAAATTGAAGTTGGTTTCAAATTACTTTATTACAATTTGACTAAAAATTTATATAAAATTAAAAAAAATAGAAGTAAATTTCATCTAAATTCAATCAAATTTAACTCCTCCAACCAAAAAACTCATCAAAATCCAAAAAAATCGAAGTTGGTTTCAAATTACTTTATTACAATTTGACTAAAAATTTATATAAAATCCAAAAAAATAAAATTAAATTCCATCTAAATTCACTCAAATTTTAACTCCTCCAACAAAAAAACTCATCAAAATTAAAAAAAATCGAAGATTGTTTCACATTACTTTATTACAATTGGACTAAAAATTTATATAAAATCCAAAAAAATAGAAGTAAATTTCATCTATATTCACTCAAATTTAACTCCACCAACAAAAAAACTCATCAAAATCCAAAAAAATCGAAGTTGGTTTCGAATTACTTTATTACAATTTGACTAAAAATTTATATAAAATCAAAAAAAAAATACAAGTAAATTTCATCTAAATTCACTCGAATTTAACTCCTCCAACAAAAAAACTCATCAAAATACATAAAAATAGAAATTGGTTTCAAATTACTTTATTACAATTTGACTAAAAATTTATATAAATAAAAAAAAATAGAAGTAAATTTCATCTAAATTCACTCAAGTTTAACCACTCCAACAAAAAAACTCATCAAAATCCAAAAAAATCGATGTTGGTTTAAAATTACTTTATTACAATTTGACTAAAAATTTATATAAAATCCAAAAAAATAGGTGTTAATTTCATCTAAATTTACTCAAATTTAACTCCTACCACAACCAAAATCATCAAAATCCAAAAAAATCGAAGTTGGTTTCAAATTCCGTTAATACAACTAGACTAAAAATTTATATAAAATAAAAAAAAATAGAAGTAAATTTCATCTACATTCACTCAAATTTAACTCCTCCAACAAAAAAACTCATCAAAATCCAAAAAATCGCAGTTGGTTTCAAATTACTTTATTACAATTTGACTAAAAATTTATATAAAATAAAAAAAAATAGAAGTAAATTTCATCTAAATTCACTCAAATTTAACTCCTCCAACCAAAAAACTTATCAAAATCCTAAAAAATCGAAGTTGATTTCAAATTACTTTATTACAATTAGACTAAAAATTTATATAAAATAAAAAAAAATAGAAGTAAATTTCATCTACATTCACTCAAATTTAACTCCTCCAACAAAAAAACTCATCAAAATCCAAAAAATCGAAGTTGGTTTCAAATTACTTTATTACAATTTGACTAAAAATTTATATAAAATAAAAAAAATAGAAGTAAATTTCATCTAAATTCACTCAAATTTAACTCCTCCAACAAAAAAACTCATCAAAATTAAAAAAAATCGAAGATTGTTTCAAATTACTTTATTACAATTTGACTAAAAATTTATATAAATAAAAAAAAATATTAGTAAATTTCATCTAAATTCACTCAAATTTAACTCCTCCAACAAAAAAACTCATCAAAATCCAAAAAAATCGAAGTTGGTTTCAAATTACTTTATTACAATTTGACTAAAAATTTATATAAAATCCAAAAAAAATAGGTGTTAATTTCATCTAAATTTACTCAAATTTAACTCCTACAACAACCAAAATCATCAAAATCCAAGAAAATCGAAGTTGGTTTCAAATTCCGTTAATACAATTTGACTAAAAATTTATATAAAATCAAAAAAATAATAGAAGTAAATTTCATCTAAATTCACTCAAATTTAACTCCTCCAACAACCAAAATCATCAAAATCCAAAAAAATCGAAGTTGGTTTCAAATTCCGTTAATACAATTTGACTAAAAATTTATATGAAATAAAAAAAAATAGAAGTAAATTTCATCTAAATTCACTCAAATTTAACCACTCCAACAAAAAAACTCATCAAAATCCAAAAAAATCGAAGTTGGTTTAAAATTATTTTATTACAATTTGATTAAAAATTTATATAAAATCCAAAAAAATAGGTGTTAATTTCATCTAAATTTACTGAAATTTAACTCCTCCAACAACCAAACTCATCAAAATCCAAAAAAATCGAAGTTGGATTCAAATTACTTTATTACAATTTGACTAAAAATTTATATAAAATCCAAAAAAATAAAATTAAATTCCATCTAAATTCACTCAAATTTAACTCCTCCAACAAAAAAACTCATCAAAATCCAAAAAAATCGAAGTTGGTTTCAAATTACTTTATTACAATTTGACTAAAAATTTATATAAAATCCAAAAAAATAGAAGTAAATTTCATCTACATTCACTCAAATTTAACTCCTCCAACAAAAAAACTCATCAAAATCCAAAAAATCGAAGTTGGTTTCAAATTACTTTATTACAATTTGACTAAAAATTTATATAAAATAAAAAAAAATAGAAGTAAATTTCATCTAAATTCACTCAAATTTAACTCCTCCAACAAAAAAACTCATCAAAATCCAAAAAAATCGAAGTTGGTTTCTAATTACTTTATTACAATTTGACTAAAAATTTATATAAAATCAAAAAAAAAATAGGTGTTAATTTCATCTAAATTTACTCAAATTTAACTCATACAACAACCAAAATCATCAAAATCCAAAAAAATCGAAGTTGGTTTCAAATTCCGTTAATACAATTTGACTAAAAATTTATATAAAATCAAAAAAAAAATAGAAGTAAATTTCATCTAAATTCACTCAAATTTAACTCCTCCAACAACCAAAATCATCAAAATCCAAAAAAATCGAAGTTGGTTTCAAATTCCGTTAATACAATTTGACTAAAAATTTATATAAAATAAAAAAAATAGAAGTAAATTTCATCTAAATTCACTCAAATTTAACTCCTCCAACAAAAAAACTCTTCAAAATAAAAAAAAATCGAAGTTGGTTTAAAATTACTTTATTACAATTTGACTAAAAATTTATATAAAATCCAAAAAAATAGGTGTAAATTTCATCTAAATTTACTGACATTTAACTCCTCCACCAACCAAATTAATCAAAATCCAAAAAAATCGAAGTTGGTTTCAAATTACTTTATTACAATTTGACTAAAAATTTATATAAAATTAATAAAGATAGAAGTAAATTTCATCTAAATTCACTCAAATTTAACTCCACCAACACAAAAACTCATCAAAATCCAAAAAAATTGAAGTTGGTTTCAAATTACTTTATTACAATTTGACTAAAAATTTATATAAAATTAAAAAAAATAGAAGTAAATTTCATCTAAATTCAATCAAATTTAACTCCTCCAACCAAAAAACTCATCAAAATCCAAAAAAATCGAAGTTGGTTTCAAATTACTTTATTACAATTTGACTAAAAATTTATATAAAATCCAAAAAAATAAAATTAAATTCCATCTAAATTCACTCAAATTTTAACTCCTCCAACAAAAAAACTCATCAAAATTAAAAAAAATCGAAGATTGTTTCACATTACTTTATTACAATTGGACTAAAAATTTATATAAAATCCAAAAAAATAGAAGTAAATTTCATCTATATTCACTCAAATTTAACTCCACCAACAAAAAAACTCATCAAAATCCAAAAAAATCGAAGTTGGTTTCGAATTACTTTATTACAATTTGACTAAAAATTTATATAAAATCCAAAAAAATAGGTGTTAATTTCATCTAAATTTACTCAAATTTAACTCCTACAACAACCAAAATCATCAAAATCCAAAAAAATCGAAGTTGGTTTCAAATTCCGTTAATACAACTAGACTAAAAATTTATATAAAATAAAAAAAAATAGAAGTAAATTTCATCTACATTCACTCAAATTTAACTCCTCCAACAAAAAAACTCATCAAAATCCAAAAAATCGCAGTTGGTTTCAAATTACTTTATTACAATTTGACTAAAAATTTATATAAAATAAAAAAAAATAGAAGTAAATTTCATCTAAATTCACTCAAATTTAACTCCTCCAACCAAAAAACTTATCAAAATCCTAAAAAATCGAAGTTGATTTCAAATTACTTTATTACAATTAGACTAAAAATTTATATAAAATAAAAAAAAATAGAAGTAAATTTCATCTACATTCACTCAAATTTAACTCCTCCAACAAAAAAACTCATCAAAATCCAAAAAATCGAAGTTGGTTTCAAATTACTTTATTACAATTTGACTAAAAATTTATATAAAATAAAAAAAATAGAAGTAAATTTCATCTAAATTCACTCAAATTTAACTCCTCCAACAAAAAAACTCATCAAAATTAAAAAAAATCGAAGATTGTTTCACATTACTTTATTACAATTGGACTAAAAATTTGTATAAAATCCAAAAAAATAGAAGTAAATTTCATCTAAATTCACTCAAATTTAACTCGTCCAACAAAAAAACTCATCAAAATCCAAAAAAATCGAAGTTGGTTTCGAATTACTTTATTACAATTTGACTAAAAATTTATATAAAATCAAAAAAAAATAGGTGTTAATTTCATCTAAATTTACTCAAATTTAACTCCTACAACAACCAAAATCATCAAAATCCAAAAAAATCGAAGTTGGTTTCAAATTCCGTTAATACAATTTGACTAAAAATTTATATAAAATCAAAAAAAAAATAGAAGTAAATTTCATCTAAATTCACTCAAGTTTAACCACTCCAACAAAAAAACTCATCAAAATCCAAAAAAATCGATGTTGGTTTAAAATTACTTTATTACAATTTGACTAAAAATTTATATAAAATCCAAAAAAATAGGTGTTAATTTCATCTAAATTTACTCAAATTTAACTCCTACAACAACAAAAATCATCAAAATCCAAAAAAATCGAAGTTGGTTTCAAATTCCGTTAATACAACTAGACTAAAAATTTATATAAAATAAAAAAAAATAGAAGTAAATTTCATCTACATTCACTCAAATTTAACTCCTCCAACAAAAAAACTCATCAAAATCCAAAAAATCGCAGTTGGTTTCAAATTACTTTATTACAATTTGACTAAAAATTTATATAAAATAAAAAAAAATAGAAGTAAATTTCATCTAAATTCACTCAAATTTAACTCCTCCAACTAAAAACTCATCAAAATTAAAAAAAATCGAAGATTGTTTCACATTACTTTATTACAATTTGACTAAAAATTTATATAAAATCCAAAAAAAATAGAAGTAAATTTCATCTACATTCACTCAAATTTAACTCCTCCAACAAAAAAACTCATCAAAATCCAAAAAATCGAAGTTGGTTTCAAATTACTTTATTACAATTTGACTAAAAATTTATATAAAATAAAAAAAATAAAAGTAAATTTCATCTAAATTCACTCAAATTTAACTCCTCCAACAAAAAAACTCATCAAAATTAAAAAAAATCGAAGATTGTTTCACATTACTTTATTACAATTTGACTAAAAATTTATATAAAATCCAAAAAAATAGAAGTAAATTTCATCTACATTCACTCAAATTTAACTCCTCCAACAAAAAAACTCATCAAAATCCAAAAAATCGAAGTTGGTTTCAAATTACTTTATTACAATTTGACTAAAAATTTATATAAAATTAAAAAAAATAGAAATAAATTTCATCTAAATTCAATCAAATTTAACTCCAACAACCAAAATCATCAAAATCCAAAAAAATCGAAGTTGGTTTCAAATTCCGTTAATACAATTTGACTAAAAATTTATATAAAATCAAAAAAAAATAGAAGTAAATTTCATCTAAATTCACTCAAATTTAACTCCTCCAACAACCAAAATCTTCCAAATCCAAAAAAATCGAAGTTGGTTTCAAATTCCGTTAATACAATTTGACTAAAAATTTATATGAAATAAAAAAAAATAGAAGTAAATTTCATCTAAATTCACTCAAATTTAACCACTCCAACAAAAAAACTCATCAAAATCCAAAAAAATCGAAGTTGGTTTAAAATTACTTTATTACAATTTGATTAAAAATTTATATAAAATCCAAAAAAATAGGTGTTAATTTCATCTAAATTTACTGAAATTTAACTCCTCCAACAACCAAACTCATCAAAATCCAAAAAAATCGAAGTTGGATTCAAATTACTTTATTACAATTTGACTAAAAATTTATATAAAATCCAAAAAAATAAAATTAAATTCCATCTAAATTCACTCAAATTTAACTCCACCAACAAAAAAACTCATCAAAATCCAAAAAAATCGAAGTTGGTTTCAAATTACATTATTACAATTTGACTAAAAATTTATATAAAATCCAAAAAAATAGAAGTAAATTTCATCTACATTCACTCAAATTTAACTCCTCCAACAAAAAAACTCATCAAAATCCAAAAAAATCGAAGTTGGTTTCTAATTACTTTATTACAATTTGACTAAAAATTTATATAAAATCAAAAAAAAAATAGGTGTTAATTTCATCTAAATTTACTCAAATTTAACTCCTACAACAACCAAAATCATCAAAATCCAAAAAAATCGAAGTTGGTTTCAAATTCCGTTAATACAATTTGACTAAAAATTTATATAAAATCAAAAAAAAAATAGAAGTAAATTTCATCTAAATTCACTCAAATTTAACTCCTCCAACAACCAAAATCATCAAAATCCAAAAAAATCGAAGTTGGTTTCAAATTCCGTTAATACAATTTGACTAAAAATTTATATAAAATAAAAAAAATAGAAGTAAATTTCATCTAAATTCACTCAAATTTAACTCCTCCAACAAAAAAACTCTTCAAAATCAAAAAAAATCGAAGTTGGTTTAAAATTACTTTATTACAATTTGACTAAAAATTTATATAAAATCCAAAAAAATAGGTGTAAATTTCATCTAAATTTACTGACATTTAACTCCTCCACCAACCAAATTAATCAAAATCCAAAAAAATCGAAGTTGGTTTCAAATTACTTTATTACAATTTGACTAAAAATTTATATAAAATTAATAAAGATAGAAGTAAATTTCATCTAAATTCACTCAAATTTAACTCCACCAACACAAAAACTCATCAAAATCCAAAAAAATTGAAGTTGGTTTCAAATTACTTTATTACAATTTGACTAAAAATTTATATAAAATTAAAAAAAATAGAAGTAAATTTCATCTAAATTCAATCAAATTTAACTCCTCCAACCAAAAAACTCATCAAAATCCAAAAAAATCGAAGTTGGTTTCAAATTACTTTATTACAATTTGACTTAAAATTTATATAAAATCCAAAAAAATAAAATTAAATTCCATCTAAATTCACTCAAATTTTAACTCCTCCAACAAAAAAACTCATCAAAATTAAAAAAAATCGAAGATTGTTTCACATTACTTTATTACAATTGGACTAAAAATTTATATAAAATCCAAAAAAATAGAAGTAAATTTCATCTATATTCACTCAAATTTAACTCCACCAACAAAAAAACTCATCAAAATCCAAAAAAATCGAAGTTGGTTTCGAATTACTTTATTACAATTTGACTAAAAATTTATATAAAATCAAAAAAAAAAATACAAGTAAATTTCATCTAAATTCACTCGAATTTAACTCCTCCAACAAAAAACTCATCAAAATACATAAAAATAGAAATTGGTTTCAAATTACTTTATTACAATTTGACTAAAAATTTATATAAATAAAAAAAAATAGAAGTAAATTTCATCTAAATTCACTCAAGTTTAACCACTCCAACAAAAAAACTCATCAAAATCCAAAAAAATCGATGTTGGTTTAAAATTACTTTATTACAATTTGACTAAAAATTTATATAAAATCCAAAAAAAATAGGTGCTAATTTCATCTAAATTTACTCAAATTTAACTCCTACAACAACCAAAATCATCAAAATCCAAAAAAATCGAAGTTGGTTTCAAATTCCGTTAATACAACTAGACTAAAAATTTATATAAAATAAAAAAAAATAGAAGTAAATTTCATCTACATTCACTCAAATTTAACTCCTCCAACAAAAAAACTCATCAAAATCCAAAAAATCGCAGTTGGTTTCAAATTACTTTATTACAATTTGACTAAAAATTTATATAAAATAAAAAAAAATAGAAGTAAATTTCATCTAAATTCACTCAAATTTAACTCCTCCAACCAAAAAACTTATCAAAATCCTAAAAAATCGAAGTTGATTTCAAATTACTTTATTACAATTAGACTAAAAATTTATATAAAATAAAAAAAAATAGAAGTAAATTTCATCTATATTCACTCAAATTTAACTCCACCAACAAAAAAACTCATCAAAATTAAAAAAAATCGAAGATTGTTTCACATTACTTTATTACAATTGGACTAAAAATTTATATAAAATCCAAAAAAATAGAAGTAAATTTCATCTATATTCACTCAAATTTAACTCCACCAACAAAAAAACTCATCAAAATCCAAAAAAATCGAAGTTGGTTTCGAATTACTTTATTACAATTTGACTAAAAATTTATATAAAATCAAAAAAAAAAATACAAGTAAATTTCATCTAAATTCACTCGAATTTAACTCCTCCAACAAAAAAACTCATCAAAATACATAAAAATAGAAATTGGTTTCAAATTACTTTATTACAATTTGACTAAAAATTTATATAAATAAAAAAAAATAGAAGTAAATTTCATCTAAATGCACTCAAATTTAACCACTCCAACAAAAAAACTCATCAAAATCCAAAAAAATCGAAGTTGGTTTAAAATTACTTTATTACAATTTGACTAAAAATTTATATAAAATCCAAAAAAATAGGTGTTAATTTCATCTAAATTTACCCAAATTTAACTCCTACAACAACCAAAATCATCAAAATCCAAAAAAATCGAAGTTGGTTTCAAATTCCGTTAATACAACTAGACTAAAAATTTATATAAAATAAAAAAAAATAGAAGTAAATTTCATCTACATTCACTCAAATTTAACTCCTCCAACAAAAAAACTCATCAAAATCCAAAAAATCGCAGTTGGTTTCAAATTACTTTATTACAATTTGACTAAAAATTTATATAAAATAAAAAAAATAGAAGTAAATTTCATCTAAATTCATTCAAATTTAACTCCTCCAACCAAAAAACTCATCAAAATCCAAAAAAATCGAAGTTGGTTTCAAATTACTTTATTACAATTTGACTAAAAATTTATATAAAATTAAAAAAAATAGAAGTAAATTTCATCTAAATTCACTCAAATTTAACTCCACCAACAAAAAAACTCATCAAAATCCAAAAAATTGAAGTTGGTTTCAAATTACGTTATTACAATTTGACTAAAAATTTATATAAAATTAAAAAAAATAGAAGTGAATTTCATCTAAATTCAATCAAATTTAACTCCTCCAACCAAAAAACTCATCAAAATCCAAAAAAATCGAAGTTGGTTTCAAATTACTTTATTACAATTTGACTAAAAATTTATATAAAAACCAAAAAAATAAAATTAAATTCCATCTAAATTCACTCAAATTTAACTCCTCCAACAAAAAAACTCATCAAAATTAAAAAAAATCGAAGATTGTTTCACATTACTTTATTACAATTGGGCTAAAAATTTGTATAAAATCCAAAAAAATAGAAGTAAATTTCATCTAAATTCACTCAAATTTAACTCGTCCAACAAAAAAACTCATCAAAATCCAAAAAATCGAAGTTGGTTTCAAATTACTTTATTACAATTTGACTATAAATTTATATAAATAAAAAAAAATAGTAGTAAATTTCATCTAAATTCACTCAAATTTAACTCCTCCAACAAAAAAACTCATCAAAATCCAAAAAAATCGAAGTTGGTTTCAAATTACTTTATTACAATTTGACTAAAAATTTATATAAAATCCAAAAAAAAATAGGTGTTAATTTCATCTAAATTTACTCAAATTTAACTCCTACAACAACCAAAATCATCAAAATCCAAGAAAATCGAAGTTGGTTTCAAATTCCGTTAATACAATTTGACTAAAAATTTATATAAAATCAAAAAAAAAATAGAAGTAAATTTCATCTAAATTCACTCAAATTTAACTCCTCCAACAACCAAAATCATCAAAATCCAAAAAAATCGAAGTTGGTTTCAAATTCCGTTAATACAATTTGACTAAAAATTTATATAAAATAAAAAAAATAGAAGTAAATTTCATCTAAATTCACTCAAATTTAACTCCTCCAACAAAAAAACTCTTCAAAATCCAAAAAAATCGAAGTTGGTTTAAAATTACTTTATTACAATTTGACTAAAAATTTATATAAAATCCAAAAAATAGGTGTTAATTTCATCTAAATTTACTGACATTTAACTCCTCCACCAACCAAATTAATCAAAATCCAAAAAAATCGAAGTTGGTTTCAAATTACTTTATTACAATTTGACTAAAAATTTATATAAAATTAATAAAGATAGAAGTAAATTTCATCAAAATTCACTCAAATTTAACTCCACCAACAAAAAAACTCATCAAAATCCAAAAAAATTGAAGTTGGTTTCAAATTACTTTATTACAATTTGACTAAAAATTTATATAAAATTTAAAAAAATAGAAGTACATTTCATCTAAATTCAATCAAATTTAACTCCTCCAACCAACAAACTCATCAAAATCCAAAATAATCGAAGTTGTTTTCAAATTACTTTATTACAATTTGACTAAAAATTTATATAAAATCCAAAAAAATAAAATTAAATTCCATCTAAATTCACTCAAATTTTAACTCCTCCAACAAAAAAACTCATCAAAATTAAAAAAAATCGAAGATTGTTTCACATTACTTTATTACAATTGGACTAAAAATTTATATAAAATCCAAAAAAATAGAAGTAAATTTCATCTATATTCACTCAAATTTAACTCCACCAACAAAAAAACTCATCAAAATCCAAAAAAATCGAAGTTGGTTTCGAATTACTTTATTACAATTTGACTAAAAATTTATATAAAATCAAAAAAAAAAATACAAGTAAATTTCATCTAAATTCACTCGAATTTAACTCCTCCAACAAAAAAACTCATCAAAATACATAAAAATAGAAATTGGTTTCAAATTACTTTATTACAATTTGACTAAAAATTTATATAAATAAAAAAAAATAGAAGTAAATTTCATCTAAATTCACTCAAATTTAACCACTCCAACAAAAAAACTCATCAAAATCCAAAAAAATCGAAGTTGGTTTAAAATTACTTTATTACAATTTGACTAAAAATTTATATAAAATCCAAAAAAATAGGTGTTAATTTCATCTAAATTTACTCAAATTTAACTCCTACAACAACCAAAATCATCAAAATCCAAAAAAATCGAAGTTGGTTTCAAATTCCGTTAATACAACTAGACTAAAAATTTATATAAAATAAAAAAAAATAGAAGTAAATTTCATCTAAATTCACTCAAATTTAACTCGTCCAACAAAAAAACTCATCAAAATCCAAAAAATCGAAGTTGGTTTCAAATTACTTTATTACAATTTGACTAAAAATTTATATAAATAAAAAAAAATAGTAGTAAATTTCATCTAAATTCACTCAAATTTAACTCCTCCAACAAAAAAACTCATCAAAATCCAAAAAAATCGAAGTTGGTTTCAAATTACTTTATTACAATTTGACTAAAAATTTATATAAAATCGAAAAAAAAATAGGTGTCAATTTCATCTAAATTTACTCAAATTTAACTCCTACAACAACCAAAATCATCAAAATCCAAGAAAATCGAAGTTGGTTTCAAATTCCGTTAATACAATTTGACTAAAAATTTATATAAAATCAAAAAAAAAATAGAAGTAAATTTCATCTAAATTCACTCAAATTTAACTCCTCCAACAACCAAAATCATCAAAATCCAAAAAAATCGAAGTTGGTTTCAAATTCCGTTAATACAATTTGACTAAAAATTTATATAAAATAAAAAAAATAGAAGTAAATTTCATCTAAATTCACTCAAATTTAACTCCTCCAACAAAAAAACTCTTCAAAATCCAAAAAAATCGAAGTTGGTTTAAAATTACTTTATTACAATTTGACTAAAAATTTATATAAAATCCAAAAAATAGGTGTTAATTTCATCTAAATTCAATCAAATTTAACTCCTCCAACAACCAAAATCATCAAAATCCAAAAAAATCGAAGTTGGTTTCAAATTCCGTTAATACAATTTGACTAAAAATTTATATAAAATCCAAAAAAATAGAAGTAAATTTCATCTAAATTCACTCAAATTTAACCACTCCAACAAAAAAACTCATCAAAATCCAAAAAAATTGAAGTTGGTTTCAAATTACTTTATTACAATTTGACTAAAAATTTATATAAAATTAAAAAAAATAGAAGTAAATTTCATCTAAATTCAATCAAATTTAACTCCTCCAACCAAAAAACTCATCAATATCCAAAAAATCGAAGTTGGTTTCAAATTACTTTATTACAATTTGACTAAAAATTTATATAAAATTAAAAAAAATAGAAGTAAATTTCATCTAAATTCAATCAAATTTAACTCCAACAACCAAAATCATCAAAATCCAAAAAAATCGAAGTTGGTTTCAAATTCCGTTAATACAATTTGACTAAAAATTTATATAAAATCAAAAAAAAATAGAAGTAAATTTCATCTAAATTCACTCAAATTTAACACCTCCAACAACCAAAATCTTCCAAATCCAAAAAAATCGAAGTTGGTTTCAAATTCCGTTAATACAATTTGACTAAAAATTTATATGAAATAAAAAAAAATAGAAGTAAATTTCATCTAAATTCACTCAAATTTAACCACTCCAACAAAAAAACTCATCAAAATCCAAAAAAATCGAAGTTGGTTTAAAATTACTTTATTACAATTTGATTAAAAATTTATATGAAATCCAAAAAAATAGGTGTTAATTTCATCTAAATTTACTGAAATTTAACTCCTCCAACAACCAAACTCATCAAAATCCAAAAAAATCGAAGTTGGATTCAAATTACTTTATTACAATTTGACTAAAAATTTATATAAAATCCAAAAAAATAAAATTAAATTCCATCTAAATTCACTCAAATTTAACTCCTCCAACAAAAAAACTCATCAAAATCCAAAAAAATCGAAGTTGGTTTCAAATTACTTTATTACAATTTGACTAAAAATTTATATAAAATCCAAAAAAATAGAAGTAAATTTCATCTACATTCACTCAAATTTAACTCCTCCAACAAAAAAACTCATCACAATCCAAAAAATCGAAGTTGGTTTCAAATTACTTTATTACAATTTGACTAAAAATTTATATAAAATCCAAAAAAATAGGTGTTAATTTCATCTAAATTTACTCAAATTTAACTCCTACAACAACCAAAATCATCAAAATCCAAAAAAATCGAAGTTGGTTTCAAATTCCGTTAATACAACTAGACTAAAAATTTATATAAAATAAAAAAAAATAGAAGTAAATTTCATCTAAATTCACTCAAATTTAACTCGTCCAACAAAAAAACTCATCAAAATCCAAAAAATCGAAGTTGGTTTCAAATTACTTTATTACAATTTGACTAAAAATTTATATAAATAAAAAAAAATAGTAGTAAATTTCATCTAAATTCACTCAAATTTAACTCCTCCAACAAAAAAACTCATCAAAATCCAAAAAAATCGAAGTTGGTTTCAAATTACTTTATTACAATTTGACTAAAAATTTATATAAAATCCAAAAAAAAATAGGTGTTAATTTCATCTAAATTTACTCAAATTTAACTCCTACAACAACCAAAATCATCAAAATCCAAGAAAATCGAAGTTGGTTTCAAATTCCGTTAATACAATTTGACTAAAAATTTATATAAAATCAAAAAAAAAATAGAAGTAAATTTCATCTAAATTCACTCAAATTTAACTCCTCCAACAACCAAAATCATCAAAATCCAAAAAAATCGAAATTGGTTTCAAATTCCGTTAATACAATTTGACTAAAAATTTATATAAAATAAAAAAAATAGAAGTAAATATCATCTAAATTCACTCAAATTTAACTCCTCCAACAAAAAAACTCTTCAAAATCCAAAAAAATCGAAGTTGGTTTAAAATTACTTTATTACAATTTGACTAAAAATTTATATAAAATCCAAAAAATAGGTGTTAATTTCATCTAAATTCAATCAAATTTAACTCCTCCAACAACCAAAATCATCAAAATCCAAAAAAATCGAAGTTGGTTTCAAATTCCGTTAATACAATTTGACTAAAAATTTATATAAAATCCAAAAAAATAGAAGTAAATTTCATCTAAATTCACTCAAATTTAACCACTCCAACAAAAAAACTCATCAAAATCCAAAAAAATTGAAGTTGGTTTCAAATTACTTTATTACAATTTGACTAAAAATTTATATAAAATTAAAAAAAATAGAAGTAAATTTCATCTAAATTCAATCAAATTTAACTCCTCCAACCAAAAAACTCATCAATATCCAAAAAATCGAAGTTGGTTTCAAATTACTTTATTACAATTTGACTAAAAATTTATATAAAATTAAAAAAAATAGAAGTAAATTTCATCTAAATTCAATCAAATTTAACTCCAACAACCAAAATCATCAAAATCCAAAAAAATCGAAGTTGGTTTCAAATTCCGTTAATACAATTTGACTAAAAATTTATATAAAATCAAAAAAAAATAGAAGTAAATTTCATCTAAATTCACTCAAATTTAACACCTCCAACAACCAAAATCTTCCAAATCCAAAAAAATCGAAGTTGGTTTCAAATTCCGTTAATACAATTTGACTAAAAATTTATATGAAATAAAAAAAAATAGAAGTAAATTTCATCTAAATTCACTCAAATTTAACCACTCCAACAAAAAAACTCATCAAAATCCAAAAAAATCGAAGTTGGTTTAAAATTACTTTATTACAATTTGATTAAAAATTTATATAAAATCCAAAAAAATAGGTGTTAATTTCATCTAAATTTACTGAAATTTAACTCCTCCAACAACCAAACTCATCAAAATCCAAAAAAATCGAAGTTGGATTCAAATTACTTTATTACAATTTGACTAAAAATTTATATAAAATCCAAAAAAATAAAATTAAATTCCATCTAAATTCACTCAAATTTAACTCCTCCAACAAAAAAACTCATCAAAATCCAAAAAAATCGAAGTTGGTTTCAAATTACTTTATTACAATTTGACTAAAAATTTATATAAAATCCAAAAAAATAGAAGTAAATTTCATCTACATTCACTCAAATTTAACTCCTCCAACAAAAAAACTCATCACAATCCAAAAAATCGAAGTTGGTTTCAAATTACTTTATTACAATTTGACTAAAAATTTATATAAAATAAAAAAAAATAAAATTAAATTCCATCTAAATTCACTCAAATTTAACTCCTCCAACAAAAAAACTCATCAAAATTAAAAAAAATCGAAGATTGTTTCACATTACTTTATTACAATTGGACTAAAAATTTGTATAAAATCCAAAAAAATAGAAGTAAATTTCATCTAAATTCACTCAAATTTAACTCGTCCAACAAAAAAACTCATCAAAATCCAAAAAATCGAAGTTGGTTTCAAATTACTTTATTACAATTTGACTAAAAATTTATATAAATAAAAAAAAATAGTAGTAAATTTCATCTAAATTCACTCAAATTTAACTCCTCCAACAAAAAAACTCATCAAAATCCAAAAAAATCGAAGTTGGTTTCAAATTACTTTATTACAATTTGACTAAAAATTTATATAAAATCCAAAAAAAAATAGGTGTTAATTTCATCTAAATTTACTCAAATTTAACTCCTACAACAACCAAAATCATCAAAATCCAAGAAAATCGAAGTTGGTTTCAAATTCCGTTAATACAATTTGACTAAAAATTTATATAAAATCAAAAAAAAAATAGAAGTAAATTTCATCTAAATTCACTCAAATTTAACTCCTCCAACAACCAAAATCATCAAAATCCAAAAAAATCGAAATTGGTTTCAAATTCCGTTAATACAATTTGACTAAAAATTTATATAAAATAAAAAAAATAGAAGTAAATTTCATCTAAATTCACTCAAATTTAACTCCTCCAACAAAAAAACTCTTCAAAATCCAAAAAAATCGAAGTTGGTTTAAAATTACTTTATTACAATTTGACTAAAAATTTATATAAAATCCAAAAAATAGGTGTTAATTTCATCTAAATTTACTGACATTTAACTCCTCCACCAACCAAATTAATCAAAATCCAAAAAAATCGAAGTTGGTTTCAAATTCCGTTAATACAATTTGACTAAAAATTTATATGTTACGTCCTGAAGGGACTGTTGCGAACCACCCCGAGCGGTTAGGGTGATCAGCAGGGTTCGCTGCTCGGTCAAGGTGCTAAAGCACGCCTTGACTATACTCGCGGGGAAGTGAGGAAGGTGAAAAGGAGTAAAATCAATAATACTCAGGATTTAAGGAAGAAACAACAAAGTAAAATATATTCTTTAGTAAAAGATAAAAGTAATTGTTAGACATACCCTAGGGACAGCGCTCCGTCCCTGTTATCGCAGTGCGCTCGGGTTTCGGCTCGCTTGCCGAATATCGCTTCGTACAGGAGGTCGCTCAACTTAGCGCAGGTCGTGGTCGCTCGCTCTGTGCTCTCGGGTAGCACACGGAAGTCGGCGCAACTGAAGACCGTCGAATCGCACTGTCTCTAATCGTCTCTTATTCTACGCGTTCCTACGCCGAACACGAGTGACGCGCAGGGGCTCTCCCGGCTATGCCGTTCGCGGTATGTTGGATGGAGTTACCCTTGCACGGTTTATTGACGGCCGAACGTATTTCGCGGACTAGACGCTATGACGTGATCGCGGCTTCTTGACGGCTCTCTGGCTCGTCCTGACTTCCTAAGTCGAGTTCCCGAATAAGAATGATTTTTTCGCGGTTCGCGATCGCGGTCTCACCTCGGACGATCCCTACGAACGGGGATAACTGCCCCGTCGGCAGCTGTCGCTTGCTTAACCCCTTCCTCGATTATTGAGAAATAATCGGGGCCCGGGCTGAGCGCGGTCGTTGTCCCCGACGCTCGCTTCACGTTTTGTCACAACGTGACCGACACGCGCGAGGCGATTCCGCTGAATCGCCTTAGGAAAAACACGCGAGGACAGTCAGCACGGAATGGACCTGAAGGGCCCATGTAACACCTCCCCACCTAGACACGAAATGGTCTCGCGAGGCTGTTTCGTCGTCAACCCGTGTGAAGCTGTCGTCGCGTGCGCTTTCCTCGCGGCTTAAAACTATATATGTAGGCGCAACTAAAATTAAGGGATCGCAAGGGGATTACAATAAATGATTCTTAATTAGAGACAAACCAAAACCCATATATTGTTACGAAATTGAATAATTGAATATAATAATAAAAGAAAAGCTCGATGTAATAATATAAGCAAAGGGGTACTGGATATAATTATACGGACAAGGGGAAAATACTATAATAGTCATAATAAAAGGGGAGGGGGCGGGGGTTTGGGCGTTGCCGATGGTGGTAGCGATCGTGGTGCCGGGTGACGCTCTAGTGTGAGGGGTGGTGCTCCCTTATTCTGCGCCGGCCGGGACAATCCATGGGATGTCCCTGGGCTTCGGCGCCTCCAAGGGCCGGGGTGCCTCTAGCACTGGAAATGCCGGCAGGTGTCTCGGGTTTGCATCCAATACTGCTCGGATGCAACCCGTGCAGTTGTTCGGAGATGTCCATCTCAAGTGCCTGGCCCGGCATCTCACGCACTTGGTGAGGTCGATGGCCCGCTGTTCTATTGCGAGCCAGTGAATCGGGGCCCGCCTGTATTCCTTGAAATCCTCGGGGGGGTTCATCCACGCACAAGCGTCGCACAACACCCGCGTCTTGTGGAACTGGTGCACCCATACCTTGCCCTCTCCATCTATGGTATTCGCTGGTCTTATGCAGACTCGTCTTTCGAACGGGGCGTGTAGGTGCCGGGGCAGCACCACTTCGGCGAGAGATGTTCGCGGATACTTCTCGTCGTTGAATTTCGCGTACATTTTGTTCTTATCGTAGATTGAAGCCGTGAAAATTCGTACTGACTGTCCGCGCTTGTCTTAATTGCTAACTTATATGCTAATGTCCCTACCATCGAATTTTCGCAGCAGAGCGCCTCGTGGGGATTGATTCTTAGAGCTAAAGCGCGGGTGTTTCTGCTGCTATCAGCGAGGTACTTCTTAGAATACGTCAAAGTACGGCTCGGTGCCCGCGAAACTTCGCGATTGTTCCACGTCGGCTCTATATCCTGTCCTCGTGGATTGTATAACGGGTAGGTCTGGAGGAAAAGATGTAATTGCTAGGGGACGGGGTCTTGAAATTATTGGAGGGGCGGGTCGGTGTGGCGTCATTTCAATATTAACCTTTGTCTCTTTCCTTAAGGGCTCCCGATGTTGATTTTGACGTGCCCTAAAGGCACAGTATCCGATCCAGATAATGAGGATGATTACGATAGTGCCTCCTAATCCTGGTAGTCCATAGGTTACATATGTCGATAAATTTTCTGTCCGATGATGTGTTGCTATTTCTCTTGCTTGTCTCTCTATGTCGTCCAGTGCGATTGCATTAGCTTTCGCATGGGAATCTTGAAGGGTTCTTTGAGGTTCCTTTTGTTGATAGTCCGTTAAAATTTTTACATGATGTTCCGTGAGGGTTGGTAGAATTTCCGAAATGTTGATGCCAATAGATGGTTTGTAGATGGTTGTTAATTCGTCGGTGTCCACTCCAGTTGCCTAAATCTGGTCTGTCCCGATTTTGGCCTCACAATCTCTCCTCAGTTGTAATATTCCTGCCCCCTGTAGCACTTCATATCCGGCTGCGTGCTTATTGCATCGAACCTGCAGTGCCAGGGTGTCCTTAACGGAATATATCCAGGTGTTGGGTGCGATCAACTTCTTCAGGTATGTTCGGCCTCCGGGAAGAACTTGAATATTGCAGCTAGACCACTTGATGTTTTGAGGTTTTAATAGGGCGTTCGTTTCGCAAGTTGGTGCTTTTTCCAAATCTTGGAGTGGTACGCTGAGTTCACACATGTACATCCGGGGGTGTTTCCTGCATCCCATGATGTAGTTCTCGTCGGGCATGAAGTATTGAGAGTTGATTTGGTTGATTGCTAAATATGCCGTTCTTGGTTTTATGAAGATAGGGGTAGAGACATTGGTCGATATTGCTTGAAATGAAGGGCAGGGTTGAAGGTAATAAAGGTCGAAGGGATTTTGATCTAATAAAGGGATGTCGAGTGACAAGATAATTCGGCCAAGTGAATAAACTACGTTTAATTTGGTCACCCCTTGTAGCTGTTCGGAATTCAATTCTTCTGGGGTCAGCGGGAATTCGTACGGAGTGGTTCTACGAATTCGTTCGCAAGTCTGCGCTAGCTGGGCAGGTGAAAGAACGGCCGGATGTAAGATACCAAGTTTCGCGAACGTGAGCGCGTCCGTAATTACAATTAACGCAGTCACATATTCGTCCACATGTCTGGTCATTAAGAATGTCCACGACGAAAATGCTAATTCTAATTCTATTTTTGTTTCGCGCTCGTCTAGTCGAAGAGTACCCGACGCTAGTTCCTTAATTCTATCGCCCATGGTTTCCACGGATCCCGTTACAGTTCTGAGTGACTCGTGTATATCCTGAAATTCCGATTTTATAATGTGCGTTTGATTTGCTAACAATTCGGCGAGACGATTTTGATCCTTATACAGCTTATCTATTTCCTTGTTGTAATATTGCGCATCGTCGCTGTCCAGGGTTCCGAAAAGGGCCTTGCTCAGCGATCCGATGAATCCTAATGGTACAGATCGTTTGGAACGGCGAAATTGTGGTTTCCCTAATATGTTAAGTAACAATTCCTCGTATCGTTTGCCGTCTAAGAGTTTGCGCTGTAGAGCCGTGTTGAGGGCATCGGCTGGGCAAGATGTCCAGTTATATGTTGTGCATAACGCTTTCATGCTGTTGATCTGGGGTTGCGTTTGCGGTCGCGAGGCCAGTATCTCAGCGACTCCTATACCCGTGACCAGTCTCCATTGGGTGTGGAATACTCGGAGAGGTCGGATTTTTTCGTAGTACAAGCCCGGATTGGGGGCTAGTGACGATATTTTGTAGTCTCCATCTATGGTGTTACTAGCAACGCTCATCCATAGGAACGTGTATATTAGTAAGCCACATCCGTTCATGGTGGCCGAGATTCGGGATTTCCCGAAAAGTCTTATTCGGGGAATCCTATCGTTTAAGTAATTGCCTACTGCAAATACGAAAAACAAGTGAAATTACGGAAAGGGTGGGAATTCTATTGTTTTACAGGTATGTAAAACAAGTGAGAGTAGGGAGGGGGGTCCGATTTTTGGGGTGAGGGACCTTGGTTAGGAGGATTGGCAATATGAGCCCTCCTGCCGGTCGGTTGAAAGCTTAAACCACATTGAATACACTCTATTAGCGTCAAGGTGGCTTATCCTTTGTATAAGCATGTTTCAATTTGTCGAAATGTTTGATTAACTGCTGACCCTCCTCGGTGATTAATATTGCATTGTTTTGTTCGGTAATTGCTGCTATTTTAAAGGGGCCTATGTACTGGGGATCAAATTTGTGAAGTCGCGGTTCCTTTTGTACATAAACGAGATCGTTTACCGCGAATGTGACTTGATTACTTTTACGGTCATAAATGGTTTTCGAACGTAATTTGCTTGTGTCTAAATTTGATCGCGTAGTTTTCCGGATTTCATCCAGGCGCTCTACCAAATTTTGTACGTAGGTAGGGTAAGTTAATAATTCTTCGCGACTCATAGGTATAAACGGATCGCGGGCTAATTGTCCGAAAACCACCTCGTAAGGCGTGAATTTTGTTGCTTCGTGTACCGAGGTGTTATACGAGTACATAGCGAACGGGAGAAGTAGGTCCCAGTCCTCATATTTTTCCAGGTAGTGTTTCAGGTATTCTGTTAAGACGATATGACTTCTTTCTAGAGATCCGTTAGTCTGCGGTCGATATCCTGACGTGGTTACGTGTTTAATTCTGAACGTTTGAGCTATTCCCTGTATTGTGTTATTAATGAAGCTCGTTCCGCGGTCCGTTAATATCGCGCGTGGTGCACCGAAGATTGCAATAAAATAACGCGATAACGCATCGGCCACGGTGCTGGGTCGTATATCGGGCAAGGGCACGGCCATACAAAATTTAGATAATAGGCATTGCATTGTAAGGATGTGACGGTTTCCGCTAGGGGTTGGGGGAAGCGGTCCTACGGTGTCCAAGCCTCCACCAACAAAAAAACTCATCAAAATCCAAAAAAATCGATGTTGGTTTCAAATTACTTTATTACAATTTGACTAAAAATTTATATAAAATTAAAAAAATAGAAGTAAATTTCATCTAAATTCACTCAAATTTAACTCCTCCAACAACCAAAATCATCAAAATCTAAAAAAATCGAAGTTGGTTTCAAATTCCGTTAATACAATTAGTCTAAAAATTTATATAAAATAAAAAAAAATTGAAGTAAATTTCATCTACATTCACTCAAATTTAACTCCTCCAACAAAAAAACTCATCAAAATCCAAAAAATCGAAGTTGGTTTCAAATTACTTTATTACAATTTGACTAAAAATTTATATAAAATCCAAAAAAATAGAAGTAAATTTCATCTAAATTCACTCAAATTTAACTCCTCCAACAACCAAAATCATCAAAATCCAAAAAAAATCGTAGTTGGTTTCAAATTCCGTTAATACAATTTGACTAAAAATTTATATGAAATAAAAAAAAAATAGAAGTAAATTTCATCTAAATTCACTCAAATTTAACCACTCCAACAAAAAAACTCATCAAAATCCAAAAAAATCGAAGTTGGTTTAAAATTACTTTATTACAATTTGACTAAAAATTTATATAAAATCCTAAAAAATAGGTGTTAATTTCATCTAAATTTACTGAAAATTAACTCCTCCAACAACCAAAATCATCAAAATCCAAAAAAATCGAAGTTGGTTTCAAATTCCGTTAATACAATTAGACTAAAAATTTATATAAAATAAAAAAAAATAGAAGTAAATTTCATCTACATTCACTCAAATTTAACTCCTCCAACAAAAAAACTCATCAAAATCCAAAAAATCGAAGTTGGTTTCAAATTACTTTATTACAATTTGACTAAAAATTTATATAAAATAAAAAAAAATAGAAGTAAATTTCATCTAAATTCACTCAAATTTAACTCCTCCAACCAAAAAACTTAACAAAATCCTAAAAAATCGAAGTTGATTTCAAATTACTTTATTACAATTAGACTAAAAATTTATATAAAATAAAAAAAATAGAAGTAAATTTCATCTACATTCACTCAAATTTTACTCCTCCAACAAAAAAACTCATCAAAATCCAAAAAATCGAAGTTGGTTTCAAATTACTTTATTACAATTTGACTAAAAATTTATATAAAATAAAAAAAAATAGAAGTAAATTTCATCTAAATTCAATCAAATTTAACTCCTCCAACCAAAAAACTCATCAAAATCCAAAAAAATCGAAGTTGGTTTCAAATTACATTATTACAATTTGACTAAAAATTTATATAAAATCCAAAAAAATAGAAGTAACTTTCATCTACATTCACTCAAATTTAACTCCTCCAACAAAAAAACTCATCAAAATCCAAAAAATCGATGTTGGTTTCAAATTACTTTATTACAATTTGACTAAAAATTTATATAAAATAAAAAAAAATAGAAGTAAATTTCATCTAAATTCAATCAAATTTAACTCCTTCAACCAAAAAACTCATCAAAATCCAAAAAAATCGAAGTTGGTTTCAAATTACTTTATTACAATTTGACTAAAAATTTATATAAAATCCAAAAAATAGAAGTAAATTTCATGTACATTCACTCAAATTTAACTCCTCCAACAAAAAAACTCATCAAAATCCAAAAAATCGAAGTTGGTTTCAAATTACTTTATTACAATTTGACTAAAAATTTATATAAAATAAAAAAAAATAGAAGTAAATTTCATCTAAATTCACTCAAATTTAACTCCTCCAACCAAAAAACTTAACAAAATCCTAAAAAATCGAAGTTGATTTCAAATTACTTTATTACAATTAGACTAAAAATTTATATAAAATAAAAAAAATAGAAGTAAATTTCATCTACATTCACTCAAATTTTACTCCTCCAACAAAAAAACTCATCAAAATCCAAAAAATCGAAGTTGGTTTCAAATTACTTTATTACAATTTGACTAAAAATTTATATAAAATAAAAAAAAATAGAAGTAAATTTCATCTAAATTCAATCAAATTTAACTCCTCCAACCAAAAAACTCATCAAAATCCAAAAAAATCGAAGTTGGTTTCAAATTACTTTATTATAATTTGACTAAAAATTTATATAAAATCCAAAAAAATAGAAGTAACTTTCATCTACATTCACTCAAATTTAACTCCTCCAACAAAAAAACTCATCAAAATCCAAAAAATCGATGTTGGTTTCAAATTACTTTATTACAATTTGACTAAAAATTTATATAAAATAAAAAAAAATAGAAGTAAATTTCATCTAAATTCAATCAAATTTAACTCCTCCAACCAAAAAACTCATCAAAATCCAAAAAAATCGAAGTTGGTTTCAAATTACTTTATTACAATTTGACTAAAAATTTATATAAAATCCAAAAAATAGAAGTAAATTTCATGTACATTCACTCAAATTTAACTCCTCCAACAAAAAAACTCATCAAAATCCAAAAAATCGAAGTTGGTTTCAAATTACTTTATTACAATTTGACTAAAAATTTATATAAAATAAAAAAAAATAGAAGTAAATTTCATCTAAATTCAATCAAATTTAACTCCTCCAACCAAAAAACTCTTCAAAATCCAAAAAAATCGAAGTTGGTTTCAAATTACTTTATTACAATTTGACTAAAAATTTATATAAAATCCAAAAAAATAAAATTAAATTCCATCTAAATTCACTCAAATTTAACTCCTCCAACAAAAAAACTCATCAAAATTAAAAAAAATCGAAGATTGTTTCACATTACTTTATTACAATTGGACTAAAAATTTGTATAAAATCCAAAAAAAATAGAAGTACATTTCATCTAAATTCACTCAAATTTAACTCGTCCAACAAAAAAACTTATCAAAATCCTAAAAAATCGAAGTTGATTTCAAATTACTTTATTACAATTTGACTAAAAATTTATATAAAATCAAAAAAAAATAGAAGTAAATTTCATCTAAATTCACTCAAATTTAACTCCTCCAACAACCAAAATCATCAAAATCCAAAAAAATCGAAGTTGGTTTCAAATTCCGTTAATACAATTTGACTAAAAATTTATATGAAATAAAAAAAATAGAAGTAAATTTCATCTAAATTCACTCAAATTTAACCACTCCAACAAAAAAACTAATCAAAATCCAAAAAAATCGAAGTTGGTTTAAAATTACTTTATTACAATTTGACTAAAAATTTATATAAAATCCAAAAAAATAGGTGTTAATTTCATCTAAATTTACTGAAATTTAACTCCTCCAACAACCAAAATCATCAAAATCCAAAAAAATCGAAGTTGGTTTCAAATTCCGTTAATACAATTTGACTAAAAATTTATATAAAATCAAAAAAAAAATAGAAGTAAATTTCATCTAAATTCACTCAAATTTAACTCCCCCAACAACCAAAATCATCAAAATCCAAAAAAATCGAAGTTGGTTTCAAATTCCGTTAATACAATTTGACTAAAAATTTATATAAAATAAAAAAAATAGATGTAAATTTCATCTAAATTCACTAAAATTTAACTCCTCCAACAAAAAAACTCTTCAAAATCCAAAAAAATCGAAGTTGGTTTCAAATTACTTTATTACAATTTGACTAAAAATTTATATAAAATCCAAAAAAATAGAAGTAACTTTCATCTACATTCACTCAAATTTAACTCCTCCAACAAAAAAACTCATCAAAATCCAAAAAAATCGAAGTTGGTTTCAAATTACTTTATTACAATTTGACTAAAAATTTATATAAAATCCAAAAAAATAGAAGTAAATTTCATGTACATTCACTCAAATTTAACTCCTCCAACAAAAAAACTCATCAAAATCCAAAAAATCGAAGTTGGTTTCAAATTACTTTATTACAATTTGACTAAAAATTTATATAAAATAAAAAAAAATAGAAGTAAATTTCATCTAAATTCAATCAAATTTAACTCCTCCAACCAAAAAACTCTTCAAAATCCAAAAAAATCGAAGTTGGTTTCAAATTACTTTATTACAATTTGACTAAAAATTTATATAAAATCCAAAAAAATAAAATTAAATTCCATCTAAATTCACTCAAATTTAACTCCTCCAACAAAAAAACTCATCAAAATTAAAAAAAATCGAAGATTGTTTCACATTACTTTATTACAATTGGACTAAAAATTTGTATAAAATCCAAAAAAATAGAAGTACATTTCATCTAAATTCACTCAAATTTAACTCGTCCAACAAAAAAACTTATCAAAATCCTAAAAAATCGAAGTTGATTTCAAATTACTTTATTACAATTTGACTAAAAATTTATATAAAATCAAAAAAAAATAGAAGTAAATTTCATCTAAATTCACTCAAATTTAACTCCTCCAACAACCAAAATCATCAAAATCCAAAAAAATCGAAGTTGGTTTCAAATTCCGTTAATACAATTTGACTAAAAATTTATATGAAATTAAAAAAAATAGAAGTAAATTTCATCTAAATTCACTCAAATTTAACCACTCCAAGAAAAAAACTAATCAAAATCCAAAAAAATCGAAGTTGGTTTAAAATTACTTTATTACAATTTGACTAAAAATTTATATAAAATCCAAAAAAATAGGTGTTAATTTCATCTAAATTTACTGAAATTTAACTCCTCCAACAACCAAAATCATCAAAATCCAAAAAAATCGATGTTGGTTTCAAATTCCGTTAATACAATTTGACTAAAAATTTATATAAAATCAAAAAAAAAATAGAAGTAAATTTCATCTAAATTCACTCAAATTTAACTCCCCCAACAACCAAAATCATCAAAATCCAAAAAAATCGAAGTTGGTTTCAAATTCCGTTAATACAATTTGACTAAAAATTTATATAAAATAAAAAAAATAGATGTAAATTTCATCTAAATTCACTAAAATTTAACTCCTCCAACAAAAAAACTCTTCAAAATCCAAAAAAATCGAAGTTGGTGTAAAATTACTTTATTACAATTTGACTAAAAATTTATATAAAATCAAAAAAAATAGGTGTTAATTTCATCTAAATTTACTGACAATTAACTCCTCCACCAACAAAAAAACTCATCAAAATCCAAAAAAATCGATGTTGGTTTCAAATTACTTTATTACAATTTGACTAAAAATTTATATAAAATTAAAAAAATAGAAGTAAATTTCATCTAAATTCACTCAAATTTAACTCCTCCAACAACCAAAATCATCAAAATCTAAAAAAATCGAAGTTGGTTTCAAATTCCGTTAATACAATTAGTCTAAAAATTTATATAAAATAAAAAAAAATTGAAGTAAATTTCATCTACATTCACTCAAATTTAACTCCTCCAACAAAAAAACTCATCAAAATCCAAAAAATCGAAGTTGGTTTCAAATTACTTTATTACAATTTGACTAAAAATTTATATAAAATCAAAAAAAAATAGAAGTAAATTTCATCTAAATTCACTCAAATTTAACTCCTCCAACAACCAAAATCATCAAAATCCAAAAAAATCGTAGTTGGTTTCAAATTCCGTTAATACAATTTGACTAAAAATTTATATGAAATAAAAAAAAAATAGAAGTAAATTTCATCTAAATTCACTCAAATTTAACCACTCCAACAAAAAAATTCATCAAAATCCAAAAAAATCAAAGTTGGTTTAAAATTACTTTATTACAATTTGTCTAAAAATTTATATAAAATCCTAAAAAATAGGTGTTAATTTCATCTAAATTTACTGAAAATTAACTCCTCCAACAACCAAAATCATCAAAATCCAAAAAAATCGAAGTTGGTTTCAAATTCCGTTAATACAATTAGACTAAAAATTTATATAAAATAAAAAAAAATAGAAGTAAATTTCATCTACATTCACTCAAATTTAACTCCTCCAACAAAAAAACTCATCAAAATCCAAAAAATCGAAGTTGGTTTCAAATTACTTTATTACAATTTGACTAAAAATTTATATAAAATAAAAAAAAATAGAAGTAAATTTCATCTAAATTCACTCAAATTTAACTCCTCCAACCAAAAAACTTAACAAAATCCTAAAAAATCGAAGTTGATTTCAAATTACTTTATTACAATTAGACTAAAAATTTATATAAAATAAAAAAAATAGAAGTAAATTTCATCTACATTCACTCAAATTTAACTCCTCCAACAAAAAAACTCATCAAAATCCAAAAAATCGAAGTTGGTTTCAAATTACTTTATTACAATTTGACTAAAAATTTATATAAAATAAAAAAAAATAGAAGTAAATTTCATCTAAATTCAATCAAATTTAACTCCTCCAACCAAAAAACTCATCAAAATCCAAAAAAATCGAAGTTGGTTTCAAATTACTTTATTACAATTTGACTAAAAATTTATATAAAATCCAAAAAAATAGAAGTAACTTTCATCTACATTCACTCAAATTTAACTCCTCCAACAAAAAAACTCATCAAAATCCAAAAAAATCGAAGTTGGTTTCAAATTACTTTATTACAATTTGACTAAAAATTTATATAAAATCCAAAAAAATAGAAGTAAATTTCATGTACATTCACTCAAATTTAACTCCTCCAACAAAAAAACTCATCAAAATCCAAAAAATCGAAGTTGGTTTCAAATTACTTTATTACAATTTGACTAAAAATTTATATAAAATAAAAAAAAATAGAAGTAAATTTCATCTAAATTCAATCAAATTTAACTCCTCCAACCAAAAAACTCTTCAAAATCCAAAAAAATCGAAGTTGGTTTCAAATTACTTTATTACAATTTGACTAAAAATTTATATAAAATCCAAAAAAATAAAATTAAATTCCATCTAAATTCACTCAAATTTAACTCCTCCAACAAAAAAACTCATCAAAATTAAAAAAAATCGAAGATTGTTTCACATTACTTTATTACAATTGGACTAAAAATTTGTATAAAATCCAAAAAAATAGAAGTACATTTCATCTAAATTCACTCAAATTTAACTCGTCCAACAAAAAAACTTATCAAAATCCTAAAAAATCGAAGTTGATTTCAAATTACTTTATTACAATTTGACTAAAAATTTATATAAAATCAAAAAAAAATAGAAGTAAATTTCATCTAAATTCACTCAAATTTAACTCCTCCAACAACCAAAATCATCAAAATCCAAAAAATCGAAGTTGTTTTCAAATTCCGTTAATACAATTTGACTAAAAATTTATATGAAATTAAAAAAAATAGAAGTAAATTTCATCTAAATTCACTCAAATTTAACCACTCCAAGAAAAAAACTAATCAAAATCCAAAAAAATCGAAGTTGGTTTAAAATTACTTTATTACAATTTGACTAAAAATTTATATAAAATCCAAAAAAATAGGTGTTAATTTCATCTAAATTTACTGAAATTTAACTCCTCCAACAACCAAAATCATCAAAATCCAAAAAAATCGATGTTGGTTTCAAATTCCGTTAATACAATTTGACTAAAAATTTATATAAAATCAAAAAAAAAATAGAAGTAAATTTCATCTAAATTCACTCAAATTTAACTCCCCCAACAACCAAAATCATCAAAATCCAAAAAAATCGAAGTTGGTTTCAAATTCCGTTAATACAATTTGACTAAAAATTTATATAAAATAAAAAAAATAGATGTAAATTTCATCTAAATTCACTAAAATTTAACTCCTCCAACAAAAAAACTCTTCAAAATCCAAAAAAATCGAAGTTGGTGTAAAATTACTTTATTACAATTTGACTAAAAATTTATATAAAATCAAAAAAAATAGGTGTTAATTTCATCTAAATTTACTGACAATTAACTCCTCCACCAACAAAAAAACTCATCAAAATCCAAAAAAATCGATGTTGGTTTCAAATTACTTTATTACAATTTGACTAAAAATTTATATAAAATTAAAAAAATAGAAGTAAATTTCATCTAAATTCACTCAAATTTAACTCCTCCAACAACCAAAATCATCAAAATCTAAAAAAATCGAAGTTGGTTTCAAATTCCGTTAATACAATTAGTCTAAAAATTTATATAAAATAAAAAAAAATTGAAGTAAATTTCATCTACATTCACTCAAATTTAACTCCTCCAACAAAAAAACTCATCAAAATCCAAAAAATCGAAGTTGGTTTCAAATTACTTTATTACAATTTGACTAAAAATTTATATAAAATCCAAAAAAATAGAAGTAAATTTCATCTAAATTCACTCAAATTTAACTCCTCCAACAACCAAAATCATCAAAATCCAAAAAAATCGTAGTTGGTTTCAAATTCCGTTAATACAATTTGACTAAAAATTTATATGAAATTAAAAAAAAATAGAAGTAAATTTCATCTAAATTCACTCAAATTTAACCACTCCAACAAAAAAATTCATCAAAATCCAAAAAAATCGAAGTTGGTTTAAAATTACTTTATTACAATTTGTCTAAAAATTTATATAAAATCCTAAAAAATAGGTGTTAATTTCATCTAAATTTACTGAAAATTAACTCCTCCAACAACCAAAATCATCAAAATCCAAAAAAATCGAAGTTGGTTTCAAATTCCGTTAATACAATTAGACTAAAAATTTATATAAAATAAAAAAAAATAGAAGTAAATTTCATCTACATTCACTCAAATTTAACTCCTCCAACAAAAAAACTCATCAAAATCCAAAAAATCGAAGTTGGTTTCAAATTACTTTATTACAATTTGACTAAAAATTTATATAAAATAAAAAAAAATAGAAGTAAATTTCATCTAAATTCACTCAAATTTAACTCCTCCAACCAAAAAACTTAACAAAATCCTAAAAAATCGAAGTTGATTTCAAATTACTTTATTACAATTAGACTAAAAATTTATATAAAATAAAAAAAATAGAAGTAAATTTCATCTACATTCACTCAAATTTAACTCCTCCAACAAAAAAACTCATCAAAATCCAAAAAATCGAAGTTGGTTTCAAATTACTTTATTACAATTTGACTAAAAATTTATATAAAATAAAAAAAAATAGAAGTAAATTTCATCTAAATTCAATCAAATTTAACTCCTCCAACCAAAAAACTCATCAAAATCCAAAAAAATCGAAGTTGGTTTCAAATTACTTTATTACAATTTGACTAAAAATTTATATAAAATCCAAAAAAATAGAAGTAACTTTCATCTACATTCACTCAAATTTAACTCCTCCAACAAAAAAACTCATCAAAATCCAAAAAAATCGAAGTTGGTTTCAAATTACTTTATTACAATTTGACTAAAAATTTATATAAAATCCAAAAAAATAGAAGTAAATTTCATGTACATTCACTCAAATTTAACTCCTCCAACAAAAAAACTCATCAAAATCCAAAAAATCGAAGTTGGTTTCAAATTACTTTATTACAATTTGACTAAAAATTTATATAAAATAAAAAAAAATAGAAGTAAATTTCATCTAAATTCAATCAAATTTAACTCCTCCAACCAAAAAACTCTTCAAAATCCAAAAAAATCGAAGTTGGTTTCAAATTACTTTATTACAATTTGACTAAAAATTTATATAAAATCCAAAAAAATAAAATTAAATTCCATCTAAATTCACTCAAATTTAACTCCTCCAACAAAAAAACTCATCAAAATTAAAAAAAATCGAAGATTGTTTCACATTACTTTATTACAATTGGACTAAAAATTTGTATAAAATCCAAAAAAATAGAAGTACATTTCATCTAAATTCACTCAAATTTAACTCGTCCAACAAAAAAACTTATCAAAATCCTAAAAAATCGAAGTTGATTTCAAATTACTTTATTACAATTTGACTAAAAATTTATATAAAATAAAAAAAAAATAGAAGTAAATTTCATCTAAATTCACTCAAATTTAACTCCTCCAACAACCAAAATCATCAAAATCCAAAAAATCGAAGTTGGTTTCAAATTCCGTTAATACAATTTGACTAAAAATTTATATGAAATTAAAAAAAATAGAAGTAAATTTCATCTAAATTCACTCAAATTTAACCACTCCAAGAAAAAAACTAATCAAAATCCAAAAAAATCGAAGTTGGTTTAAAATTACTTTATTACAATTTGACTAAAAATTTATATAAAATCCAAAAAAATAGGTGTTAATTTCATCTAAATTTACTGAAATTTAACTCCTCCAACAACCAAAATCATCAAAATCCAAAAAAATCGATGTTGGTTTCAAATTCCGTTAATACAATTTGACTAAAAATTTATATAAAATCAAAAAAAAAATAGAAGTAAATTTCATCTAAATTCACTCAAATTTAACTCCCCCAACAACCAAAATCATCAAAATCCAAAAAAATCGAAGTTGGTTTCAAATTCCGTTAATACAATTAGACTAAAAATTTATATAAAATAAAAAAAAATAGAAGTAAATTTCATCTACATTCACTCAAATTTAACTCCTCCAACAAAAAAACTCATCAAAATCCAAAAAATCGAAGTTGGTTTCAAATTACTTTATTACAATTTGACTAAAAATTTATATAAAATAAAAAAAAATAGAAGTAAATTTCATCTAAATTCACTCAAATTTAACTCCTCCAACCAAAAAACTTAACAAAATCCTAAAAAATCGAAGTTGATTTCAAATTACTTTATTACAATTAGACTAAAAATTTATATAAAATAAAAAAAATAGAAGTAAATTTCATCTACATTCACTCAAATTTTACTCCTCCAACAAAAAAACTCATCAAAATCCAAAAAATCGAAGTTGGTTTCAAATTACTTTATTACAATTTGACTAAAAATTTATATAAAATAAAAAAAAATAGAAGTAAATTTCATCTAAATTCAATCAAATTTAACTCCTCCAACCAAAAAACTCATCAAAATCCAAAAAAATCGAAGTTGGTTTCAAATTACATTATTACAATTTGACTAAAAATTTATATAAAATCCAAAAAAATAGAAGTAACTTTCATCTACATTCACTCAAATTTAACTCCTCCAACAAAAAAACTCATCAAAATCCAAAAAATCGATGTTGGTTTCAAATTACTTTATTACAATTTGACTAAAAATTTATATAAAATAAAAAAAAATAGAAGTAAATTTCATCTAAATTCAATCAAATTTAACTCCTTCAACCAAAAAACTCATCAAAATCCAAAAAAATCGAAGTTGGTTTCAAATTACTTTATTACAATTTGACTAAAAATTTATATAAAATCCAAAAAATAGAAGTAAATTTCATGTACATTCACTCAAATTTAACTCCTCCAACAAAAAAACTCATCAAAATCCAAAAAATCGAAGTTGGTTTCAAATTACTTTATTACAATTTGACTAAAAATTTATATAAAATAAAAAAAAATAGAAGTAAATTTCATCTAAATTCACTCAAATTTAACTCCTCCAACCAAAAAACTTAACAAAATCCTAAAAAATCGAAGTTGATTTCAAATTACTTTATTACAATTAGACTAAAAATTTATATAAAATAAAAAAAATAGAAGTAAATTTCATCTACATTCACTCAAATTTTACTCCTCCAACAAAAAAACTCATCAAAATCCAAAAAATCGAAGTTGGTTTCAAATTACTTTATTACAATTTGACTAAAAATTTATATAAAATAAAAAAAAATAGAAGTAAATTTCATCTAAATTCAATCAAATTTAACTCCTCCAACCAAAAAACTCATCAAAATCCAAAAAAATCGAAGTTGGTTTCAAATTACTTTATTATAATTTGACTAAAAATTTATATAAAATCCAAAAAAATAGAAGTAACTTTCATCTACATTCACTCAAATTTAACTCCTCCAACAAAAAAACTCATCAAAATCCAAAAAATCGATGTTGGTTTCAAATTACTTTATTACAATTTGACTAAAAATTTATATAAAATAAAAAAAAATAGAAGTAAATTTCATCTAAATTCAATCAAATTTAACTCCTCCAACCAAAAAACTCATCAAAATCCAAAAAAATCGAAGTTGGTTTCAAATTACTTTATTACAATTTGACTAAAAATTTATATAAAATCCAAAAAATAGAAGTAAATTTCATGTACATTCACTCAAATTTAACTCCTCCAACAAAAAAACTCATCAAAATCCAAAAAATCGAAGTTGGTTTCAAATTACTTTATTACAATTTGACTAAAAATTTATATAAAATAAAAAAAAATAGAAGTAAATTTCATCTAAATTCAATCAAATTTAACTCCTCCAACCAAAAAACTCTTCAAAATCCAAAAAAATCGAAGTTGGTTTCAAATTACTTTATTACAATTTGACTAAAAATTTATATAAAATCCAAAAAAATAAAATTAAATTCCATCTAAATTCACTCAAATTTAACTCCTCCAACAAAAAAACTCATCAAAATTAAAAAAAATCGAAGATTGTTTCACATTACTTTATTACAATTGGACTAAAAATTTGTATAAAATCCAAAAAAAATAGAAGTACATTTCATCTAAATTCACTCAAATTTAACTCGTCCAACAAAAAAACTTATCAAAATCCTAAAAAATCGAAGTTGATTTCAAATTACTTTATTACAATTTGACTAAAAATTTATATAAAATCAAAAAAAAATAGAAGTAAATTTCATCTAAATTCACTCAAATTTAACTCCTCCAACAACCAAAATCATCAAAATCCAAAAAAATCGAAGTTGGTTTCAAATTCCGTTAATACAATTTGACTAAAAATTTATATGAAATAAAAAAAATAGAAGTAAATTTCATCTAAATTCACTCAAATTTAACCACTCCAACAAAAAAACTAATCAAAATCCAAAAAAATCGAAGTTGGTTTAAAATTACTTTATTACAATTTGACTAAAAATTTATATAAAATCCAAAAAAATAGGTGTTAATTTCATCTAAATTTACTGAAATTTAACTCCTCCAACAACCAAAATCATCAAAATCCAAAAAAATCGAAGTTGGTTTCAAATTCCGTTAATACAATTTGACTAAAAATTTATATAAAATCAAAAAAAAAATAGAAGTAAATTTCATCTAAATTCACTCAAATTTAACTCCCCCAACAACCAAAATCATCAAAATCCAAAAAAATCGAAGTTGGTTTCAAATTCCGTTAATACAATTTGACTAAAAATTTATATAAAATAAAAAAAATAGATGTAAATTTCATCTAAATTCACTAAAATTTAACTCCTCCAACAAAAAAACTCTTCAAAATCCAAAAAAATCGAAGTTGGTTTCAAATTACTTTATTACAATTTGACTAAAAATTTATATAAAATCCAAAAAAATAGAAGTAACTTTCATCTACATTCACTCAAATTTAACTCCTCCAACAAAAAAACTCATCAAAATCCAAAAAAATCGAAGTTGGTTTCAAATTACTTTATTACAATTTGACTAAAAATTTATATAAAATCCAAAAAAATAGAAGTAAATTTCATGTACATTCACTCAAATTTAACTCCTCCAACAAAAAAACTCATCAAAATCCAAAAAATCGAAGTTGGTTTCAAATTACTTTATTACAATTTGACTAAAAATTTATATAAAATAAAAAAAAATAGAAGTAAATTTCATCTAAATTCAATCAAATTTAACTCCTCCAACCAAAAAACTCTTCAAAATCCAAAAAAATCGAAGTTGGTTTCAAATTACTTTATTACAATTTGACTAAAAATTTATATAAAATCCAAAAAAATAAAATTAAATTCCATCTAAATTCACTCAAATTTAACTCCTCCAACAAAAAAACTCATCAAAATTAAAAAAAATCGAAGATTGTTTCACATTACTTTATTACAATTGGACTAAAAATTTGTATAAAATCCAAAAAAATAGAAGTACATTTCATCTAAATTCACTCAAATTTAACTCGTCCAACAAAAAAACTTATCAAAATCCTAAAAAATCGAAGTTGATTTCAAATTACTTTATTACAATTTGACTAAAAATTTATATAAAATCAAAAAAAAATAGAAGTAAATTTCATCTAAATTCACTCAAATTTAACTCCTCCAACAACCAAAATCATCAAAATCCAAAAAAATCGAAGTTGGTTTCAAATTCCGTTAATACAATTTGACTAAAAATTTATATGAAATTAAAAAAAATAGAAGTAAATTTCATCTAAATTCACTCAAATTTAACCACTCCAAGAAAAAAACTAATCAAAATCCAAAAAAATCGAAGTTGGTTTAAAATTACTTTATTACAATTTGACTAAAAATTTATATAAAATCCAAAAAAATAGGTGTTAATTTCATCTAAATTTACTGAAATTTAACTCCTCCAACAACCAAAATCATCAAAATCCAAAAAAATCGATGTTGGTTTCAAATTCCGTTAATACAATTTGACTAAAAATTTATATAAAATCAAAAAAAAAATAGAAGTAAATTTCATCTAAATTCACTCAAATTTAACTCCCCCAACAACCAAAATCATCAAAATCCAAAAAAATCGAAGTTGGTTTCAAATTCCGTTAATACAATTTGACTAAAAATTTATATAAAATAAAAAAAATAGATGTAAATTTCATCTAAATTCACTAAAATTTAACTCCTCCAACAAAAAAACTCTTCAAAATCCAAAAAAATCGAAGTTGGTGTAAAATTACTTTATTACAATTTGACTAAAAATTTATATAAAATCAAAAAAAATAGGTGTTAATTTCATCTAAATTTACTGACAATTAACTCCTCCACCAACAAAAAAACTCATCAAAATCCAAAAAAATCGATGTTGGTTTCAAATTACTTTATTACAATTTGACTAAAAATTTATATAAAATTAAAAAAATAGAAGTAAATTTCATCTAAATTCACTCAAATTTAACTCCTCCAACAACCAAAATCATCAAAATCTAAAAAAATCGAAGTTGGTTTCAAATTCCGTTAATACAATTAGTCTAAAAATTTATATAAAATAAAAAAAAATTGAAGTAAATTTCATCTACATTCACTCAAATTTAACTCCTCCAACAAAAAAACTCATCAAAATCCAAAAAATCGAAGTTGGTTTCAAATTACTTTATTACAATTTGACTAAAAATTTATATAAAATCAAAAAAAAATAGAAGTAAATTTCATCTAAATTCACTCAAATTTAACTCCTCCAACAACCAAAATCATCAAAATCCAAAAAAATCGTAGTTGGTTTCAAATTCCGTTAATACAATTTGACTAAAAATTTATATGAAATAAAAAAAAAATAGAAGTAAATTTCATCTAAATTCACTCAAATTTAACCACTCCAACAAAAAAATTCATCAAAATCCAAAAAAATCAAAGTTGGTTTAAAATTACTTTATTACAATTTGTCTAAAAATTTATATAAAATCCTAAAAAATAGGTGTTAATTTCATCTAAATTTACTGAAAATTAACTCCTCCAACAACCAAAATCATCAAAATCCAAAAAAATCGAAGTTGGTTTCAAATTCCGTTAATACAATTAGACTAAAAATTTATATAAAATAAAAAAAAATAGAAGTAAATTTCATCTACATTCACTCAAATTTAACTCCTCCAACAAAAAAACTCATCAAAATCCAAAAAATCGAAGTTGGTTTCAAATTACTTTATTACAATTTGACTAAAAATTTATATAAAATAAAAAAAAATAGAAGTAAATTTCATCTAAATTCACTCAAATTTAACTCCTCCAACCAAAAAACTTAACAAAATCCTAAAAAATCGAAGTTGATTTCAAATTACTTTATTACAATTAGACTAAAAATTTATATAAAATAAAAAAAATAGAAGTAAATTTCATCTACATTCACTCAAATTTAACTCCTCCAACAAAAAAACTCATCAAAATCCAAAAAATCGAAGTTGGTTTCAAATTACTTTATTACAATTTGACTAAAAATTTATATAAAATAAAAAAAAATAGAAGTAAATTTCATCTAAATTCAATCAAATTTAACTCCTCCAACCAAAAAACTCATCAAAATCCAAAAAAATCGAAGTTGGTTTCAAATTACTTTATTACAATTTGACTAAAAATTTATATAAAATCCAAAAAAATAGAAGTAACTTTCATCTACATTCACTCAAATTTAACTCCTCCAACAAAAAAACTCATCAAAATCCAAAAAAATCGAAGTTGGTTTCAAATTACTTTATTACAATTTGACTAAAAATTTATATAAAATCCAAAAAAATAGAAGTAAATTTCATGTACATTCACTCAAATTTAACTCCTCCAACAAAAAAACTCATCAAAATCCAAAAAATCGAAGTTGGTTTCAAATTACTTTATTACAATTTGACTAAAAATTTATATAAAATAAAAAAAAATAGAAGTAAATTTCATCTAAATTCAATCAAATTTAACTCCTCCAACCAAAAAACTCTTCAAAATCCAAAAAAATCGAAGTTGGTTTCAAATTACTTTATTACAATTTGACTAAAAATTTATATAAAATCCAAAAAAATAAAATTAAATTCCATCTAAATTCACTCAAATTTAACTCCTCCAACAAAAAAACTCATCAAAATTAAAAAAAATCGAAGATTGTTTCACATTACTTTATTACAATTGGACTAAAAATTTGTATAAAATCCAAAAAAATAGAAGTACATTTCATCTAAATTCACTCAAATTTAACTCGTCCAACAAAAAAACTTATCAAAATCCTAAAAAATCGAAGTTGATTTCAAATTACTTTATTACAATTTGACTAAAAATTTATATAAAATCAAAAAAAAATAGAAGTAAATTTCATCTAAATTCACTCAAATTTAACTCCTCCAACAACCAAAATCATCAAAATCCAAAAAATCGAAGTTGTTTTCAAATTCCGTTAATACAATTTGACTAAAAATTTATATGAAATTAAAAAAAATAGAAGTAAATTTCATCTAAATTCACTCAAATTTAACCACTCCAAGAAAAAAACTAATCAAAATCCAAAAAAATCGATGTTGGTTTCAAATTACTTTATTACAATTTGACTAAAAATTTATATAAAATTAAAAAAATAGAAGTAAATTTCATCTAAATTCACTCAAATTTAACTCCTCCAACAACCAAAATCATCAAAATCTAAAAAAATCGAAGTTGGTTTCAAATTCCGTTAATACAATTAGTCTAAAAATTTATATAAAATAAAAAAAAATTGAAGTAAATTTCATCTACATTCACTCAAATTTAACTCCTCCAACAAAAAAACTCATCAAAATCCAAAAAATCGAAGTTGGTTTCAAATTACTTTATTACAATTTGACTAAAAATTTATATAAAATCCAAAAAAATAGAAGTAAATTTCATCTAAATTCACTCAAATTTAACTCCTCCAACAACCAAAATCATCAAAATCCAAAAAAATCGTAGTTGGTTTCAAATTCCGTTAATACAATTTGACTAAAAATTTATATAAAATCAAAAAAAAATAGAAGTAAATTTCATCTAAATTCACTCAAATTTAACTCCTCCAACAACCAAAATCATCAAAATCCAAAAAAATCGAAGTTGGTTTCAAATTCCGTTAATACAATTTGACTAAAAATTTATATGAAATTAAAAAAAATAGAAGTAAATTTCATCTAAATTCACTCAAATTTAACCACTCCAAGAAAAAAACTAATCAAAATCCAAAAAAATCGAAGTTGGTTTAAAATTACTTTATTACAATTTGCCTAAAAATTTATATAAAATCCAAAAAAATAGGTGTTAATTTCATCTAAATTTACTGAAATTTAACTCCTCCAACAACCAAAATCATCAAAATCCAAAAAAATCGATGTTGGTTTCAAATTCCGTTAATACAATTTGACTAAAAATTTATATAAAATCAAAAAAAAAATAGAAGTAAATTTCATCTAAATTCACTCAAATTTAACTCCCCCAACAACCAAAATCATCAAAATCCAAAAAAATCGAAGTTGGTTTCAAATTCCGTTAATACAATTTGACTAAAAATTTATATAAAATAAAAAAAATAGATGTAAATTTCATCTAAATTCACTAAAATTTAACTCCTCCAACAAAAAAACTCTTCAAAATCCAAAAAAATCGAAGTTGGTGTAAAATTACTTTATTACAATTTGACTAAAAATTTATATAAAATCAAAAAAAATAGGTGTTAATTTCATCTAAATTTACTGACAATTAACTCCTCCACCAACAAAAAAACTCATCAAAATCCAAAAAAATCGATGTTGGTTTCAAATTACTTTATTACAATTTGACTAAAAATTTATATAAAATTAAAAAAATAGAAGTAAATTTCATCTAAATTCACTCAAATTTAACTCCTCCAACAACCAAAATCATCAAAATCTAAAAAAATCGAAGTTGGTTTCAAATTCCGTTAATACAATTAGTCTAAAAATTTATATAAAATAAAAAAAAATTGAAGTAAATTTCATCTACATTCACTCAAATTTAACTCCTCCAACAAAAAAACTCATCAAAATCCAAAAAATCGAAGTTGGTTTCAAATTACTTTATTACAATTTGACTAAAAATTTATATAAAATCAAAAAAAAATAGAAGTAAATTTCATCTAAATTCACTCAAATTTAACTCCTCCAACAACCAAAATCATCAAAATCCAAAAAAATCGTAGTTGGTTTCAAATTCCGTTAATACAATTTGACTAAAAATTTATATGAAATAAAAAAAAAATAGAAGTAAATTTCATCTAAATTCACTCAAATTTAACCACTCCAACAAAAAAATTCATCAAAATCCAAAAAAATCGAAGTTGGTTTAAAATTACTTTATTACAATTTGTCTAAAAATTTATATAAAATCCTAAAAAATAGGTGTTAATTTCATCTAAATTTACTGAAAATTAACTCCTCCAACAACCAAAATCATCAAAATCCAAAAAAATCGAAGTTGGTTTCAAATTCCGTTAATACAATTAGACTAAAAATTTATATAAAATAAAAAAAAATAGAAGTAAATTTCATCTACATTCACTCAAATTTAACTCCTCCAACAAAAAAACTCATCAAAATCCAAAAAATCGAAGTTGGTTTCAAATTACTTTATTACAATTTGACTAAAAATTTATATAAAATAAAAAAAAATAGAAGTAAATTTCATCTAAATTCACTCAAATTTAACTCCTCCAACCAAAAAACTTAACAAAATCCTAAAAAATCGAAGTTGATTTCAAATTACTTTATTACAATTAGACTAAAAATTTATATAAAATAAAAAAAATAGAAGTAAATTTCATCTACATTCACTCAAATTTAACTCCTCCAACAAAAAAACTCATCAAAATCCAAAAAATCGAAGTTGGTTTCAAATTACTTTATTACAATTTGACTAAAAATTTATATAAAATAAAAAAAAATAGAAGTAAATTTCATCTAAATTCAATCAAATTTAACTCCTCCAACCAAAAAACTCATCAAAATCCAAAAAAATCGAAGTTGGTTTCAAATTACTTTATTACAATTTGACTAAAAATTTATATAAAATCCAAAAAAATAGAAGTAACTTTCATCTACATTCACTCAAATTTAACTCCTCCAACAAAAAAACTCATCAAAATCCAAAAAAATCGAAGTTGGTTTCAAATTACTTTATTACAATTTGACTAAAAATTTATATAAAATCCAAAAAAATAGAAGTAAATTTCATGTACATTCACTCAAATTTAACTCCTCCAACAAAAAAACTCATCAAAATCCAAAAAATCGAAGTTGGTTTCAAATTACTTTATTACAATTTGACTAAAAATTTATATAAAATAAAAAAAAATAGAAGTAAATTTCATCTAAATTCAATCAAATTTAACTCCTCCAACCAAAAAACTCTTCAAAATCCAAAAAAATCGAAGTTGGTTTCAAATTACTTTATTACAATTTGACTAAAAATTTATATAAAATCCAAAAAAATAAAATTAAATTCCATCTAAATTCACTCAAATTTAACTCCTCCAACAAAAAAACTCATCAAAATTAAAAAAAATCGAAGATTGTTTCACATTACTTTATTACAATTGGACTAAAAATTTGTATAAAATCCAAAAAAATAGAAGTACATTTCATCTAAATTCACTCAAATTTAACTCGTCCAACAAAAAAACTTATCAAAATCCTAAAAAATCGAAGTTGATTTCAAATTACTTTATTACAATTTGACTAAAAATTTATATAAAATAAAAAAAAAATAGAAGTAAATTTCATCTAAATTCACTCAAATTTAACTCCTCCAACAACCAAAATCATCAAAATCCAAAAAATCGAAGTTGGTTTCAAATTCCGTTAATACAATTTGACTAAAAATTTATATGAAATTAAAAAAAATAGAAGTAAATTTCATCTAAATTCACTCAAATTTAACCACTCCAAGAAAAAAACTAATCAAAATCCAAAAAAATCGAAGTTGGTTTAAAATTACTTTATTACAATTTGACTAAAAATTTATATAAAATCCAAAAAAATAGGTGTTAATTTCATCTAAATTTACTGAAATTTAACTCCTCCAACAACCAAAATCATCAAAATCCAAAAAAATCGATGTTGGTTTCAAATTCCGTTAATACAATTTGACTAAAAATTTATATAAAATCAAAAAAAAAATAGAAGTAAATTTCATCTAAATTCACTCAAATTTAACTCCCCCAACAACCAAAATCATCAAAATCCAAAAAAATCGAAGTTGGTTTCAAATTCCGTTAATACAATTTGACTAAAAATTTATATAAAATAAAAAAAATAGATGTAAATTTCATCTAAATTCACTAAAATTTAACTCCTCCAACAAAAAAACTCTTCAAAATCCAAAAAAATCGAAGTTGGTGTAAAATTACTTTATTACAATTTGACTAAAAATTTATATAAAATCAAAAAAAATAGGTGTTAATTTCATCTAAATTTACTGACAATTAACTCCTCCACCAACAAAAAAACTCATCAAAATCCAAAAAAATCGATGTTGGTTTCAAATTACTTTATTACAATTTGACTAAAAATTTATATAAAATTAAAAAAATAGAAGTAAATTTCATCTAAATTCACTCAAATTTAACTCCTCCAACAACCAAAATCATCAAAATCTAAAAAAATCGAAGTTGGTTTCAAATTCCGTTAATACAATTAGTCTAAAAATTTATATAAAATAAAAAAAAATTGAAGTAAATTTCATCTACATTCACTCAAATTTAACTCCTCCAACAAAAAAACTCATCAAAATCCAAAAAATCGAAGTTGGTTTCAAATTACTTTATTACAATTTGACTAAAAATTTATATAAAATCCAAAAAAATAGAAGTAAATTTCATCTAAATTCACTCAAATTTAACTCCTCCAACAACCAAAATCATCAAAATCCAAAAAAATCGTAGTTGGTTTCAAATTCCGTTAATACAATTTGACTAAAAATTTATATGAAATAAAAAAAAAATAGAAGTAAATTTCATCTAAATTCACTCAAATTTAACCACTCCAACAAAAAAACTCATCAAAATCCAAAAAAATCGAAGTTGGTTTAAAATTACTTTATTACAATTTGACTAAAAATTTATATAAAATCCTAAAAAATAGGTGTTAATTTGATCTAAATTTACTGAAAATTAACTCCTCCAACAACCAAAATCATCAAAATCCAAAAAAATCGAAGTTGGTTTCAAATTCCGTTAATACAATTAGACTAAAAATTTATATAAAATAAAAAAAAATAGAAGTAAATTTCATCTACATTCACTCAAATTTAACTCCTCCAACAAAAAAACTCATCAAAATCCAAAAAATCGAAGTTGGTTTCAAATTACTTTATTACAATTTGACTAAAAATTTATATAAAATAAAAAAAAATAGAAGTAAATTTCATCTAAATTCACTCAAATTTAACTCCTCCAACCAAAAAACTTAACAAAATCCTAAAAAATCGAAGTTGATTTCAAATTACTTTATTACAATTAGACTAAAAATTTATATAAAATAAAAAAAATAGAAGTAAATTTCATCTACATTCACTCAAATTTTACTCCTCCAACAAAAAAACTCATCAAAATCCAAAAAATCGAAGTTGGTTTCAAATTACTTTATTACAATTTGACTAAAAATTTATATAAAATAAAAAAAAATAGAAGTAAATTTCATCTAAATTCAATCAAATTTAACTCCTCCAACCAAAAAACTCATCAAAATCCAAAAAAATCGAAGTTGGTTTCAAATTACTTTATTACAATTTGACTAAAAATTTATATAAAATCCAAAAAAATAGAAGTAACTTTCATCTACATTCACTCAAATTTAACTCCTCCAACAAAAAAACTCATCAAAATCCAAAAAATCGATGTTGGTTTCAAATTACTTTATTACAATTTGACTAAAAATTTATATAAAATAAAAAAAAATAGAAGTAAATTTCATCTAAATTCAATCAAATTTAACTCCTCCAACCAAAAAACTCATCAAAATCCAAAAAAATCGAAGTTGGTTTCAAATTACTTTATTACAATTTGACTAAAAATTTATATAAAATCCAAAAAATAGAAGTAAATTTCATGTACATTCACTCAAATTTAACTCCTCCAACAAAAAAACTCATCAAAATCCAAAAAATCGAAGTTGGTTTCAAATTACTTTATTACAATTTGACTAAAAATTTATATAAAATAAAAAAAAATAGAAGTAAATTTCATCTAAATTCACTCAAATTTAACTCCTCCAACCAAAAAACTTAACAAAATCCTAAAAAATCGAAGTTGATTTCAAATTACTTTATTACAATTAGACTAAAAATTTATATAAAATAAAAAAAGTAGAAGTAAATTTCATCTACATTCACTCAAATTTTACTCCTCCAACAAAAAAACTCATCAAAATCCAAAAAATCGAAGTTGGTTTCAAATTACTTTATTACAATTTGACTAAAAATTTATATAAAATAAAAAAAAATAGAAGTAAATTTCATCTAAATTCAATCAAATTTAACTCCTCCAACCAAAAAACTCATCAAAATCCAAAAAAATCGAAGTTGGTTTCAAATTACTTTATTATAATTTGACTAAAAATTTATATAAAATCCAAAAAAATAGAAGTAACTTTCATCTACATTCACTCAAATTTAACTCCTCCAACAAAAAAACTCATCAAAATCCAAAAAATCGATGTTGGTTTCAAATTACTTTATTACAATTTGACTAAAAATTTATATAAAATCCAAAAAATAGAAGTAAATTTCATGTACATTCACTCAAATTTAACTCCTCCAACAAAAAAACTCATCAAAATCCAAAAAATCGAAGTTGGTTTCAAATTACTTTATTACAATTTGACTAAAAATTTATATAAAATAAAAAAAAATAGAAGTAAATTTCATCTAAATTCAATCAAATTTAACTCCTCCAACCAAAAAACTCTTCAAAATCCAAAAAAATCGAAGTTGGTTTCAAATTACTTTATTACAATTTGACTAAAAATTTATATAAAATCCAAAAAAATAAAATTAAATTCCATCTAAATTCACTCAAATTTAACTCCTCCAACAAAAAAACTCATCAAAATTAAAAAAAATCGAAGATTGTTTCACATTACTTTATTACAATTGGACTAAAAATTTGTATAAAATCCAAAAAAAATAGAAGTACATTTCATCTAAATTCACTCAAATTTAACTCGTCCAACAAAAAAACTTATCAAAATCCTAAAAAATCGAAGTTGATTTCAAATTACTTTATTACAATTTGACTAAAAATTTATATAAAATCAAAAAAAAATAGAAGTAAATTTCATCTAAATTCACTCAAATTTAACTCCTCCAACAACCAAAATCATCAAAATCCAAAAAAATCGAAGTTGGTTTCAAATTCCGTTAATACAATTTGACTAAAAATTTATATGAAATAAAAAAAATAGAAGTAAATTTCATCTAAATTCACTCAAATTTAACCACTCCAACAAAAAAACTAATCAAAATCCAAAAAAATCGAAGTTGGTTTAAAATTACTTTATTACAATTTGACTAAAAATTTATATAAAATCCAAAAAAATAGGTGTTAATTTCATCTAAATTTACTGAAATTTAACTCCTCCAACAACCAAAATCATCAAAATCCAAAAAAATCGAAGTTGGTTTCAAATTCCGTTAATACAATTTGACTAAAAATTTATATAAAATCAAAAAAAAAATAGAAGTAAATTTCATCTAAATTCACTCAAATTTAACTCCCCCAACAACCAAAATCATCAAAATCCAAAAAAATCGAAGTTGGTTTCAAATTCCGTTAATACAATTTGACTAAAAATTTATATAAAATAAAAAAAATAGATGTAAATTTCATCTAAATTCACTAAAATTTAACTCCTCCAACAAAAAAACTCTTCAAAATCCAAAAAAATCGAAGTTGGTTTAAAATTACTTTATTACAATTTGACTAAAAATTTATATAAAATCAAAAAAAATAGGTGTTAATTTCATCTAAATTTACTGACAATTAACTCCTCCACCAACCAAATTAATCAAAATCCAAAAAAATCGATGTTGGTTTCAAATTACTTTATTACAATTTGACTAAAAATTTATATAAAATTAAAAAAATAGAAGTAAATTTCATCTAAATTCACTCAAATTTAACTCCACCAACAAAAAAACTCATCAAAATCCAAAAAAATTGAAGTTGGTTTCAAATTACTTTATTACAATTTGACTAAAAATTTATATAAAATTAAAAAAAATAGAAGTAAATTTCATCTAAATTCAATCAAATTTAACTCCTCCAACCAAAAAACTCATCAAAATCCAAAAAAATCGAAGTTGGTTTCAAATTACTTTATTACAATTTGACTAAAAATTTATATAAAATCAAAAAAAAATAGAAGTAAATTTCATCTAAATTCAATCAAATTTAACTCCTCCAACCAAAAAACTCTTCAAAATCCAAAAAAATCGAAGTTGGTTTCAAATTACTTTATTACAATTTGACTAAAAATTTATATAAAATCCAAAAAAATAAAATTAAATTCCATCTAAATTCACTCAAATTTAACTCCTCCAACAAAAAAACTCATCAAAATTAAAAAAAATCGAAGATTGTTTCACATTACTTTATTACAATTGGACTAAAAATTTGTATAAAATCCAAAAAAAATAGAAGTACATTTCATCTAAATTCACTCAAATTTAACTCGTCCAACAAAAAAACTTATCAAAATCCTAAAAAATCGAAGTTGATTTCAAATTACTTTATTACAATTTGACTAAAAATTTATATAAAATCAAAAAAAAATAGAAGTAAATTTCATCTAAATTCACTCAAATTTAACTCCTCCAACAACCAAAATCATCAAAATCCAAAAAAATCGAAGTTGGTTTCAAATTCCGTTAATACAATTTGACTAAAAATTTATATGAAATAAAAAAAATAGAAGTAAATTTCATCTAAATTCACTCAAATTTAACCACTCCAACAAAAAAACTAATCAAAATCCAAAAAAATCGAAGTTGGTTTAAAATTACTTTATTACAATTTGACTAAAAATTTATATAAAATCCAAAAAAATAGGTGTTAATTTCATCTAAATTTACTGAAATTTAACTCCTCCAACAACCAAAATCATCAAAATCCAAAAAAATCGAAGTTGGTTTCAAATTCCGTTAATACAATTTGACTAAAAATTTATATAAAATCAAAAAAAAAATAGAAGTAAATTTCATCTAAATTCACTCAAATTTAACTCCCCCAACAACCAAAATCATCAAAATCCAAAAAAATCGAAGTTGGTTTCAAATTCCGTTAATACAATTTGACTAAAAATTTATATAAAATAAAAAAAATAGATGTAAATTTCATCTAAATTCACTAAAATTTAACTCCTCCAACAAAAAAACTCTTCAAAATCCAAAAAAATCGAAGTTGGTTTAAAATTACTTTATTACAATTTGACTAAAAATTTATATAAAATCAAAAAAAATAGGTGTTAATTTCATCTAAATTTACTGACAATTAACTCCTCCACCAACCAAATTAATCAAAATCCAAAAAAATCGATGTTGGTTTCAAATTACTTTATTACAATTTGACTAAAAATTTATATAAAATTAAAAAAATAGAAGTAAATTTCATCTAAATTCACTCAAATTTAACTCCACCAACAAAAAAACTCATCAAAATCCAAAAAAATTGAAGTTGGTTTCAAATTACTTTATTACAATTTGACTAAAAATTTATATAAAATTAAAAAAAATAGAAGTAAATTTCATCTAAATTCAATCAAATTTAACTCCTCCAACCAAAAAACTCATCAAAATCCAAAAAAATCGAAGTTGGTTTCAAATTACTTTATTACAATTTGACTAAAAATTTATATAAAATCAAAAAAAAATAGAAGTAAATTTCATCTAAATTCACTCAAATTTAACTCCTCCAACAACCAAAATCATCAAAATCCAAGAAAATCGAAGTTGGTTTCAAATTCCGTTAATACTATTTGACTAAAAATTTATATGAAAAAAAAAAAATAGAAGTAAATTTCATCTAAATTCACTCAAATTTAACCACTCCAACAAAAAAACTCATCAAAATCCAAAAAAATCGAAGTTGGTTTAAAATTACTTTATTACAATTTGACTAAAAATTTATATAAAATCCAAAAAAATAGGTGTTAATTTCATCTAAATTTACTGAAATTTAACTCCTCCAACAACCAAAATCATCAAAATCTAAAAAAATCGAAGTTGGTTTCAAATTCCGTTAATACAATTAGACTAAAAATTTATATAAAATAAAAAAAAATTGAAGTAAATTTCATCTACATTCACTCAAATTTAACTCCTCCAACAAAAAAACTCATCAAAATCCAAAAAATCGAAGTTGGTTTCAAATTACTTTATTACAATTTGACTAAAAATTTATATAAAATCAAAAAAAAATAGATGTAAATTTCATCTAAATTCACTAAAATTTAACTCCTCCAACAAAAAAACTCTTCAAAATCCAAAAAAATCGAAGTTGGTTTAAAATTACTTTATTACAATTTGACTAAAAATTTATATAAAATAAAAAAAAATAGGTGTTAATTTCATCTAAATTTACTGACAATTAACTCCTCCACCAACCAAATTAATCAAAATCCAAAAAAATCGATGTTGGTTTCAAATTACTTTATTACAATTTGACTAAAAATTTATATAAAATTAAAAAAATAGAAGTAAATTTCATCTAAATTCACTCAAATTTAACTCCACCAACAAAAAAACTCATCAAAATCCAAAAAAATTGAAGTTGGTTTCAAATTACTTTATTACAATTTGACTAAAAATTTATATAAAATCCAAAAAAATAGAAGTAAATTTCATCTACATTCACTCAAATTTAACTCCTCCAACAAAAAAACTCATCAAAATCCAAAAAATCGAAGTTGGTTTCAAATTACTTTATTACAATTTGACTAAAAATTTATATAAAATCAAAAAAAAATAGAAGTAAATTTCATCTAAATTCACTCAAATTTAACTCCTCCAACAACCAAAATCATCAAAATCCAAAAAAATCGAAGTTGGTTTCAAATTCCGTTAATACAATTTGACTAAAAATTTATATAAAATCCAAAAAAAAAATAGAAGTAAATTTCATCTAAATTCACTCAAATTTAACTCCCCCAACAACCAAAATCATCAAAATCCAAAAAAATCGAAGTTGGTTTCAAATTCCGTTAATACAATTTGACTAAAAATTTATATAAAATAAAAAAAATAGATGTAAATTTCATCTAAATTCACTAAAATTTAACTCCTCCAACAAAAAAACTCTTCAAAATCCAAAAAAATCGAAGTTGGTTTAAAATTACTTTATTACAATTTGACTAAAAATTTATATAAAA